>CM049857.1:24726294-25176294 GCA_027422415.1 Schizothorax lantsangensis
GTCCCCAACTAAGCAAGCCAGAGGCGACAGCGCAAAGGAACCAAAACTCCATTTGTGACAGAACGGAGAAAAAAACCTTGGGAGAAACCAGGCTCAGTCGGGGGGCCATTTCTCCTCTGGCCAGATGACACAGCAGTTCAATTCCAACTGCTGCAAAGTCAGATTGGAGGGCTCAACTGGCTCCCGAGGTCTTGTCCTGATGGCTGTCTAGGTGACGGGGTCCTCACTGGGGGTCTGTCTCTGGGGCTCATCTAGGTGTCCTGGTCTCCGCTGACGTTCAGGGCTGTAGAGTTCGTCTCAAGGTGCTGATCCACCATCTGATCTGGTGACTGCAGTGACCTCGGAATAAGAAAGAAACAGACTAATATTAGCGTAGATGTCAATCTTTTTACGATATAACAAGTACATCATGTGTTATGGGAAGTGTTCCCGGTTCCGGTTGATCTAATTAATGCAGCCTAACAATCCTTTAACGGATTTGAATAATAGAAGTGTATTAGTGTGTTATGTGTACGCCAGGTTAAAGAGATGGGTCTTTAATCTAGATTTAAACTGACAGAGTGTGTCTGCCTCCCGAACAGTGTTTGGTAGATTGTTCCAGAGTTTGGGCGCTAAATAGGAAAAAGATCTGGGCCCGTATGTATCAAGCTTCTCAAAGTGCCATTTTAGTCTTAAGTGCTGAGAATTCATGAAATTTACTCCTACTTTCAAACTTAAGTATAAAAGCAAGTTATCAAATTTCTTAAAGCTAAGAATCACTCTTACTCTCCCAGTTATTTAAGACAGCTGGAGAGGTCTCTCAAGTGGTTAGGAGTTGCCAGCAGGGGCTTGTGATGGCGCTGAAGAGACAGAGACGTGCGCGAATCTTTCAGGAGAGGAGGAATGTCTTTGAAATGTTTGGCGACGAGCAGTTAATCAAACAAGTTACACTTCCTCAGTTATTCAAAACGAGCAAAGAACATTTACATTACCAAACAACATCATAACTGACTTCAGTCTATCGCGAGTATTATGCGATCTACACTGTATGATGAATAAATCTCTTACCCCTTATTTACACTGCACGCGTCTGCGGCGCGTTACAGCTCCACAGCCACCGGAGCTGATCAGCCGCGCCGTGGCAAGTTTCTGAAGCCGCTCTCCGCGCTGCATCACTAAAGATTAAAGTCTATTTTTGACGGATAATAATAATAATCGTCTCGCTGTCGTCAAAGGCATCAGCAACAGTCGATACACTATACTATCATCTATCGGCACCCTAAATTAAGTTGTGATGATGCTTCGTTTCCTTGCCATAATGTGTTTTCTTGAAAAGTCTTTATTGTCAAATGTGTGTTGAATGTAAACTCCTATTAGGAATTTAACCATTCAATGTAAATTTATCTGAGAATATTAAGGAAATCTATTCAGTGATTGGTCCATGCATATGTCGTCATCCAAAATCCCGTTTGTGGCACAGCAAAGTGTCGTGAATCATCTCTAAGACTGACACTTAAGATTTAGTCCTACACTTCGCTTAAAGTACGACTGAGATGATTGATAACTAACTTTTAATCGCAGCTTTGAGCCAAGAATTTTTTTCCACTTAAGTCAATACTTAGCAGTGTTCTTGAGAGTAATTCTTAGAGGCTTGATACATACGGGCCCTGGGCACTAGAGCACTAGATAGGCGCGGGCACTAGAGGGCGTTCGACAGGCGCGGGCACTAGAGGGCGCTGGCGAGTAGCGGGCTCTGGGGTGCGCTGGCGAGGAGCGGGCTCTGGGGTGCGCTGGCGAGGAGCGGGCTCTGGGGTGCGCTGGCGAGGAGCGGGCTCTGGGGTGCGCTGGCGAGGAGCGGGCACTGGAGGGCACTTGCGAGGAGCAGGCACTGGAGGGCACTTGCGAGGAGCAGGCACTGGAGGGCACTTGCGAGGAGCAGGCACTGGAGGGCACTTGAGAGGAGCTGCCTCTTGGGGGCGCTCTTGAGAGCTGGACGGAACCAGCAGGGGCTCCGGAGAGCTGGACGGAACCAGCAGGGGCTCTGGAGAGCTGGACGGAACCAGCAGGGGCTCTGGAGAGCTGGGCGGAACCAGCAGGGGCTGGGCGGAACCAGCAGGGGCTCTTGAGAGCTGGGCGGAACCAGCAGGGGCTCTTGAGAGCTGGGCGGAACCAGCAGGGGCTCTGGAGAGCTGGACGGGACCAGCAGGGGCTCTGGAGGGACTGGCCCTGGAGAAGCGGGCCCTGGAGAAGCGGGCACTGGAGGACGCTGTCGAGGAGCGGGCACTGGAGAGAACTTGTGAGGATTAAGGCATATTGGGCTTGCCATATTCTTTGCCGGCAGGCAAGGAGGAGCCGCGGGCCGCATTGGCGGGCTTGGGGGAGCCGCGGTCTGCATTGGCGGGCTTGGGGGAGCCGCGGACGATGGCAGGCTGGTTCTGGCTCGGGCCCTGACACTCTCCAGACACCGGAGGATCCCCTCCCTCCAGCATAGTCCCTTGGTGTCTGGGAGGTCCAAGGGACGATGGGAATTGGCCCCATGCCAGAACAGAGAGAGGATGGTGGCATCATCTAATGCCGTCGCCGTGGCAAGCCAGCAGAACTCCCGCGAATACTCTGGGAAAGGGAGATCTCGGTGGGCAAGGGCAATGAAGCGGGCGGCGACTTCCATCGCCACGGGAGCAGGGGAAAACAGGAAATAAAAAACTTTTCAAAAACGGGAAAACAAAAACGAGGGAGGAGAAACGCCGCTTACTTCTGTTTGGGTCAGGTATTCTGTCAGGCTCTCCGAGGGGAGAGCGAGGAGACACGGAGAATTTCAAACATTGACTTTAATCAAACAAGGAAGACATTCAATACCGGACCTCAGACACGGGGAAAACCAAGGCTTAAGAATACTGGGGAGTAACGAGGAGAACTGAAACAGGTGAGGAGAAAATCACACACAGCTGGGAACTAATGAAGACAGGAACAGGAAGACCAAATATGGGCACGAGAGGAGGGGATACACTTGACATGGGGAACACAGGTCTGACAAGTAGGGAGCCAGTGCAGTGTTGACAGAACCGGGCTAATGTGCTCATATTTCCTGGTTCTAGTAAGAACTCTAGCTGCTGCATTTTGAACCATCTGTAATTTGTTTATTAAGCGTGCAGAACAACCACCCAATAAAGCATTACAATAATCTAACTTTGAGGTCATAAACGCATGAATTAATATTTCTGCATTTGACATTGAGAGCATAGGTCTCAGTTTAGATATATTTTTAAGATGAAAAAATGCAGTTTTACAAATGCTAGAAACGTGGCTGTCAAAGGAGAGATTACTATTAAATAGCACACCTAGGTTCCTGACTGATGACGAAGAATTTACAGAGCAGCCATCAAGTGTTAGACCAGTGGTTCTCAACCTTTTTTTCCACCGGGCCGCACTATGGTCCAAGTGCAAGTCTCACAGGCCGCACGCATCTCATTTACATATTACGTCATCAATTCAAACCAACCAGATTTATAATATTATTTATAGCCTAAATATTATGACATCTAAACGATTACATTTATTGAAATAAATACAATTATTCTACTCACCTAATAAAACACCTGACGCTGTCGGGAGCTTACCAATTTTGTGAAATTCTGCTTGAAAGGAGTAACAGCACAATGAAGTTGCGATTGTAAGTTTCAGTCTGTAAGACGCGCACGGAAGCGTGACTTGACGCGCGACACTGCAGAAAGTGTGCGTTCAAAAATGTAGCCTATGTTGATCCAAATATGGAAAGCATTTTCAAATTTAATAATCTGAGGTTCTCTCCAGAGATGTTTTGCCACATTTCTGTAATAAGGATGATTGCTACGTAGTAGTATGGGTGTTTCTTTTTACCTGAACATCTTCAAGTGAGTGGCGGGGCAAACCGAAAGTTGATGCCAAAAGTCCAGCACTCTCTTCTCTGCGCCTATTCTTGTTTGAATGCGTTCCTTCGCTGGCATTTTCCACATTTCGTTTTCTCCCTTAACAAATTTGTCCATTCTGATGCTCAGTTTTACAGAACTAATGGCTGCTGATGACTATTTGAATTGAATTCTGCCAAAGTGCGCCCTTGTAAGTGTTCGTTAAATGCGTAACATTAATTACGTGAGTACATTGATCTGCTCATGTCTGAAAATAATATATATAAAAAACTAAATTATTTTACATAAAAACATCATAGCTTATATTTGTTTAGTACATTTTTAAAGTAATGTAAAAACTAAAATGAATTGTAAAACTGAAAGTTATATTTTAATTGTGTTCAGCACAGCATGGTGGGCCGCATTAGGATTCGTGACGGGCCGCATGCGGCCCGCGGGCCGCGGGTTGAGAACCACTGTGTTAGACAGTGTTCTAGGTTATTACTTGTGGGGGTTTTAGGTCCGATAATTAACACCTCTGTTTTTTCAGAATTTAGCAGTAAGAAATTACTCATCATCCAGTTTTTTATATCGACTATGCATTCCATAAGTTTCTCAATTTGGTGTGTTTCACCAGGCTGTGAAGAAATATAGAGCTGAGTATCACCAGCATAACAGTGAAAGCTAACCCCGTGTTTCCTAATGATATTTCCCAAGGGTAACATATAAAGCATGAAAAGTAACGGCCCTAGTACTGAGCCTTGAGGAACTCCATACTGCACTTGTGATCGATATGATACCTCTTCATTCACTGCTACGAATTGATGGCTGTCAGATAAGTACGATTTGAACCATGCTAATGCACTTCCACTAATGCCAACAAAGTTTTCTAGTCTATTCAAAAGAATGTTGTGATCGATAGTGTCGAACGCAGCGCTAAGATCCAGTAGAACTAATAGAGAGATACAACCACTTGATACTACGGGTGAATCCCATTTCTCTGTCTTACCCCTTCCCCTTACCCCTTCCCCTTAGTTTTGCGCGTTCACATGAGAGTAAGGGCTGTCCCAATTCTCGTTTTGATCGAGGGGTAGGGCTAAGGGGAAGGGGTAGATACCCCTTAAAACCAAGCATTTTCACGAGCTTACTTGAAACCAAGGGGTACCCAGAACACACTGCGCAACCGTCAACAATGTCGGCCAGATCATCCAGAGAGTCCCATTTTCGGCTTAAATAATTTATTTAAAAATTACGACAGTCTTGTTTTGTGCTCTCCACATTCCTGTACATATATATTTGCAACCATGTTCTTAATTGAAACGTTTTAAAAAAATCGCTAGTTTGCTACGCTTTACATCGCTGATTTGCACAACAATCGCAAAAACATCACTAATAAAACCCACGCGATCGACATACACACAACTTGCAGACGCATCTTGGAAGTTTGTGATCAACAGTTGTCGCCTCAGGTGACGTTGCAGCCAGCTAGCGACGATGTACGATGACGTAACCGTAACCAAGTGGTGTCTCATTTCATAGGGGTATGTTTTCACCCCTAGCGCTTACCACTCGGTTTCGAGGGACAAGGGCTAGGGGTAAGACGAAGGGGTAGGGGAAGGTGAAGGGGTAAGACAGAGAAATGGGATTCACCCTTAACACTTGATGGCTGCTCTGTCGATTCTTCGTCATCAGTCAGGAACCTAGGTGTGCTATTTGATAGCAATCTCTCCTTTGACAGCCACGTTTCTAGCATTTGTAAAACTGCATTTTTTCATCTTAAAAATATATCTAAACTGAGACCTATGCTCTCAATGTCAAATGCAGAAATATTAATTCATGTGTTTATGACCTCAAGGTTAGATTATTGTAATGCTTTATTGGGTGGTTGTTCTGCATGCGTAATAAACAAACTACAGATGGTTCAAAATGCAGCAGCTAGAGTTCTTACTAGAACCAGGAATTATGACCACATTAGCCCGGTTCTGTCAACACTGCACTGGCTCCCTACTAAACATTGTATATATCTTATTAATTATTATAAAGCCCTGAATGGTTTAGCTCCTCAGTACTTGAGCGAGCTCTTATCACATTATAGTCCTCCACGGCCAATGCGTTCTCAAAATTCTGGCCATTTGATAATACCTAGAATATCAAAATCAACTGCGGGCGGCAGATCTTTTTCCTATTTAGCGCCCAAACTCTGGAACAATCTGCCAAACACTGTTCGGGAGGCAGACACACTCTGTCAGTTTAAATCAAATTAAAGACCCATCTCTTTAACCTGGCGTACACATAACACACTAATACACTTCTAATATTCAAATCCGTTAAAGGATTGTTAGGCTGCATTAATTAGGTCAACCGGAACCAGGAACACATCCCATAACACACAATGTACTTGTTACATCGTAAAAAGATTGACATCTACGCTAATATTAGTCTGTTTCTTTCTTATTCCGAGGTCACTGCAGTCACCAGATCAGATGGTGGATCAGCACCTAGAGACGACCTCTACAGCCCTGAATGTCAGCGGAGACCAGGACACCTAGATGAGCCCCAGAGACAGATCCCCAGTGAGAACCCCGTCACCTAGACAGCCATCGGGAAAAGACCACTGGAACCAGTTGAGCCCTTGCAATCTGACTTTGCAGCAGTTGGAATTGAACTGCTGTGTCGTCTGGCCAGAGGAGAAATGGCCCCCCGACTGAGCCTGGTTTCTCCCAAGGTTTTTTTCTCCGTTCTGTCACCGATGGAGTTTTGGTTCCTTGCCGCTGTCGCCTCTGGCTTGCTCAGTTGGGGACACTTAATTTCCAGCGATATCATCGACTTGATTGAACAGAAACTTTTAGAACTGGACGATGCCATCACTGAATTCAATAATGAAATGCCTTTAACTGAAAATTTAGTGTTTAATCTTGTCATTTTACATTATTGACACTATTTTCCTATTTTGATATTGTGCAGTTGCTTTGACAAAATGTTTTATTTCTATATAAATAAAGGTGACTTGACTTGACTTATGATTTTAAATCTGTATTTAACCTCAGCATGATTTTAAAGCAAGTCTGATTTTGTGGTGGCTGTGCTTCAAAGGGGACTTCGGATGCCCATTTTCCACAAGGTGGTATGATTCATTAGGGTCTTCTTGAAATGGTCTCAGTGGTCGTGTAAAACAACACCCTTTTTACCTTGTCAAAAACAGCTCTGTTCACAGTGACTCGTTTCGGTGCATATCTCTTTACATGCTAATGAGCACTGCTCCTCTCTTCTGTGAAAGTGATCCATCCTTGAGTTCTAACTTTTTAACAAAACCTGCCTTGAATTGTCCCTCATTCAGAAAACAGTCTGGAGTAAAATGATTTGCGCAGCCAGGCATAAATTAATTTAGTGAAAGTGAATGTGACGTGTGGCCAAGTATGGTGACCCATACTCGGAATTTGTGCTCTGCATTTAACCCATCCAAGTGCACACACAGCAGTGAGAAGTGAACACGAACACACACACACACACGAACACACGAACACACACACACACACACACACACACACAAACACATGCGCACATGTTCTTTTGTCTTCAGTGGAAGACATTCATTCAGTTTGACCAAACCTCATTCCTCATATTCCTTATATCCTCATACCAATTGCTCAAATCAATTTACAGAACTGTATATACTTAATGAGTGCTGTGTGTGATACAACAATGTATGCAACATTACATATCAAGGTACAAAGTATATACTGTATATATGAATGCATGGGTCAATGCTCAACATTACCCATTGATGTTTGGTCTTCATATTTATGAAAGCATGGGTCAATGCTCAACATTACCCATTGATGTTTGGTCTTCATATTTTCAGCACAATGTGTAGGATAATCTGGAATTAGTTTGGAAAGTGAATTATGCATAGGAAAAACATTAAAGACATTGTTGGACTTTAAGCTATGCAAATAGACCTCATATCAGAGAGGTCATACCATGGCCACCTCTGACAGCATCGGCCGATCAAAATGCTGGATCTGAAAGGTGCCAACCTACAATTAACGCTGTCTCAAGGATACATTAAAAGGTTCTCTTCAAGACAAAGAAAGTGTGTTAAACTGTTGTTGGTAAGTTAGCTTCTAAGTGGTATGGTCGACCTTGTGCTAAGTTTCATGGTGCTAAGTAATGCTGTGCTAAGAACAATATGTAGGATCAGAACGAATCAGACAAATTTAAGATTCGATCAGAACATCGAAACATGAGGAGCCGAAATTCCAGAGAGGCCCCAGGGCAACAGGATGTCATAAATCTGATCCCAAGGCAACAGGATGTCATAAATCGGATCCCTAGCTTCAGCCCGTCTGAAGAAAGCCTAACCAGCAAGCCTCTTTCACAGAACAGCTTGCAACATTAAGACAAAATAATACTTATTGATAAGTTCAATGCAGGAAGGAGATCGTCAAATTTGGAGGCAAGTAATCAAGATTTATGGTCAAAGAGATGCACCACATGGCCATCACATGTAAATCTGTGATAGAAATCACGAGCTACAGACTTTCTAGGGTGGGTCTTCCCCCACCCAAGACAAAGAACCAGACTGAAATTCCTTCCAAACCCCTTTTGACCTTTTTGTTCTACACAGAACTACACACAGAGACTGTCTTTTCCATATGCACCTAAAATCATCCTAAAAGGACTTATGAGCAACTAATCATTTCTATGCATAACTCCATATTATGTATGTAACCCACACATTAGACTATCATGTTGTAATCACGTATTATTTATGTCTTTTTAATAACTACTGAACGACTTTAAGGGTTATTCATGTTAGGTATGTATGAGTTTGAAAAATCATGCTTTAAACGTTTCTTCCAATCAATTCTTTGTCAAATGTATCATAGTCTTGTTATAGAAATCACATCCAAAAATATACTTTGCAAGAGTGTGTAAAATTCGGACCATGTGACTGATACATGATTTATGATGGGGAGGAGAAATGAGCTAAGATAATTTCTAATTGGTCAAGACACCATTGGGACGTGTGCAAAATACGAGGTTAAGAACTCAGGACACCTTCAAATTTCTTCTTCTATGTTCTCTTCTGCTTCCAGCTCTTTCTGCCACCGCGTTTTGACGCTGTTTTTAGCACTCTTTGAGCATGCTCTGGCCTACATGCCAGCTGCTACTTAACACCACGACGAGAAGAAAGACCACCTAGTCTCGTTACATCAGTTGATTCTTTTACTTTAATTATTTTTCTTTCCGTTGAGTTTCGTGTGCTAAGTTTAAGTTTAAACTTCAACCAGCCCACAACTCCGCAACTTCAGCCAAGAGCCAATGCCCAAGACTTCACTACAAACGACCATTGAACTTTCAGCCAATCAGCAACCTTGGGAAACCCCCTTTCTGCAACAATGACCACAAAAGTGAATCCCTTAACACAAAGGCAAGGCAAGCAAGTACAACTCCAGATTTTTGCTGAGCTGGTGCATTTAATATAAGTTTTAGCCTCATTGAGAAACTCAATGCGACGGTTAAATAAGTGATTGATGGTTGTTCAGGTCTATGTAATTGCACATATTGCTATAAACTTGGGATTTCACATTTTCATTCTCTTAAACTCATCCTTTCCTCACTCTCTGTCTTTCTGCAACGTGTATGAATGTGTGAATGCGTGTGTTCATGTGTTAGATTAGTTTACATGTCTTAGATTTATCCAATAAAGTCTTATTTATATTGAAAAGAGAAGTATAATGTGTTTTGTGCTCACAAGTTAATGTCTTAAACTGCCAATCTTTTTACTGTGCTATTTAATAGTGTTTTCACTATATTTTGGATTTTAATATCCAGTGCAGAGTTGATATTGTACGGCTCGTTCAGTTAATTGCTGTCCAGCTCAGTGACTAGCCGTGAAACAGTAAGTCTGTTCAAATTCTCTATAAAATCATAAATTATTCCCTTTGAGCTAAATTGACCTGTTTCCCTTATATTACGTTACAAATGCGGCAAGCCAAGAGCTAAGTCGCTAAGCTAAGTTGTTACAAGGAGAAACAAGGAAGTTCTGCAAGAAGCGAGTTTGGGGGAGTTTGGAAACTGAAACCGCAACAACGACCACAAGCTTAGTGCCCCCTTAGTGGCCCCCCCCCCGGCCCATCTTCTGCAACGACTTCAGAATCTTCCAAACTGTTAGGATCTTCTCCAGCAACAATCAGTGATACTTTCTCCTGCACGTTCCAGGAGTTCATCATTCACCAGAGCTTTGTGTTCAAGACTGAAACGGATCCTTCCCACTGCAACGTGGCCCAGGTCAACAAGCGGAAGACGTCGCCGCCCAGACGCAGAACGTAAAATATCACTCTTTCCAAACCTCTTTCCAAAGACTGTTGGCATTAGTGTATTGTCAGTATATGATTATAATGAGGTTATGATTATGATTATTGCATTAGATTCTATATACCTGATGTCAGTTAATAACAAATAATCTCTCGATTTATTTGTTGAACCTTAGAATACCATATTACTTCCAGGAAACTTCAGTTTATCTTTCCATAAGATAACGTCCATAGTAACATCCAACTCAGTCACTTGCATTTATCAATCTTTGCACTTTATTTATTCATTGTATCCATTTAGTAGTTGTTAGTTACTCTTGTCTATCCCTATCCCTTTGTTAATAAAACCCCTTTTTATTATACTTGTGGGATATTCTGTGCGCAGTTGGTTGGTTGGAACTCAGCTGGCCTAATTCTTCGATTAGAAAGAACTGCAGGTACTCCAGAGTGAACATGTCCAATCTCTATGTTTACTGGTTTGTGTGGATATGCACAAAATGTGGTTTCTGTCAGAGAACAAAATAAAGATGATAAATATACATGTGATAATATGAAATGACAGATACAAAGATAAAACTGTATACACTAAAATAACTCTATATAAAACTATATAATTGTCTGAGGCAATATTAAACAGGACCTTATTTTCACATGTGAGCACTAAATGCAGCTTTATTAAACAGACCGGGGCTGCTGCTGCTGCTGCTTGCAAGGGGTGTCAGATTAGTGCTCCCGTGTGCTTGTTGTAATAGTTATTAAAATGCCAATCAGAGACTGAATAAATATTTACATGAACACACATGACAAGCAATGCTCTTATCCAAACGAATAAGCATCTTTGATTGCAAACAAACGAATAATTCGTCAAATATGTGAGAATACAGCTACTGTATTGTATTTATATTGATGCAATAATTTTCCTGAGGTTTACCACACTCTGAAACACATCTACAATGATAATAAATATTGTTACTTACGGAGTTATTGACGCACAGCAATACCATACAAGGGAAAACTGACATTAAAGGAATAAATAAAGCCAGGGAAACGCCACATTACTCTGCTATGCTGGATGCGCTGCCGAACTGAAAACTTTATGCGCATGCAGCATACAAGTCTGGACAAGTTTGACTCATGCGTGAGGCAGGGCATTTTGTACAGCCGCCCCACAAATTTACACAGGAAATTTGTAAGTCCACAAAATGTCCCAGCTTAGCGACTGGTGCTAGAAACTAATCTTCAGGCATTTCTGGTAGCACAATCATTTTAGCTACAGGGCGGATATATGTGTTGCCCTTAATGTCCACTTCAGCAGCTCTGATTGCACCCTCATTGCTTGGAAGGACTCTGGTTACCTTACCGACTGGCCATTGGGCTCTGGAAAGTTGGGGATCCGCAATCAATACAACTTGATCAACTGCTAGGTTTGGTGTGGTTCTGCCACTTCTGTCAAAGCTGAAGACTGGGTAGGTAGATTCTGAGGAACTAGGTCCAGAAATGATCGGCGATCACTTGGCTGTGTCTGTAGCGATGCTGTCCAAGCAAATTACTGGGTCCATAGATAGCCTGAGGTAGGGAAGCGTCCCGCTGCCCCATAAACAGCAAATTGGGGTAATAGGGTCCGGATCCGCTATGTCAGATGATACATACCCCAGAGGCTTCGAATTCAAGATGCCCTCCAACTCAATCAACACTGTGCTAAGGACTTCCTTAGAGATGGTATGATCTTTCAGAACAACTTGGAGGGAAGCCTTGACAGATTAATTTCTGAGGGCTAATAAAAAGGAATCTGCATCCATGCTGCATAACAAGTCGAGATGTACACACCTTGTAGTGAGACATTTAAATATTATGCCCCATCTCTTGCCGTCTGCCGATTTTGATCGTGTAGGGACCAAAACAGTCCATCCCTGTCGACCAGAATGGAGGCTGATTAATCCTCAGACGAGAAGAAGGCATGTCTGCCATTTTAGGTACAACAGGCTTGCCAGGCAATTTTTACATTCAGCACATTGTCTCTAGTGCTTTTTGACCATCTGGCGGTCTCTGAGAACCCAGTAGGTTCGTCTTAACTCGACTAAGATTCTTTCAGGACCTGCATGCATCAGGTGGTTATCAAAATCTTGGATTAACAGTTTGGTTATTGGGTGTTCTGGTGCCAGCACAATAGGGTGAAGTGCATCCTCTGGTAGTGTTGCAGCTTTGTGTAATCTACCACCAACTCTAATCAGGCCCAGATCAGGGTCTAATGCTGGAGCAAGGGACCTTCATCGACTGTTGGATGCACAGGTTTGTTGGCTTGAAGGGCATGCACTTCATCAGGAAAACTTTCAGCCTGTGCGCGTTTGAGGACAGCCATTTCAGTCTCTATGCCTTCTGTGGCAGACAGAGGGGGTGCTGCCGCCCCATGCAGAGACATATATGTGGTCATGATGAGGTCGTCCCATGATTTGCAGTCATCAACATTAGGTGAAGAGGCATGACTGATTGAGACATTACCGCAAAATGAGGATTTGCGGAGTTCTTCTGAGGCTTCTACTGGCACTGAGGGGAGAATTGGCCAGTGGTCTGGAGATCGATGCAAAAATGCATAGCGGGCCGCACTATGGTCCAATTGTAAGTCTCACGGGCCGCAAGCATGTCATTTACATATTACGTCATCAATACAAACCAACCAGATTTATAATATTATTTATAGCCTAAATATTATGATATCTAAACGATTACATTTATTGAAATAAATAAATAAATAAATAATTATTACAAATAATAGTTATAATAATAACATAATTCTACTCACCATTAATAAAACACCTGATGCTTTCGGGAGCTGACCAATTTTGTGAAATTCTGCTCGAAAGGAGTAACAGCACAATGAAGTTGCGATTGCAAGTTGCAGCCTGTAAGACGCGCACAGAAGCGTGACTTGACACACGACATCGCAGAAAGTGTGCGTTCACAAATGTAGCCTATGTTGATCCAAATATTGAAAGCATTTTCGAATTTAATAATCTGAGGTTCTCTCCAGAGATGTTTTGCCACATTTCTGTAATTAAGGATGAATGCTGCGTAGTAGCCTATGGGTATTTCTTTTTGCCTTTAACATCTTCAAGTGAGTGGTGGGGCAAACCGAAAGTTGATGCCGAAAGTCCAGCACTCTCTTCACTGCTGATGCTGCGACTATTCTTGTTTGAATGCGTTCCTTCACTGGCATTTTCCACATTTCGTTTTCTCCCTTAACAAATTTGTCCATTCTGATGCTCAATTTTACAGAACTAATGGCTGCTGATGACTATTTGAATTGAATTCTGCCAAAGTGCACGCTTGTAAGTGTTCGTTAAATGCGTAACATTAATTACGTGAGTAGGTCTGCTCATGTCTGAAAATAATATATGAAAACAAAATTATTTTACATAAAAACATTATAGCTTATATTTGTTTAGTACATTTTTTAATTAATGTAAAAACTAAAATGAATTGTAAAACTGAAAGTTATTTTTTAATTATGCTCAACACAGACTGTAACATTCAGCACAGAGCCAAGGCAATCTGTGATTGCGTGCAGTTGCTGATGCTCGCTAATGCATGCAATCGCTTTCTTATGTGCGCTGTTTTATCGGTTTCACTTTCGCTTTCGAACTCGATCACGTTCAGCAAGGAGGGGAGAGGATGGAAAGTGGGGGGGCACAGTAACTCGTTTGGTGCCGGCCCTGATTCAGCATGGTGGGCCGCATTTGGATTCGTGACGGGCCGCATGAGAACCACTGCTCTGAAGCATCACAGTAGACATGCATATCGATAGTGGAGGAGGTGTTGCATGCTGGTGTGTAACACCTAGGTAGTGTTCGTGAAGGATGGGCAGTGTTCGAGAAGAAAGGGTCCAGGTAAGGGGCGGAGTCCGGCGGCCGCACGCGCTCCCCTCTCGGGTCCGGGGCGCGAGGGGCGGCGGCTTCGTCCTCCTTTTGGCCCGCGGCGCTTCCAAGGGTTATATGGCCCGGCATCATGGCCCGTCAGCCGTCTCGCGGGTGCGGGACTCGTTGCTCAATGCTCCCTTCCTGGACCCACGAGGACACCAGCGTGCATGCACGGGGAAGAGACTGGTCTCCCGAGGAGAGGCGCACTCGGCATATAACAGCGGTGGTGATGAGGCTACATTCACTTCAGATGTGCCTCATCACACGCCGCCAGACCTGGCTGTTTTCAGCGCCCCTCCTCTCTCATACACCCACTCCTGTCAGGAGCCTGGTGAAGGGCGGCGATTAAGGGACGGGGAGATTCTGATAATTAGGGGGAGGCAGCTAACTCGTCACAACACATATATACATATACACATTCACTGAACGAGTTACAGCAGATTTCTAATTCCCAGCATGCTTTGCTTCTGACTGCTAAAGGACAGTAAAAATGTTAAAATTAAGTGTTATTTCATTACACTCTCTCTGCTCCATCCAATATCGGCATTTCCATGCCAATAAACTCTCCGTCAGCAACAGTTCCAGTGGTCTGTCTCATCACTGTACACAACGCAGTTCGTAACAGTGACGGCCGAGACCGGTTACATTTAGTATGAGCAGATGTGTTTATGCTATTGTAAACTAGCTATATTTAAAAATATGAAACATGTATATCATAAATGATAAATATAAGAAATATATAGCCTATTTCCATATATGTGTGTATCAGAATCAGAATCAGAAAGAGCTTTATTGCCAAGTGTGTTTGCACACACAAGGAATTTGTCTTGGTGTTTGGAGCTTCCAGTACAGAAAGTACAAACATACACTCTAAAAAACGCTGGGTTATTTTTACAACCCAAATGCTGGGTTAAGACCGCTGGGTAAGGACGTTGGGTTGTTTTAACCCAATTTTGGGTTGAAAATTAGTCTTCATCATAACCCAGCGGCGCTGGGTTGGGAACGCGGACCTGAAGGAGAGCACGCACGTCATGTCAACATCGGACGACACCAGTGCGAGAAGCCGCCATTTTCTCAGCCTGAAAGAAGCGAGAAGCGAGTGAAAGACGTTATGCTAAGTAAAGATTAAAAATGTAAAGTCATCATTCATTGTTTGTGTCCGGGAGTATTTTGAGGTTTTATGGAAGGCGGAAATAGTCCGAAAAGAGCTTATATTGAATAATACGCGGACGCGGTTTTCACCTCAGAAACGGAGGCCTTAACGGCCTCTTTTACTGAACGGAAGAGGTAACTTACTTTTAATATAACGTCCGTGAGTGTCTTATGTCATATTTACATAAGATTTTACAATATCTGCACTTTTTGAGGTGTTTATAGACGGTTATTATGTTAATTCGTTATCTTATTTTTTGCGGTTAAACTCAATGTAGTTTCCTAAAGGAAACGGCGTTATGTAATAAAGACTAGCATAATTATTTTGAGGCTGATGAAGTGATGATTGTTTAAGTAATGTTTTGCATGTAATATTTCAGACTTGTTGAGCTTGTGTCTTCATTGTGCCCACGCCGGGAGTTAAGGACACAGCAGCCTGCTTGTGTGAGGAGGCGATTTTCTCAGCTTCTCCAGAAGAGAGGGAAAGACGGGTTTAAGGCAAGTAAACTTCATAATTCCATCATGTTATCATTTTATTTTTGTACTAAGACTAAACGAATGTTTGTTTCATGACTTATTTCCAAAACAACAAATATAATGGTGGCCTAACACATTTTCACAGTCCTGTATCTCCTTTGCTATAGAGGCAGAATGTTTTTGTACCACAGGCAACACAATTGTAGTACAAGTATAAAACATCTGTTACAGAGGTAACTGCATAGGAATTATAGGAGTGTTCCATATTAATTGTGTGTAATAGACTTGTATGTATGGACTCGATGCACACAGTAGATTACAACTTCCAGTGTAAAATAGCAGTGCACCATCGATTAACCTATGGCTGCATGATTTTGGGGGAAATGTAATTGCAATTATTCGGGTTCATTTTTTGTTTCCCCAATAATAATAATCTTGTTTTCCATTAGGTTGCTGTGGTGGCAGAAATTGGAGGGAGTACTGTGGATGAAGCCACAAGAAGAATGATGGCCTTCCTTTTCGTCCACCCCTTATCAAGAGAGTTCAATTTTGTTGGCTGGCATGGAAAGCAAGAGTTTCGGGGGCTCAAACTGCTTGAGGTTGTATAAGGTATGTTTACTTGCTGTTCGATTATTAACATTTATGTGCAAACAGAGGTTATTCGGTAGATTTGAGTTTGTTCTTCATAAATCAGTGGAATCAAATGAGTTTGACTGTATGCAAATAATTGTCCATACTTGGACAAACAATACCACAAATTATGAGAATATGGACCAGGTGTACTGCTTATTTTAGTGATAAGTAACTGTTCATTTGTGGTGTAGCGATCACAAAACTCAGTTTATAATAAATAATAAAATTCAAACTTTATTAAAGACAAGTACACTCTAAAAAATGCTGGGTTAAATACAACCCAGCGCTGGGTAAAATATGGACAAACCCAGCGGTTGGGTTACTGCCCAGAAGGTTGGGTTAAACATTTAACCTGTTGGTTGAAAACAACTGTTCTGTCCAATATTTACCCAGCATTTTTTAGAGTGTACACTAATACAAGTGAAATGATACTAAAATAAGAACAAATGAAGACATCAGATGCAAAAAACGTCTGAAATTTTCTTCTAAAATCATTATCAGGCTCTTATGTTTGTTCAGTTATTTCACTGTAATGGCAATGAAAAGGACCTATATTTGCCTGATAAAAATTATAACCGTTTAAAAGAATTTCAGATGGACAGATTTTGACATTTGTGATTAAATGAGACATGGAATTTTTGTGTGAACTATGCCTTTAAATGTTGCCCTGTGCCCTTGTTTACACTGAAATCATTTGTTTATGATGGAATATTATATCCGATACCATTATTGTATTTCCTGAAAAAATTTAAAATTGGAGATGACTGCTTATTTATTGCAAGGGCGTAAATATGGAATTTATTCTAACTTTTGCTCTTTTGTGTTTTACAGGAAGCTTGAAAAAATTCTTACAAGGCAAATTACCAGAAAAGAGGCAGAACACTCAGTGTCAATGTGGTTAATCGGTGACGGGAGGAAACCGTTCTGCGAGGTCACATAGTGGAGAGCACAGTGGGTAAGTCTTAAGATATTCTTGATTTTTAAATGGAAATACAATCTTTAAAAAAGACAAGAATCATCTGTTTTAACTGAAAAAGTGGCACAGTGGTTGATTAATTGCTGTCTTTTCAAAGGGCCGTTGGGAGAGCGAGGACAGAGGAGTGAGGAGCTGCACTGTTGGTTTGTTTGTTTGTGAAATGCATTTTAGAGATTTCAGATATGCATATACAAACAATAACAATTATGCCAAATAATGTTTGTCAGGAGCTTCACTTTATCTTTTAAGATGATTGTTTTGTAAAGTTGTAAATATACAAGTTGTAATGGTCATGTTCAAATTGTTCCAACGAAACCTTGCTTAAAGCAGTCAGAATAAAGGATATGAAGTTTTTACAAGAAAATAAGTTTCAGGAGCTTAAAATTAACTTTTTTTTTTTTTTAGAAACTTATTTTATAAAGTTATGAATGTACAAGTTATGATAGTCATGTTTAAATTATTCCAAATAAACTTTGCTTAAAAGCATGAACTACTGGTTTCTGTTTATTGAATACCTTTAGCTTTTTAGTGGATTTAATGTAACGTTTGTGTTTAAGGGTTTACTGTAAAATAAGGTAACCCAAGCAGACAAATATATTAGCCCATGTGAATACCTGTTGTGGCCCATAAGAGAACTACATAAGACCTAGCTGGGTCCCATCACTAACCCATGTAGGCAGACTCATGTAGGCACCAAATGGGAGCTACCTGGTTAACCCATATGGGCCCTATATGGAGCCCATCAAGGGCCCATCATCAGCCCATCTGGGTTAACCCATGTTGGGCCACCATGGAAACTGAGGACAAAATTAGATGGGTCCCAGTTGGGTAGCCCAGTTGCAACCCCTGTGGGCCCCACATGGCTGTGTTAGCTGGGTCTGCGTCAAGATTCCTATTATTACATATAGTAACCCTGTACATAAAAAAACGAACCAAGTACAGAGAATGTTTAGCAAATCAGTAAAGTGCAAAATCCTTCAAATGGTAAGGCAATTGACGTGTCCTGGGAAGCACATTCCGAGTAGACACTGGAGTATCAGGTGATTCAGAAACACCTGTAGACAGTCCAGCTTCAGGTGTGCCCAGTGTTGGAAGCAACAGTCCAGAGTCCGAGCCCTGCACATTTTCCATAGGGCAGGAAGATTGTAGGGTTCCAGGCGGTTGCAATTGGGGGGGAGGTTGCAACTGAGGCAACGGTGGTGGTCCCAATGGAACCTGAGGTGTGGGGAGTCCCGGTGGCACAGGTGTAATGTGGGGTGGGAGGAGTCCAGACAAAGTGTTCAGAGTGGTCGGCTGAACAGGGGAGGAAGGGGAGGTAAGGGTATGGGTGTTCTTTGGGTCAGCGATGTACGGTTTCATGCGATTGTAATGAATGACTTTTGCTTTCGCATGAGGTCTAGATACATCCCGAACTTCAAAATTAACAGGGGTGGAACTACCAAAGGGGCATATTGGTTGCAAAACCTCATATGGGCCCACCCAACGTGGATACAGTTTGTTGTGACGGTGGGCAGGATCATCCACTAAAACCAAGTCACCACTGTTATACGGAGTGTATTTCAAATGACTATCATAGTTCAGCCATGAGCCAGAAGGAAGGGTGTCAGTCCTGTGCTATTGTGCTTAGTGGTGTTATAAGCCAATGCAACCTGCGGGAGGTGCTCATCCCACTCCGTACCCGAGTCAAAAATATGTTTGGAAAGTTCATCTTTTAGAGTGCGATTAAAGCGCTCGACAGCTCCATCGCACTGAGCATGATAAGGGGACGTACGGAGCTTCTTGATTGACAACAAGTTACAAAGGTGCTTTATGAGGTCAGATTCAAACTGTCTGCCCTGATCCGAGTGTAGGGCCTCAGGGACACCATGCTGTGGAATGTAGTGGTCAAAGATGCAACCTGCCACTGAGACAGCTGTCTGATCTTTTAATGGATAGAGATTGACAAACTTGGTGTACAGGTCCATCATTACTAGTACATAACGGTTACCCTTGGTTGAAATAGGTAACTCTGTTATGTCTGCGGCCACTATTTGGAATGGACGGTCAGGAGAGATAGGAATGAGTGGTGCCTGCGGTCGGGGCACAGGAGAACGCCGTGACTGGCAAGCCGTACATTGAGAACAATGTATAAGGCCAGTAAAAGGACCGCATAGCTCTGTCCAACGTTTTGGCCAGACCATAATGGCCCACTGATGGGTGTCCATGGACATGACTTAGTATTTCAGGAATCAACGATGTAGGAACGACCACTTGCAAAGCATTTTCACCAAAAGAGTTGCGCAAGTGTCTGCATAACACCCCATTGTGAATGATGAGGCGACTAAACTGTGTCCACAGCTTTCTGAGGTATGGGGAAGCATCACGTAGCCTCCATAAGGGTGGTCTACGCCCTGTTTCTATCCAAGAGAAAACAACAACTAAATCTGGATCTGACCTTTGTTTTTCCATCACATTCCAATCACTTTGGATTATAACGAGATTTGATGTTGTGTGACTTGGAACAGGCGTGGGCAGCAGAACATTTTTGCTCATTGGCAATGTTTGGGTGTGTGCTGACACTGGTTTTGCTTGCAAAGGTATTGATGTGGTCTGAGTTGCTACCGAAACGGTGGACACATCACCCTGAGAGCAACTTTCAGATTCCACAGGAGTAGTGTCTGGCCGCCTAGACATGGCGTCTGCATTAAGGTGTTTAGCTCCATCACGATGAAGGACATGCCAATCATAAAGGTCCAATTCTATGGCCCAACGAGCTCGTCTACCTGTAGGATCATGATCTAAAGGAAGTTTAAGACCAACCAGAGGCTTGTGATCCGTAATTATAGTGAACGGGTGACAAGCAAGATAGTGGCGAAAGTGGCGAACAGACCACACAATGGCATACAGTTCTCGATCAAAAGTAGACCATTTTCTTTCTGAAGCAGACAGCACATGACTGGCGTACGCAATGACATGCTCTTTTCCTTCCACCTGTTGTGAAAGAACAGAGCCCACAGAATGAAGGGAAGCATCTGTGTAAAGGAGGAAAGGAGCTGAAAGATTTGGAAAAGCCACAATTGGCGATGAAGTCAGTGCCTGTTTCAGTACATTGAAAGCTTCATTTGCTTCTGCTGACCAAGAGAATGATACTCCCTTGTGTGTAAGATGGTACAAGGGTTCAGCTGTGTGTGCAAAGTGTCTAATGAATCGACGATAATAGGAACACAGACCCAGAAAAGCCCTGACCTGTGTGGCTGATGTTGGGATTGGCCATGTCTTAACTTTATCTATGTTAGATGGGTCTGGCTCAACACCAGCACTGGAAACACGGTGACCTAGAAAAGTAACAGAGGAGTGTGCTAGATGACACTTGGATGGCTTAAGCTTTAGACCAGCAGTACGAAATCGCTGAAAAACTTCACGCAAGTGTTGTAAGTGTTGCGGGAAATCGGCACTGTAGATGATAATATCGTCTAAGTAGATCAAACAAACGCTCCAGTGCAGACCCCGAAGCACAAGTTCCATTAAGCGCTGGAAACTGGGCGGTGCATTGGAGATGCCCATTGGCATCATACGGAATTGATATAGCCCAGTACCACTGGAGAAAGCGGTCTTTTCTTTGTCATTCGGGTTAAGTGGTATTTGCCAGTAACCAGCAGTCAAATCAATAGTGCTAAACACTCTGGCTCCAGAAAGCCTGTCAAGGGTATCATCCACCCGAGGAAGAGGGTGAGAATCTTTAATTGTAACATCATTGAGGCGTCTGTAATCGACGCAGAACCGGTGTGTGCCATCCTTTTTCCGAACAAGCACAACCGGAGCGGACCATGGACTGTGAGACTCCTCAATGATATTGTGGTCCAAGAGCTTTGACACCTCTTGTTGCAGTACAGCCTAAGTAGCTGGTGATGTTCTATATGGGCGCAGTTTTATCGGAGCAGCATCACCAGTGTTAATGCTATGCGTGATCAAATTAGTTTTGCCATAGTCATGAGAATGAGAGCTAAAAATGTCAGCGAACTCTGTCACCAGGCTCTTGAGTTGTGCCTGTTCGTCAGCATTTAACTGTGTATCTTCCAAATGCACTTCAGGCATTGGATGGACAGCTTCTGTAGGAGTAGTCACGGCTGAGACTAATGCATACTCATCATGTGTATTGCCAGTGACAGAGAAAAGCTGACCTAATGGGCATCCAGCATCAAGAGAGACCTGATCGTTAGTCGGGTTAACAACTCGAATCATGCCCCTCCCTTTTTGAACTGAGGTCAGTGTTCGAGCGACCCCTAAGGCCACAACTGGAGGAGGCTGCGGTTCCAGTATACCCACATACGTGTCAGTGAAAGGATTCGCTACGCCATTATCTTTGACAGAAATTGGGATTACCATCTCTGACATAGGCGGGACAGTCACCTGAGCGACACTGACTGCAGAACTTTGTACTGGAATCAGTGACTGGGGTGGTGAAAGAGGCACTGAAGTGTTATATAGTTGCAAATGTGAATGTGGTATGTCAACGGTAACATTGTGCTCAATTAGGAAATCCCATCCTATGAGAACAGGATGTGTGGCGGTGCGTACTACATGGAATACATGGGAAAATGTGACATCTCCAATATGTATGGGCGCTGTCACAGAGCCAAGTATGTCCAGTAGCTGTCCAGTAACTGATGACGCTAACACAAACGACTTGCTGATAGGTGTATTCGTCAGATTGTGTGTGGTGAGGAATGTGTGACTCATGACTACGGGAAAAATTTGAGTAGCTACGATGTCTTTGGCAGGAGAAGTCATCAGTTGGGGCTGGTTGATCATGTTCGGAGTAGCCATGGCGGTGTCGTGGAGAACAGCAGTCATCCCGAGGGTGTTGTCGACCTCTCTGTGTGTGTTGTGCAATACAGCAACAGTCTCGACGGCGACGATGATCGTCAAAGCCAGGCTGGCGATGGCGTGCTGCGATGTCGTAGTCCACGGCTGCACAGGTCTGATGTGGAGAGTGTGTGGAAGATATCACCTCGTCCTGAAGACTGGAAATCCGCTGCGAAAGCTGGTCCACACGTTCATCTGTCCGTCGTAGATGAGACTGGCGTAAGGCATGCAAGTCAGTTCGGAGTTCAGCTATGGCTGATGCCAATTCAGAGATGTGGGTTGCGGTCACTGTGTTAGCCGATGGTTGTTGATTCACCATCACAGGCATAACAGCTGAAGGGTTAGCAACACTGATGGCCAACTGAGCACGTTCACATTGAGTGGCCACTTTCAAAGCATTGTCCAAAGTCACAGCGCCATGCTCATGGATTTTCAGTTGAAGCGATGGATCTAAACCAGTCACAAATCTACGAAAAATTTCACAATTCCGTGCTGCTGCGTCATATTGAGGAAACGCTTCAGTCACTAAATTTGTGAGCTCAGCAGCATAGACTTCAAGAGGTTCTTGTGGTTTACGGGGACGTGCATTCAAAAATGTCTGAAATGTGGCCAAAAATGTTGTACGGCCAAAAACAGTGGTCAAACTGGCTTTAGTTAACTCATAGTCAGCTTTCACTTCAGATGGTAGAGACTGCCAATATGCAAATGCTGGACCAGTAAGCTTCACAGGGAGAAGTTTGGCCTTATCCAGTGATACAGCTGAGACATTAAGTGCAACTTCAAACCTCTGTATCCATGCACTAAAAGGCTCTGCACCGTCTCCAGAAAAAGGATGAGGAAGGTCAATTTTAAATGGCAGATGTGGATTTGCTGCATCTGCAACATGTCTGTCTCCCTGTACTGCAGCAGCTTCATGCTCGTCGTCCGCCATTTTGTGTGAGAGAACGCACGTAATCCGAACTTGCAAAAAGAGCACATGAAAAAAAAACCCACTCAAAACAGTATCAACGTCTCTGCAGGTTAAAGTGGCGATATCCACATCGTTCAATACGAAAAAAAAACAAGTGTCCCTGCAAAACAAGCCAACCAGCGCTGCCACCAGTGTAACGCGTGTAGTTTATATATACAGCTTCACAGTTCTTACCACGCGCTGGCTCGTGGGTTCTTGGCTTTGTTGCAAGGAGGACACCGACAGGGAGTTCGGCAGATCATAACACTTGATTTATTAAACATAAAGTGAACATCAAGATTAGCCACATCTGATTACACAGTGCGCGTCCTCTCTCTCTCTCTGCGCTCTCACAACTGCGCACAGACCATTCTCTTCCGCGATCCTAATCGCGGGTCTCTGTTCTCGCGATATTACCTCTAGATATTATTTAAAGTTATAGAACATTAATTTTAACCTTAAATTTCACTCCCTACAATATATTGCAAATACATTTCACATCAAAGAGGTCGTTCGTTCAAGGATGTTGTAAATATCGGGGTCTTTTCACGGTTAACGAGCTATAAACATGATATATTGCAAACAGATGACATATTACATGACGTCAACCCCGGTGCACTCGTAAAAAGGTCAAAAGGTTAATCCCTATGGAATGAGATCGTTCACGGATGTTGTAAATATCGGGGTCATTTCACGGCTAACGAGCTAATAACATGATATATTGCAAACAGATGACATATTACATGACGTCAGCCCCAGGTGCGCTCGTAAAAAGGTCAAAAGGTTAATCCCTATGGAATGAGGTCAAAGGTCAAAGTCATAAATCTTTTATTTTGAAGGTCGGTGTCGCATACTTTCTACTCACAACATTCTTTTAAATAGACTAGAACACTTTGTTGGCATTAGTGGAAGTGCCTTAGCATGGTTCAAATCATACTTATCTGACCGCCATCAGTTAGTAGCAGTGAATGAAGAGGTATCATATTGATCACAAGTGCAGTATGGAGTACCTCAAGGCTCAGTACTAGGGCCGTTACTTTTCACGCTTTACATGTTACCCTTGGGAGATATTATCAGGAGACACGGTGTTAGCCTTCACTGCTATGCTGATGATAATCAGCTCTATATTTCTTCACGGCCCGGTGAAACACCAAATTGAGAAACTAACGGAATGCATAGACGAGTAACTTCTTACTGCTAAATTCTGAAAAAAACAGGTGTTAATTATCGGACCTAAAAACCCCACATGTAATAACCTAGAACACTATCTAACACTTGACGGCTGCTCTGTCAATTCTTCTTCTTCATCAGTTAGGAACCTAGGTGTGCTGTTTGATAGCAATCTTTCATTTGAAAGCCATTTTTCTAGCATCTGTAAAACTGCGTTCTTCCATCTCAAAAACATATCTAAGTTGCGACCTATGCTCTCAACGTCAAATGCAGAAATGCTAATTCATGCGTTTATGACCTCAAGGTTAGACTATTGTAATGCTTTACTGGGTGGTTGTTCTGCACGCTTGATCAACAAACTACAGTTGGTCCAAAATGCAGCAGCTAGAGTCCTTACTAGAACCAGGAAATATGACCATATTAGCCCGGTTCTGTCAACACTGCACTGGCTCCCTATCAAACATCGTATAGATTTTAAAATCTTGTTAATTACTTATCTAAATTAGTTCCCGACACACAGGACGAGGTTCGGAGGGCCCTAAAGCATGTGAACGTCAGGAAAGCAGCCGGACCTGATGGGATTACTGGCCGTGTTCTGAGGTCCTGCGCTAATCAACTCGCTGGTTTCTTTACTTCCATCTTTAATGAGTCCCTTGCTACCTCTGTGACTTCCACCTCCTTTAAAAAAATCTGTCATCATCCCTGTGCCTTAGAACAATAAACCCTATTGTCTGAATGACTATCGTCCAGTTGCCCTCACATCAATAGTCATGAAGGTCTTTGAGAGACTGGTAAAGAACTACATTTGCTCCTCCATCCCTGATACTTTGGACCCTCTTCAGTTTGCCTATCGCCCCAATAGATCTACTGATGATGCTATCTCTCACATCCTGCACTCTTCTCTCACACACATTGACAGCAAAAATGGAAACTATGTAAGGCTGCTATTTATCGACTATAGCTCAGCTTTCAACACTATTGTCCCCAGCAAGCTAGCTTCTAAACTCATAAACCTCGGCTTTTCACTCTGTGACTGGATCCTGAACTTCCTCACCGGAAGACCTCAAGTGGTGAAAGTAGGCCAGTTCACCTCCAACTCCATCACCCTGAATGTAGGAGCCCCACAGGGCTGTGTCCTGAGTCCCCTGCTCTACTCTCTCTACACACACACACACGACTGTGTGTCTTCCCACAGCTCCACATCTATTATCAAATTTGCTGATGATACTGTGGTTCTGGGCCTCATTTCCAATAATGATTAGAATACTTGGATGAGGTAGAGAAACTTACATCATGGTGCCAGGACAACTGTCTCTCTCTGAACATGAGCAAAACTAAAGAGCTGATTGTTGACTTTCAGGAAGAGACAGCAGCAGCCCTACACTCCTCTTAAGATAAGTGGGACCCATGTGGAGAGGGTGAGCAGCTTCAAGTTCCTCGGTGTAAACATCTCAGAGGACCTGATTTGGACTACACACATTCAAACACAGGTTAATAAAGCCAGGCAAAGACTGTACCATCTGCGACAGCTGAGGAAATTCAGGGTCTCACCAACAATCCTGAAAGCTTTTTATTCAGGGACCATAGAAAGTGTATTGACTCAGTGTGGTATGGGAACAGCTCCAGTCAAGACTGCAAAGCCCTGCAGAGGGTTGTGCGCTTAGCTGAGCGCATCTCAGGGTCTGCTCTCCCCTCTCTGCAGGACATCAACATCAAACGCTGCAAAAGCAGAGCTGTCAAAATCAACAAGGACTCGAACCACCCTAGTAACTCTTTTCACTCTGCTGCCATCTGGTAAGCGCTTCTGTTGCCTGATGGAAAAAACTGAGAGACTCAGGAGGAGTTTCTTCCCCCAAGCCATCAGGCTCCTAAACTCAAACTCAGCCTCAGCCTATTAACATCAACATGACTCCACTTAATAATCAGTAAGATATTCATTATTCTCTACCTCACACTGAAAGTATCATTTGCACACAGCACTTTCTGTGTTTTGGTATTTTTTTTTTATGTTTTGGTATTGCTGCTACATGACAACCATATACAACCTGTTTGCACATTCCTCTCTTGTACATTCCTGCTTATCTTAATATTTAAGTCTACAGTATTGTCACACATTGGATGGAGAGGCATACGAGGGGGAGTAAGGTAAAAGCTTCTTTATTAAACAAACTGAAGATAACCTCCACAGGTAAGTGACATAACTCAGATTTCAATGAAGCTTAATAAACTGAGGAATTAATCGTCCTTATCTTTCCCTTCAGTAGCATCAACTTGAGGAAGACATCCACAGGGCTTCAAGGATCCAGCAGGTAAGTGATAAGACAGATGAAGAGCTTATAACCTCGAGACCAGACAATGAGTGTCTGGATTGAGTGCCGTTATATAGGGAGCATGATTGGTAGTAACAGGTGTGGAGGATTCCCTGATAGAGGTCAGGTGTGAGTGATAATGACGGAGTGCAGGTGAGTGGCCAGAGGGATGCTGGGAAATGCAGTGCAGTTCAACTGGTGACTGTGACAAGTTTACTGTTATGCACATTTTTATATTTTATATTTTGTTCTTTATATCTGTGTTTGTATTCTATAATATTTGCACTGTCCATGGAGCAGACCTGACTCACATTTCACTGCTGGTTATATATTCTCTGTATAATCGTGTATGTGACAAATAAAAATCTTGAATCTTAAATCACTTTGGATGCAGCTGGTGTTGGATGCACGGTTGCCAAATCCGTATTTTTTGCCCGGAATTGGGCTGATTTTAAACTGTTGCAGCGGGTTGATTTTCTCCCGTGGGTTAAAGGTTTGAAATATTGCATAAATTACATTTTACTGAAATGCTTTTATTGAAACATTTTGTATTCTACCTATGATAAAATTGTGGTAGATGTTAAGTTTTGTGAAGGATGACCACTGGTAGGAAGCCTTTTAGCTGTGTTTATGATCATCTGCATAACGGTGACTGCAAAATATGTATTTTAGGTATTGAAATAACATATTTTGAATTTTGATATTTGGGATATGGGCATTGCGCTACTTTGCGGGATACTTTAAACCCCCTCAAACCCAACTAACAACACCCCCTCCACCCACTGTCCTCTTTTTTGAAAGCTAAAATACGGTCACCCTAAGTTCAATGTTGTATATTGAGCAGCAGACGATGTTAAAGGTATAGTTCAACCAAAAATGAAAATTCTGTCATCATTTACTCACCCTCAAGTAGTTCCAAACCTGTATGAATGTCTTTGTTCTGCTGAACACAAAGGAAGATATTCTGAAGAATGTGGGAAACAGAGCAGTTCTGGGGCACCATTGGGCACTTTTTTTTTCCCACTATGGAAGTCAATGGTGCTCCAAAACAGCCTGGTTACAAACTTTCTTCAAAATATCTTCCTTTGGTGAGTTCTTTGTGAACTTCAGGCAAGAAAGGAGCGGGCCGGGCCATTGGTGAGAGGACTGCTGACGACATCTCTGAAAGAACCACTCACGAGACGAGGTGATGCAGGGAAGGAGGGGCACGCGGGCGCTGAGCCGATGTGACATCGCTCGAACCCACTGTCAGAGCCCCACTGCTCCACTGTTTCTTTCTCTTAGGAGAGAAAGGAAATGGGAGAGCAGAACGGGGAGGACCACCTTCATTGAAGAAGGCGATCCGCGAGCGGAGACGGGAAAGACTGAAGCGCTTGCAATGAGAGTCAGAGAAATCTTATGATACTACAGGTTACAACGACTGTGTGTTCAGGACCAAGGCAATTCATAACGTTAATATGGAGTTCGGCTGTGGTCAACAGCCTGGAGAGGGGTTGGGCCCCATCGGGTTTAGTTCTGCCCAAGAGACATAAATCAAATAGTACTTTTCGCTTCATATGGAAAGTGTAAATATTTATTGTTGACCAAAAAAAATAATTAAAAGTTACATTTATTTAATTATTTACCAACCGTAGCTCAATATATTAACCCATATATTGAAAAAAATACAAAACCTTTCATTGGGTGTACTCTTTACAGCACTTTATTATTGTAGACAGTGTGCAAGGACAATCTTATTAATCTGGCAATCCAGGCCAGGAAGTTTCTGATTGCTGAGTAGCACTGTCCTTGAAAAGTTCAGTTTCTGAAAAGTTTTTACTTCAGGATATTCTGACCCTGTTTAAAAGAAAAAAAAGTATGATTAAAAAAATAAACAAATAAGCATTAGTTACTTTTACTGTGTATTTAAGAAGACGATCAATGCATTTGTCCCCCAGATGGCACATTTCTGTTCACTTTATTACAAGACAAGTCTTAGACTGTGCTTAATTTATATTATACACATTTGACATGCTACAATGCAACAAATTATAAAGACTGTATTGTCTTCTTTATGCAATTATGCAAATGTATGCAATTTGGCAAATAAGTAAAGTAAAAATGTGCACATGGCCAAATAATGTGGAATGTGCACACATAAACCCAAGGAGCAATGTATAATTATGGTCAAGGGTGGGAGCCCATTGAATTCTGGGACAGCTAAAAATGGCCACTGAGAGAAAAGGAGTGATACACATTTAGTTTGGGATCTGTTTGTGTCATCTATAGTGTTGCGATTTGACAGCCCTTTTAGGATAAAATGTATGTGTTGTTAAATGTGTTATATTTTATGTTGTTATTACATATTACTGGCATTAGTTATTGAATAAAAATATATTTTACTGAGCATATATCAAGTCTAAAGTAGTTTTTTCCTTTTCTGTAATAATTTGCTGTTACAAGTGAAGTTATTCAAGTGCTATGCTATGCAAATATTAAGGGGTTTCAGGTGGTTGCTTACTTGCCCAAGTGAAAAGTGGCAAATTTATATGATATTCTGATTTCTAAATAAGATTTATTTTCCATGTTTTATTACCTACAAGGCAAAAATAACAGTGTGATCAGTTAGAAAAGCAATAATACATTTCAAAGAAAAATAACATCTCTTCTCTACAAGCAGCAGTTTATGATATTCAGATATAAACAATAGCACAATTGGGTAACACTTTACGGTAAGGGTACATGAATTACAATGAATTCATGCATAAATTAATGCGTGAATTATGCATTACTTCATGCATTGATATCTCATGAATTATCAGGAACTAACACGAGTTCAAAGTCTTTCATTCATGACTTCATGGATGAACAACACCTTAATTAAGACATTAACTAAGATGAGTACATCATCATGATTTATAATTTATTATGAATGATCATGATGTTTTCTTTGTTCACAAAAAAAAAAGGTCTTTACTATTTATGGTACATGATTCAAAAAAGCATTATTTCGTGCATGTAAGACTACTTGATTTATTAAAGGAATATAAAAAAATCCACATTACCTCATGCATGCATACAGGTTAGAACAGTATACAGTTGTATAGGATGAGTAATAATATAATGTTTAATGCCTATAGTTGGGGGTGTGATTAAATCCCTAGCCCTAATCCCATAGTAAAAGAAACACTTAGGGATGTAGCTATCACCATTAATGATAATGACATTTATGCAATGATGTAAATAAACACAATTATAATTTTTGGACAACAAAAGAACTATCTCGTTCATGTGTAATCTTTAGTTACTTGGCACATTCCAAAGACACAGTCTACCTAAACAGAAAACCTAAACAGTGCCTTTTTCTTCTCAAGAATGATGAAGTTCTTAAGATCATATGCTATTGGCATTTCCCAAAGTCCTGTCCACAACCCTCTCAATCACTCTATCATTGCTGTTTAGTGGGAATAAAATAAATTATTAAATTTGTGTTTGAATATGTATGTGTGTGTTTATCTACAAAATTTGTTTAAATGCAGAAATTGTTCAGGTTAGGTTACAGTATTTATAAAGAAAAGTATATAGGGCACATTTCTAAAACTATTATATATATAGGCCTATATATGTCCCTAATTTCTGTATTCTTTATTATACGTAAAGGATGTTTGCATGGTTTATCGCTGACTTTTTTGTCTCTGTTCCTTTGTCTGTCTGTATTTGTGCCTGTGATTTTATCTCCTTCAACCCATGTCTCTTTCTCACACTCCCTTTTTTCCATTCCAAGGCCTTTGGAGTTTGCTGAACCAGCAAGTCTAGGCAGAGGATGTGTGTGTAGACTTGGACTGGCATGTCAAGACAAGACACATGCACTGAGGCAACATATTTTGCTTCGTTTTGGCATCACAAATGCTCACACAAATCATGTAATTCTGAGTAGTTCCAGCCCTCTATTCTTGATTGAAAAACATTTCATATTTTGAGGACAACTATCAAACACCCAAAGTAGTCTGCTGTATTTTGCCTGTATTTGCTAACATTGTCTGCAGCAGCTGCAACAACATTAGAAGTAACACGGGAACAACTGAAGAGGTAGGAAATCTTTTATGTGAAGTTTTAAAAAACTTGCAGGAAAGATTCAGGCAATAAAGTTAGAGAGGCAAGCAAGAGAGGAGAGGAAAAGATTAAAGACTGTTTTTGAATGAATTCAAATTCTGACCTTTGCTTCTGGAACAAAAAGACTGAGATAGAGATACTAAACATGCGTCTATCTACAGTCTTTTATATACATTGTAGGAAGCAGACATTGTTTTGAGAGTGACTTACCTTAGTGATATTTGATATTGCTCCTTAGAATGGTCATGATGCGATTTTTTTAAAATACCTTTACATTTGTGGAAGGCTGTTTGATATATTTTTTTAGAACATAAGTTGTTCCATGTTCCCACTCTGCTAGATTTAAATAACCAATAAAAAAGCTAATTCAGCTGCTTGAGGGTGTATAATCTTAATACATTCGCACACATATGCACAATGCTCAGTTTTTAATCATTTTGACTGTTTGGATCTCTGCTTAAAACACCTAATAATTGATTTTGTTCTGTTTCATTTCTTGGCCATATCACATCATGATGACTTGGAACAAAAATATTACTTGTTTAATTTTTTATGTGTAAGAATGGTATACTCATTTAATGGTCCAATACACTAATCCCCTGTTACCTAGATTTAGTTGCAAATTTAAAGAATAAGTTGAGGGTTTAATTAGTCTTAAAGTGTTATGTTTTGATCCAATTTATAAAGCCAGTATGAATACACCATAGTGACATTTTTTTTCATGAAATGCAACACTGGTAAATGCAAACATTCATTTTGAGAACAACAGAGGTGAAAACAATTGCTTTTTAGATTTTTCAATCTAATAAAATTCCACAAAGTTCTAATAAAGTTCCACAATGGTGCCATTATCTTTCTATGATAGGCTGATAAGTAACTCAATCCACAATAGGAATAAACCTTTTTAATCTGGTGATATAGATTTAAAATTTCTAGAGAATTGCATGACGGTGGCTAATCTGAGCATCTGGCTTGAGGTGAAATTCTACTGCAATGCAATTTTGGCAAAATTTTGATGGCCTTCATTTTTTTTTTAGTTCTGTCATGAGAGATTGGCATGGTAATGGACACAGCAATGTTAAAGTATTCAGAGCAAGTACAGAGACTTGCCAAAACATCCAAAGACATGCTGTTGCTGCACATATAACATTAATTACCCCCCAACAAAGCATGAGACATGAGAAACGAACAATTTAAGCCAAAATATTCATGCTACTGAGTGTAGGAAAACAAGCTGCTGTACTGGTAGACATGCATATATCTGCACACATAGGATGAACATAAACAGCTATATATGGTGAACCCCAGTTAAAGGTGAATACAAGTGCGAATGCTTATTCCACTTTAACCTGTTCTCGTATCTGTAGCTTAGTCGACATATCCTCATAGCAAGTACAAATAGACTGCTTGCTGCTGCATAAACATAATTGCATTTATGCTTAGTAATTCACTCCTGTATCATTTACATTTACATTTAGTTATTTAGCAGACACTTTTATCCAAAGCAACTTACAAATGAGGTAGGGCTGCCACTAACGACTATTTTTATTTTGATTAATCTATCGACTAATTTATCGATTAGTCGATTAATCTAAACGATTAATTTTCCACAAAAAAAAAAACTATTTTACTTAAGAATATTTTATTAAACCAAATTAAATCCAAATTTCTATGAAATCCTTTTTTAAAGCAAAAGTAAAGTGCAACATAGAGTGCAAGAAGCAAGTGTCCATCTCATCTCAGTCCAAATCACTGAAATCAGTTCAGTATTATAGTGTAAGAAAGACAACATACCCATGTGTTCTAGTCTAATAATACAATTATAATCAGTATTTTAAATAAAGGAGTATTTACCAGAAATATTATTTACCAGAATTTATTTAGGAGAAAAATTTAAATGTGCAGTATTTAAAAAAAAAAAAAAAAGAAAGAAAAAAACATATATATTTTTTTACATAAAATCAATTAATTGGAGATTCTTTTGATTATTAAAATTTAATGGAATCATTCAAATGGAATCCAGAAAATAATGGAAAACAGAATTTGGTACAGATAAAACTGTAAAACTAAATTAATTAGACAGGCTTTTTGATTGATACAATTTAATTTAACCATTAAAACAGAGTATAGAAAAATGAAAATGGAAAAAAATGATTTTGGAAATAAAACGGATTTCATAGGGCCCTATAATAATATTTATTTTTTTTGTAATAAAAATAGATGTAAGTGAAAAATAGCTTTTAAAATGACTTAAAATACATATATAATAGCAATGATGCAATAATAATTCGTTCAAATAAAGTATCAAAAGCAAGAAATCATATGGTTTTATTGAACAAAACTGTTAAAATACATAATGTATTATAAACAATAGAGCTAATGTAGATTACGCATAACAAAGGCCTGCAGGGGGCGCCGAAGGCCTGATTATAATTTTTTTGACATTACTGCGCGATCTAATCCTTGTTTAATATTGACCAAGCACCATTTAATTCAAATGTCCATTTAATCTTTAACATTTGGCCATTTCTTTGGGACAGAAATGCTATAGCCACTGTAATTAAATGAATATGTGGACAACAAAACGAGTAAACTCAGAGTGAGGTTTGAGCTTTTATTTTGAAATCGCGATGTATTCTCCTGTGTTTGCACAGGTTTATAAATGATTTACCTTACAAATCTGATGAAATGGCGCACGTTGCGTTCCCAGATGAACGTTATAATAAACCCAAACTCACAACAACATGCAGAGATGGAGTTTGAGATGCTCCACATGTAAATGATAAGTTTCTGTGGAACTACTGTGAAAGGAGCCGCTGTGAGACACACATACTTAACCTACACACATGTAAATAATTAAAGCGCATATACTGTGTTAGAACTGCATCGCATATAATTATTTAATTAAATCATAGCGTTTGTGAATTCACAATTATGCTTAATTATGATTTTTAAATGGGTTTAATATCATGCAGCCTTGGAAAATAGTCTAATAATGTGTTTTATGGATTCTCGTAGGTGAAATGCGGCACTTCCGGTATTTTGCCGGTTAGTCGACACCAGCGAAATGAAGTCGATGATTTTTCAAAATCGACTAGTCGACTAAAATCGACGAATCGCGACAGCTCTAAAATGAGGACAATGGAAGCAATCAAAATCAACAAAAGAGCAATGATATGCAAGTGCTATAACAAGGCTCAGTTAGCTTAACACAAGATTTTTTGTTTTTATTATATAATAAATAAAAAGAAAACAGATAGAATAGAAAAAGAATAGAGCACGCTTAGAGGCCTTTTTCCTTTTGTTAATTGTATAATAAATAAAAAGAAAACATAAAAAGATTAGAAAAGCTTTTTTTTTCTTTTTTTTTAAAAGAAAACAATCAGTAAATGAATAGAGTGCAAGTCTAAAAGGGTAATTTTTTTTAAAGAATAGAATTAGAATAGAAAGTGCTAGAGTTAGAGGGTCAAATAAAGATGGAAGAGATGTGTTTTTAGCCGATTCTTGAAGATGGTTAAGGACTCGGCTGCTCGGATTGAGTTGGGCAGGTCATTCCACCAGGAAGGAACATTTAATTTAAAAGTCTGTGAAAGTGATTTTGTGCCTCTTTGGGATGGCACAATTAAGCAAACGTTTATGGAGCGAATTTTGTGACAATATTCATCAAACAAATCCAGCGTTTTGCAAATAAGCACAATCTGCTTTGCAAAGAAAAACTTGACTTTCAGAGAGAAAATGCAGATGTATGGACAAATATATGTATTGTGTGTTACAACTGTGAGACTCATGTGCCTTTTTATGAGGAAACTTGGCTCGATTTTCTCACAAATGCATGCTGGCAGATTTTCTCACAAATACAATTGAGTAACTTCCTTTTTCAAAACTCCAATCCCGGAGATAACGTCCTCATAAGGCAGCAAGAGAAACAGGAACAGCAAACAACACTAGACACCAGAGGTGGGGGCAAGTCACACGTGTTCAAGTCTCAAGTCCCTACCATCAAGTCTCAAGTCACTGTACAAACAAATCAAGCAAGTCAAGTCAGTGGCTCACCTCAAGCAAGTCAAGTCGAGTCCTGATAAGTGTCAAGTCAAGTCTGAATCAGAATCAGAATCAGAATGAGCTTTATTGGCCAGGTATGTTTACACATACGAGGAATTTGTTATAGTGACAAAGCTCCACAGTGCAACAGAATGACAGCAACAGGACAGGACACAGACAACAAAAGAACAATATACAAATATACAAATAGGCAATGTACAAAACAGCAAAAACACTCTCATTCCGGCGTAATAATCAAGGAACTTTGCTGCCGTACCATGGGTACAGCAGGCGCAATGATATGACGCAGCGCCTGAAAGTAGTCCCCAGCTATATCATAGGCTACTGAGCTGGGGACTACTTTCAGGCGCTGCGTCATATCACTGCACCTGCTGCACGGATAGTACAGCAGCAAAGTTCCTTGATTATTACGCTGGAATGAGAGTATAGTTCCTAGCCATATCAGCCTAGAAAATCGCAACTTTTCATTTTCCGTCGGTCTTAGTACACAATGTAACTACAGAAGAGTCAAGCTTTAAATAGGACAAATATCGAAACTCTTTGGTCATTTTTGAACACGATGCTAATAGTCTAATCAGATTCAATGAACTATGCTAAGCTAAGCTAAAAGTGCTACCGCCAGACCCGGAGATCGGCTGAATGGATTCAAAAACGGTAAATCTCAACTTTTTAACTCTTGGGGACTTGGAAAATGAGCCTATTTCCAAAACAAGTGGAGTGTTCCTTTAAGACTGCACCAGACAGCCAGCTCCTTAACCTCCTGTCTGTAAGCAGACACGTCACCGTCCTGAATGAGGCCGATAAGTGTGGTGTCGTCTGCAAACTTCAGGAGCTTGACAGAGGGGTCTTTAGATGTGCAGTCATTCGTGTAGAGGGAGAAAAGCAGTGGGGAGAGAACGCAGCCCTGAGGGGCTCCAGTGCTGGTGGTGCGGGTGCTGGATGAGAATTTTCCCAGCCTCACTAGCTGCTGCCTGTCTGTCAGGAAGCTGTTGATCCACTGACAGACAGAGGTGGGGACGGAGAGCTGTGTCAGTTTATTCTGAAGGGTGTCCGGGATGATGGTGTTAAAAGCAGAGCTGAAGTCTACAAACAGGATCCTCACATAAGTCCCTGGTCTGTCCAGATGCTGCAGGATGAAGTGCAGCCCCATGTTGACTGCGTCATCCACAGACCTGTTTGCTCTGTAGGCAAACTGCAGGGGGTCCAGTAAGGGTCAAGTGGAGGCCTTCAGATAAGCCAAAACCAGTCTTCCAAATGATTTCATGACCACAGACGTTAGAGCCACAGGTCTGTAGTCATTAAGTCCAGTAATTTTGGGTTTCTTTGGGACGGGGATGATGGTGGAGCGTTTGAAGCATGAGGGGACTTCGCACAGCTCCAGCGATCTGTTGAAGATCTGTGTGAAGATGGGGGCTAGCTGGTCAGCACAGGATTTAAGGCAGGCTGGTGACACACCGTCTGGGCCTGGTGCTTTCCTTCTTTTGTTCTTTATGAAGACCTGCCTCACGTCATCTTCACTTATTTTCAGTGCAGGTGTGGGGGAGAGGGGGGTTGCTGGAGGTGTTAATGGTTGTGTGGAGAGGTGTTCAGGGCGGGTGTGTTTTTTTTTTCAAACCTGCAACAAAAGACATTCAAATCGTCTGCTAGTTGTTGATTCTCCACAGTGCTGGGGGATGCTGTCTTGTAATTTGTAAAGTCTTTCATACCTTTCCACACTGAAGCAGAATCACTGGAAGAGAACTGAATCCTTAGCTTGCCAGAATAATTCCTCTTTGCCACCCTGATCTCCTTTTCCAATGTGTATTTGGCCTGTTTATACAAGACTTTATCCCCCATCCTGTAAGCATCTTCTTTTGCCTGACGGAGCTGTCTGAGTTTTGCTGTGAACCATGGTTTGTCGTTGTTGTAGGTTAAACGAGTCCTGGTAGGAATACACATATCTTCACAGAAACTGATATATGATGTTACAATCTCTGTGAGTTCGTCCAAATCGGTGGCAGGAGCTTCAAAAACACTGAAGTTTCTGCCTGTAGGTTGGTATAAGATGAATTAAACAGTGATCAGAGAGTCCCAAAGCTGCTTGTGGGACAGAGTGATATGCATCCTTTATCGCTGTGTAACAGTGATCCAATATATTACTGTCTCTGGTGGGACATGTGATGTGCTGTCTGTATTTTGGCAGTTCGCGTGAGAGATTTGCTTTATTAAAGTCACAGAGAATGATCAAAACAGAATCCGGGTGTTGTTGCTCAGTCTCTGTGATCTGATCAGTGAGTTTCTGTAAAGCTGATCTCGCGTTCGCGTGCGGTGGAATGTAAACACTCACGAGAATGAACGAACAGAACTCCCGTGGCGAATAGAACGGCTTGCAGTTAATGAATAGCGTTTCTAGATCATAACAGCACATCTTCTTTAACACAGTTACGTCTGTACACCACCTCTCATTGATGTAGAAGCATGTCCCGCCGCCTCGCGATTTCCCCGTTGATTCTGCCTAGCGATCGCTCTGATCAGTTGGAAGTTAGGAAGATGTAACGCGCTGTCCGGTATGGTATCCTTCAGCCAGGTTTCCGTGAAACACAGAGCAGCAGAGTTTGAAAAATCCTTATTTGTCCGGGAGAGCAGGAGAATTTTGTCCGTTTTGTTGGGTAGAGAGCGGAGATTCGCCAGATGGATGCTAGGCAAAGTCGTTCTTAATCCGCACTGACGAAGCTTCACGAGCGCGCCGGCTCGCCTCCCCCGCCTGCGCGTCCTGTAGCGTCTAAACAACACTGCAGCTCCGCCAACTATAATGTCCAGCAAAGCGTCCGAGTAATCAAAATCTGGTAAAAGATTTTGTGGTGTGTTCTGCCGAATGTTCAGCAGTTCATCCCTGGTAAAGCTGATCGTGTTTGAGAAACAAAAAACAGGAAAAACAAACAAAAACAGTACAAACACTGGAGAGCAAAGCACAGTAGCTGCCATCTGCGGCGCCATCACGAGCATTTATCACAGTAATGTCAAGTCACAGTATCAAACAGGAACAAGTATATTTTTGCCACATGACCTTATTCATTTTTCCTCAGAAATTAACTTTTTTAATTATACATTTTAAATATAACATTTTGAAAACAGGCAAAATACTACTTTGTATACCGATAAGCAGGGTTTAAATTGGGCCGGGGCCGTCCGGACTCCAGGGCTCAACATTAACGCTTCATTAATCAACGCACAAGTAACATGATTAAAACATCACTAACCAAAAATAACTATGTAAACACCAAAACGCAAGTGTTAATCTGATTTTATTACATTTAGAATAAGTGGTGAATAGTGGATATAGCTACTGTATATAATGCATCTATTGACAGTATAAGGTCAAGAAATCAAGACGCGCAACACTTAGAAACTCAGCATACTGAGGTAAAAATTCAAAATGGAAAGTTTTTATATTTAAAATACAGTTAGTTCATCAACGTTTTCATCATTACTACCATTTAATAGTTTTATAAACAGTTCAATGAGCAAATACAATAATATTAGGTCACTTACATTTTAGGCTGAACCACAGCGCATCTCAAAGCAACCATCCAATTCATTGCTGAATGATTCAGTGTTTTGAACGAATAAGTTGAGTCAAAGTTTCATTAGCCCGTGCATAAACATCTGATGAATCTGCCGTATGAACGAATCATGAACTACTCAGTGACTCACTCATTAAACGCTCACTACTGGCACCTACTGGCGTTTTAATTTCGTTGAAAAGTATAATTTCCACCATCATTTCTTGTTTGTATATTAAAAAATTGTTTTTAAACGAATCTCATAATTTAATGTAGTTGTATTTTTTAGTATAAATTATTTAATTTGATAACATATAGATAATAACAATCGCATTATTATAATTGAATTTATAAATCAAATGTAAGAATTTGAAATGAAAGTTAATGAGATTAGTGGGGAAATGCCCTCTATAAAGGTAAAAACCACAGCCATATCACCCTGCAGCCCAAGACTGGTTGCCCACTGAAGTTAAGCAGGGTTGAGCCTGGTCAGTACCTGGATGGGAGACCTCCTGGGAAAACTAGGTAGCTGTTGGTAGAGGTGTTAGTGAGGCCAGCAGGGGGTGCTCACCCTGTGGTCTCTGTGGGTCCTAATGCCCCAGTATAGTGACGGGGACACTATACTGTCAAAAGAGCACCGTCTTTCGGATGAGATGTTAAACCGAGGTCCTGACTCTCTGTGGTCATTAAAAATCCCATGACACTTCTCGTAAAGAGTAGGGGTGTAACCCCAGTGTCCTGGCCAAATTCCCTCCACTGGCCCTTGTCAATCATGGCCTCCTAATAATCCCCATCCACTTGATTGGCTCTCCTCTCCACCCCACCTGTAGCTGGTGTGTGGTGAGCGCACTGGCTGTCCTGTGGCTGCCGTCGCATCATCCAAGTGGATGCTGCACACTGGTGGTGGTTGAGAAGAGACCCCCCCACATGATTGTAAAGCGCTTTGGGTGTACAGCAATACACAATAAAGCGCTATATAAATGCTTCAGTCAGTCAAATAAAAATAAAAATAAAAGCCCTTGGATAAAATTGAAATAACATTCAGATTTATTGCCTATGTCACAGCTGATAGAAAACCAATGAGAATATTGCATTAGAATAAATCACATTTGCAAAAAAACAAAACACACACACACACACACACACATAATACATATATATTTCCATTGTCCTCATTTGTAAGTCGTTTTGGATAAAAGGGTCTGCTAAATTACTAAATGTATATATATATACAGTATATACAGTATATATATATATATATATATATATATATATATATATATAAGCTCGATATAGAGCCCCCCCCACATAACAAATCCCAATTTAACCCCTGCCAATAAGTAACTGATCTGTAACTGAGAAAATATTGATAAAAATAAAAGATAAAAATATGTATCTCATATTTATGTTATATTGCGTTTGACCATCCTAGGAGACAGATAATATTTAACAGATGTTTGAAAATGATTTTGCACTAAATATCTCCAGCGAAGACTGGGATTCAGTCTGGGAGCACGCTAAAGAATTTCAATGTGTAACAAAACATGCTATTCAATTTAAAATAATATGCTGACTACAAATCACCCCTTATATCAGAAATAAAATGGACACAAAATTTTCATCGGATATAGACACCCTATTTGGACTGTTTCTTTCAATTTGCATGATTGCCTACATTGTTCTTGAAAATTATTGTCATCATGGCTCAAAACAAGAAGACTATTAGCTGTTAATGTTTATGTATCTTCCCCTGTAATTTATCGATTTCTTTGATTTTATCTTAATAAGAACTAAATTGACAGCTGTGCATTTAAGGTCTGCCTTAGCTTTTTGTTTTCTGTTTGTTCTGTTGGAAGAAATAATAAAAAAAAAAATTAATATAGAAATATGAAATTAAATGATAGACCTACTCTATGACAATGCTGCCAGTAAGTGGTGGCAAATCACTGCTTTATCACAGAAGCGTTCATTGAACTGATTCATTCAAAACAGTTGATTCGTTCATGAACAAGCAAGAATAGGCCACTGAATCACTCAACCGATTCGTTCAAATACCTGGATTCGTTCATTATTCAGTGTGTTGCTTAGAGACGCTCGTAACTCTAGCTGTGGGCTGAACGGAACTGTTGGCAGCCGTGCTGAAAATATTACTAAATATCATAAATATAAAAACTCATACTAAGGCTATTTTGACAACATGTCTTGGATTTTGGGTTCAAGAGAAATATCACTAATCGATAAAACACTGGTTTCCGTGGTACAATTCCATATATTGATTTACAAAGAGGGATACTTGACACTAAAGCACTGTTTTGAGAGGCAAAAACGCCAGCGAAATTAAAGTTTGACGTTGTTAATTACAAACACGAGATTAATCATTTATAATCACTTTAATTTAATGACAGACCTAAGCTGAATTTGAAGACCAATGCTGTTTTCAACTAACGAACAGTGGTGGACAAAGTACACAGATCAAGTACTTGAGTAAAAGTACAGATAGCTATAATAAAATATTACTCCAGTAAAAGTAAAAGTACTGCTTTTTCAATTTTACTCGAGTGAAAGTACAAAAGTACTCGATTTTTTATGTACTTAAGTAAAAAAGTACTGATAGATAGATTTATTTTGCAATTTTATATAGACTACTGTATTTAATTTTATATTAGCACATATTTTTATAATCCTACTGCCCAAAATACCTGGGATTTTCCCAAAATAACCACTATATGGAGTCAAGATATATATTTTGTTGTTGATATGGACAACGTTGATGAGAGTGATGTAGTAATGTTCACTGTGAAGCTGAGAGAAAATAGATTTGACCATCTAATTTTCACCAGTAAGAAAAAAGTGTTTTAAAGCTTGTTGTTTTGCAGAACGTCACAGTTATATATGACATGAGAATTAGGCCTGAAGTTAGGAAGAACATTTTAAGGAAAATATAATTAGATTTTCATAATGATTTTTTTCTTCTCAAATCTTGTCTGTGGTGTAAAAACACCCCTGGCCAAATGCCCCCAGAGGGCATCTCTTCCCACTTTGATAATTACTGTAATTACCATGTTCTGAACATCACATCCTTTCTTTTTACCTCAGATGTAATCTATCTAGGTGGCTGAATAAAAATATTTGGACTTTATATATAAAGATTTCTTCAACTTAGCACCAGCAAGCTTGTTAGCAAGACAGTTAGCATCAGCTAACAATATTTACATATTTTCAGTATGGTTATGAATAAACATTCATATCTGTCTACTCGGCTAGATGATCTAAACTATATAAAAATGTATACTGTTGATAAACAATATAAAAACAGACGTCACATAAGGCTAATGTGTAGCATTTTAATAAAACTGCTAATGTTACAGCAGCAGGGAATATGAACGTGCATGAGTTATTTTATTTAATCTGTGTTATTTTAATGTTTCGTTTTTAGACCTAAAACATAGAGACACTGACATTGATCTGTCTGCATTCAAGCATTTCAGCGGGCTTAAATAGATCACCCTTTACAGCCAGGGGTGCCTTAAGATATCCAGAGGCTCCTGGGCTACAGCATAGGCCCCCCTACCCCAGAAAACCTTTTCTTTTTTTTAAGCTTCCTGACAATTATGTCAAATTTCAATTTGTTTTTTCTTGTTAATATGCCAGTTAACATTCACAACACTGTTCTGCGTAAAATGTGAATATAAGTGAATATGCAAATTCACTCTTTGCCACAAGGTGGCACTTAAGAGCAGCAGAATAGCCGTTACATAACACTATTACAGGCTTTAGAGATAATATGAAAAGAAAATGCCATTAAAACTTTCCTGGCTGAAATGTGAGTTTACAGGTATGATTTAAACACCATAAATTACACAAAATATTCATTATTCATCATCAGTAGAAAGAAACAACACAACATGTTGGCATAAATGTGGATTGTTTGGTGATTGCTAACTGCATTTTTATTTTGAAACATGCCGTGCTCGTGTTTAATTAATTACATCACAGCCATATAAACTTTAATGATCACATTTAAGCTATAGGATGATTCCTATTTTTCCATCCCTGGATTTAAAATTGAGACTTTGAAGCAGCACCTTAATCTAAAACCTTCAGCTGACACAGATTACATCCACGGAAGTTACTGAACTCGCACTGTATGAAGTTACAGAAAGATGTCTGATCCAGTTCCTTTCACACAGCAGTGTTGTTTGTCTTGTTAATCTGCACGTTAACATAAAGACACTCTTGTGCTGGGCTAACGTTACTTTAATAGTGAAATAAGCAAATGCATTAATGTGCATTCCACTTACAGTATATCGGTGGAACATACCAACTACACAAACTGTGTGGGGGGAACCTAAACTGAACCATTCACTATATATGCTACTACAACCAGAGCGTCACTGAAAATGAGTGTGTGAGTTTGTTTACAGAATGCTGTTGTCACTGCTGCAAACTCCCATATAAATAATTATTCGAAAAATATAATTTCCCTGCAGCCAGTGGGCCCCCTTTCCAGTGTAGGCCCCTGGGCTTCAGCCCCTTGAAGCCCGTGCATTAATGCGCCCCTGTTTACAGCAGATTTAGTTCACAAACAACTGACAGTTTTGACCTAAATATGATTTTCCGTTTCAATAATTAATCCTAAAATTCGACATTAGTAACTCTAATGTCGTACTTGACTAACTGGAGCCCAGGTCAGGAAGCAGACAGACTGGCTAAACCGACCGTCTGCTAGCCGCCTCACGTCACAGAAGTCAGTCAATTCTCAGCACATAGAGACTCCTTCACCTAGATATCACACTATAGAGACTGTGTCTGTTCCCCGAACTAGAAAATACAGAAAACGTCAAAAACTATTTATGAGTAACCATTTAATTGATGTTCAACAAATAAAAAATGTTTACAATACACAGAAACAATTGATAAAACTTGGCTTACTGAATATCAGGTCCCTTTCTACAAAAGCACTTTTTGTAAATGATTTGATTAATGATCATAACCTAGATTTTCTCTGTTTGACAGAAACATGGCTAAAACCAGATGAATACATTATTTTAAACGAGTCTACCCCTCAAGATTACTGTTACAAAAATTAGCCGCGTCCAAAAGGCAAAGGGGGAGGTGTTGCTACAATTTATAACATTATTCTCAGTATTTCTCAGAAGACAGGCTTTAAGTATAACTCCTTTGAAGTAATGGTGCTTCATATAAAATTATCTAGAGAAAAAAGTATTAATGATAAATCCCCCATGACGTTTGTACTGGCTACTGTATACAGGCAACCAGGGCACCATACAGACTTTATTAAAGAATTTGCTGATTTTCTATCAGAGTTAGTGCTGGCTGCAGATAGAGTCCTAATTGTGTGTGATTTTAATATCCATGTTGATAATGAAAAAGATGCATTAGGATCAGCATTCATAGACATTCTGAACTCTATTGGGGTTAGACAACACGTTTCAGGACCTACTCATAGTCAAAATCATACTCTAGATTTAATACTGTCACATGGAATTGATGTTAATGGTGTTGAAATTCTGCAGCAAAGCGATGATATATCAGATCATTATCTAGTCTTGTGTAAACTCCATATAGTTAAAGCTGTAAATTCAACTCCTTCTTATAAATATGGTAGAACCATCACTTCTACCACAAAAGACTGCTTTGTAAGTAATCTTCCTGATTTATCTCAATTCCTTAGCATATCCAACAGCTCAGAACAACTTGATGATGTAACAGAAACTATGAACTCTCTCTTTTATAGCGCTTTAGATACAGTTGCTCCTTTACGCTTAAGGAAGATTAAGGAAAAGAGTCCAACACCGTGGTATAATGAGCACACTCGCACTCTAAAGAGAGCAGCCCGGAAAATGGAGCGCAGCTGGAGGAAAACAAAACTAGAGGTATTTCGTTTAGCTTGGCGGGAAAGTACCCTATCCTACAGAAAAGCTTTAAAAACTGCTAGATCTGATTACTTTTCGTCTCTTTTAGAACAAAACAAACATAACCCCAGGTATTTATTCAATACAGTGGCAAAATTAACAAAAATAAAGCATCAACAGGTGTTGACATTTCCCAACAGCACAGCAGTAATGACTTTATGAACTATTTTACTTCCAAAATTGATACTATTAGAGATCAAATTGTAACCATGCAGTCGTCAGATATATTATCACATCAAATAGTGTACTATAGATTCCCTGAGGAACAATTCCACTCATTCTCTACTATAGGAGAGGAAGAATTGTATAAACTTGTTAAATCATCTAAACCAACAACATGTATGTTAGACCCTATTCCATCTAAACTACTAAAAGAGGTGCTTCCAGAAGTCATAGATCCTCATTTGGCTATTATTAATTCGTCATTGTCATTAGGATATGTCCCCAAAAACTTTAAATTGGCTGTTATTAAGCCTCTCATTAAAAAAACACAACTTGACCCCAAAGATCTAGTTAATTACAGACCGATCTCGAATCTCTCTTTTCTGTCAAAGATATTAGAAAAGGTTGTATCCTCACAATTATATTCCTTCTTAGAGAAAAATGATATCTGTGAGGATTTCCAGTCAGGATTTAGACCGTATCATAGTACTGAGACTGCTCTCATTAGAGTTACAAATGACCTGCTCTTATCATCTGATCGTGGTTGTATCTCTCTATTAGTTCTACTGGATCTTAGCGCTGCGTTCGACACTATCGATCACAACATTCTTTTGAATAGACTAGAAAACTTTGTTGGCATTAGTGGAAGTGCATTAGAATGGTTCAAATCGTACTTATCTGACCGCCATCAATTCGTAGCAGTGAATGAAGAGGTATCATATCGATCACAAGTGCAGTATGGAGTTCCTCAAGGCTCAGTACTAGGGCCGTTACTTTTCACGCTTTATATGTTACCCTTGGGAAATATCATTAGGAAACACGGGGTTAGCTTTCACTGTTATGCTGATGATACTCAGCTCTATATTTCTTCACGGCCTGGTTAAACACACCAAATTGAGAAACTTATGGAATGCATAGTCGATATAAAAAACTGGATGACGAGTAATTTCTTACTGCTAAATTCTGAAAAAACAGAGGTGTTAATTATCGGACCTAAAACCCCCACAAGTAATAACCTAGAACACTGTCTAACACTTGATGGCTGCTCTGTAAATTCTTCGTCATCAGTCAGGAACCTAGGTGTGCTATTTAATAGTAATCTCTCCTTTGACAGCCATGTTTCTAGCATTTGTAAAACTGCATTTTTTCATCTTAAAAATATATCTAAACTGAGACCTATGCTCTCAATGTCAAATGCAGAAATATTAATTCATGCGTTTATGACCTCAAGGTTAGATTATTGTAATGCTTTATTGGGTGGTTGTTCTGCACGCTTAATAATCAAATTACAGATGGTTCAAAATGCAGCAGATAGAGTTCTTACTAGAACCAGGAAGTATGAGCACATTAGCCCGGATCTGTCAACACTGCACTGGCTCCCTACTAAACATCGTATAGATTTTAAAATCTTGTTAATTACTTATAAAGCCCTGAATGGTTTAGCTCCTCAGTACTTGAGCGAGCTCTTATCGCAGTATAGTCCTTCACGTCCGCTGCGTTCTCAAAACTCTGGCCATTTGATAATACCTAGAATATCAAAATCAACTGCGGGCGGCAGATCTTTTTCCTATTTAGCGCCCAAACTCTTGAACAATCTACCAAACACTGTTCGGGAGGCAGACACACTCTGTCAGTTTAAATCTAGATTAAAGACCCATCTCTTTAACCTGGCATACACATAACACACTAATACACTTCTATTATTCAAATCCGTTAAAGGATTGTTAGGCTGCATTAATTAGATAAACCGGAACCGGGAACACTTCCCATAACACATGATGTACTTGTTACATCGTAAAAAGATTGACATCTACGCTAATATTAGTCGGTTTCTTTCTTATTCCGAGGTCACTGCATTCACCAGATCAGATGGTGGATCAGCACCTAGAGACGACCTCTACAGCCCTGAACGTAAGCGGAGACCAGGACACCTAGATGAGCCCCAGAGACAGACCCCCAGTGAGGACCCCGTCACCTAGACAGCCATCAGGAAAAGACCTCGGGAACCAGTTGAGCCCTCCAATCTGACTTTGCAGCAGTTGGAATTGAACTGCTGTGTCGTCTGGCCAGAGGAGAAATGCCCCCAAGGGTTCTCCCAAGGTTTTTTTCTCCGTTCTGTCACCAATGGAGTTTTGGTTCCTTGCCGCTGTCGCCTCTGGCTTGCTTAGTTGGGGACACTTCATTTCCAGCAATATCGTCGACTTGATTGAACAGAAACTTTTTGAACTGAACTGAGCTGGACGATGCCATCACTGAATTCAATAATGAAATGCCTTTAACTGAAAATTGAGTGTTTAATCTTGTCATTTTACATTATTGACACTATTTTTCCATTTTGATATTGTGCAGTTGCTTTGTCACAATTTGTATTGTTAAAATCGCTATATAAATAAAGGTGACTTGACTAGTAAGTTTTCGCAGCATCAGTAGCGCGCGCGCTTACAAGATCTCCCGGTTCTTCACTTGTGAGTTCAGTTCACTGGAGACTCGCTCTAAACGGCTCATTTGAATCAGTGAGTTGTCGACTCGAGAACAGCTGCAATCGGATCATTCCAATTCGTGAATGAATCGTTTGTTGCGATTTGCGAACGATTCAACAGGTTCATTGAAAAGAATCAGTTTGTTCATGAATCAGACACCGCTTCTGTGTCTCGGAGCACGTGATGTATTATAAGGAGTAACGATATGTTTTATGAAATGAAGTGAAGTAAAAAGTACGATCTTATGCTTTGGAATGGAGTGAAGTAAAAGTAAAAGTTACTCAAAATAAAACTACTCCAGTAAAGTACAGATACTTGAAAAATGTACTTAAGTACAGTAACAAAGAAGTTGTACTTCGTTACTGACCACCACTGCTAACGAACAAGCTTACATACCTTTCCTTTATGAAGTGGTGACGTCCTGGCTTTGCAAATGCATACAGTTTTGAAGTGTTAATCCAAACATCTCGGGAGATTCTCTTGCTCCCTGTATTTGGCGCGCTGTGTTCCTGTGCTCGTGCAGTGTCATGATAAACTGCGCAGACTCTGATCACTTCTGCAGCTGGTTCGGTGGCTTGCGTTTTGTTTACCAAATTATGTAGCAATGATTTATAATAATAATTAGAGTTGTTATAAAGTCATGTCCTGCCGAGTCATGAAGGTCAAGTCAAGTCAAGTCTCAAGTCACTAGATCTCAAGTCCAAGTCAAGTCGAGTCATTTTCTTTATTTAGTCAAGCATGTCACAAGTCCTTAAATTTGCGACTCGAGTCAAGTCATGTGACTCGAGTCCCCCACCTCTGCTAGACACAGACGAGAACAGGACAAGGCATGAGCAACAACGAACTGACAACAGCAACACCAAACAGAGCAGCGGATATAGGCGCCGAGATGAATATCAGGTGCAGCTACTCTGATTAGCTCATCAGCACCGGGGTTGCTGGGCAACGCTGACAAGCAATCAGCACAGAGACAACACATAGACAGACAGAATGGACACACAGACCCATGAACCGTGACAGTCGGGAGGCTATGACAGCAACTGCTGTTTCTCTGGCTGATGGTAATTTGGGCAGAGGAATAAAATTAGTTACCTTCGAGAACCGGTCCACCACGGTTAAAACTGCTGTGTTCCCTTGAGAGGGCGGGAGACCCGTAACAGAATCTAGCGATATATGGGACCAGGGTCTCGAAGGAACTGACAGCGGCTGAAGGAGTCCAGCAGGGGGTCGATTGGAAGTCTTGGAGGTAGCACAAACTGAGCAGGCTAAAACAAAAAGACGAATGTCACAGGCCATAGATTGCCACCAGAACCGCTGTTTAATGAGATAAATGGTACGACTCACCCCCGGATGACAAGCCACCTTGGAACAATGACCCCAACGGATGACGTCAGACCGTAAACTCTCTGGCACAAATAAACAATTCGGTGGACACTCAGGTGGAAGCATTACCCGCTGGAAGGCCATACGGACCTTCGATTCGATCTCCCAAGTTACCATAGAGCCCACAATCTTCTGTGGCACGAAAAACACGGGATAAAGCATCGGGTTTGATGTTTTTGGAACCCGGGCGGTAGGAAATGGAAAAATCAAAACAGCCGAAAAATAGAGCCCACCGAGCATGCATAGAGTTTTACCTTTTGGCGGACCTGATGTACTCAAGGTTCTTATGGTCGGTCCAAACGATGAAAGGTACCTCCGCACCCTCCAACCAATGACGCCATTCCTCCAAGGCTAGCTTGACTGCAAGCATCTCTCTATTACCAATGTTGTAATTGCATTCGGCGTTTGATAAACAATGTGAAAACAATGCGCAGGGATGCATCTTATCGTCCGCAGAAGAGCGCAGGGAAAGAACCGTACCAACCCCCACCTCAGATGTGTCAACCTCCACCACAAACTGACGAGAAGGGTCAGGGGCGACGAGAATGGGAGCTGAAACGAAGCAACTCTTCAGTTTAGAAAATGCAGCGTCAGCTGCATTAGACCACCTGAACGTCATTCTGGTGGAGGTCAAGGCAGTCAAAGGGGCGGCTAGTTGGCTGAAATTGCAGATAAAACGCTGATAAAAATTGGCAAAGCCCAGAAACCTCTGTAGGGCCTTGCGGGAATCTGGAATTGGCCAATCTATCACAGCCTGAATCTTGGCAGGATCCATGCACACTCCCTCAGACGACAAGATGCATCCCAAAAAGGGAACAGCCTGTGCATGAAAAGCACATTTCTCCACCTTGACATAAAGCCCATTCTCCAACAGCCTCTGAAGCACTCGCCTGACGTGTTGAACGTGTTTCTGGAGAGAACAAGAAAATATCAATATGTCATCCAGGTAGACATATATGAACTGATCAACCATGTCTCTCAACACATCATTGACCAGTGCCTGGAAGACTGCCGGGGCGTTGGATAGCCCGAAGGGCATAACCAAATATTCAAAGTGCCCCCTGGGGGTATTAAAAGCAGTCTTCCACTCATCCCCCTTCCTTCTGCGGACCAAATGATAGGCGTTACGGAGATCCAACTTTGTGAAAAAGGAAGCCCCCTGCAGCCGTTCCAAGGCTGAATAAATCAATGGCAAAGGATAGGTATTCTTTACCGTGATGTTGTTCAGCCCTCGATAGTCAATACACGGGCGCAGGGATCCATCGTTCTTTTCCACGAAGAACCCAGCACCCACAGGAGAAGAAGAAGGGCAGATGATTTTGGCTAATAGAGAATCAGAAATATATTTCTCCATGGCCTCCCTTTCCGGAGCGGATAGCAAGTATAATCTGCCTTTAGCGGAGACGTACCTGACAATAAATCTATGGCACAGTCATAGGGACGATGTGGAGGAAGGGAAGCAGCTCGAGACTTACTGAACACTCCCTTCAGGTCAAGGTACTCACTGGGCACGTTAGACAGGTCCGTGGGTTTATCCTGTAACACAGAACAAGACACGGAACACAAAGCATAACAAAATTCACTCCAAGAGGATACAGTGTTGGAACACCAGTTTATATTGGGGTTATGGAGTGAAAGCCAAGGATGACCCAGCACTACTGGAGCCAGAGGAGAGTCATTGAGAAGAAATTGTATTTCTTCGGTGTGGTTGCCAGCTGTTATGAGACTCACCAGTCTGGTGGTATGCGTGACAGGCGGAAGAGCTTGGCCACAGAGAGCACTGACGGAAATAGGGTGGGTGAGTCGAATGATGGGAATCTTTAATCTAAGAGCAACATTAGTGTCCAAGAAATTCCCCTCAGATCCAGAGTCTGTTAAAGCTTGACATGAATGATGAAACTCAGCCCACTGCAGCAGAACAGGAAGAAGAGTGGCGGTGAGAGAGGATTTTTCAAATGAAAGTCCACCCGTCAGTAACCTCTTCTCTACTGACGGGCTTTGGTTTTTACTGGGCAGTGTGCAGCGATATGACCCGCTGTACCACAGTAAAAACACAGTCCATTAATCCTGCGCCTCTCTTTCTCTGACTTGGAAAGCCGAGCCCTGCCCATTTGCATGGGCTCAGGATCGAGAAGGTGACCAACCGCATCGCTGGAAGGAGCAAAACAAAAATCCTCCGTATTGGTGATGGGTTTATGCAGGTTTCGTTGCCCTCGACGACGTAATCTAGCATCCACTCGTATAGCCAGATCGATTAACTCATCCAAATAAGGAGGTAATTCCAGTAAACATATTTCATCCTGGATGCGGTCAGCCAGCCCATGCAAAAACATGTCCCACTGCTCCTCTATATTGCAACTGCATTCCTCGGCCAGAGTCCGAAACTCTATGGAATAATCGTGACAGTCCAAGCTCCCTGACGCAATTCTACCAACACTCGCACCGCCTCTCTACCCGAAACTGCCTGGTCGAACACCTTCTTTAGCTCCTCCGTGAAGGACTTAAATGATGAACAGCACAGGTGTTTCTGATCCCACACAGCCGTTCCCCAGAGCGCCGCTCGACCAGACAACAAAGTGATCACGAGAGCCACTTTGGATTTCTCTGTAGGGAAAAGTGAGGGCTGAAGGGCGATATATAAAGAACATTTAGTCAGGAATGATCGACATAAATGGGGCTCACCGGAGTAGACCGCAGGAGATGGCAGACGAGGCTCCGTGTGGCGAATGGTCTGAACATCAGGTAAGACAACAGGTGGGTTAAGGGCAGCGGGCTGTTTGGCTTGTGCAGACTCGGCCTTTAAATGCTGGAGCTGGGTAGTTAGGTCAGAAACCTGTGTTACAAGGGCCTGTACAGCTCGTCCAGTTGCCATCATTTGTTCCTCTTGCCGTTCCATACGTGCATTGCTGTTAGATAAAATTTCCCGGAGTTCTGAAGCACTCGCTGGATCCATCTTGGTCAGTTCGTTCTGTCATGGCAAAGAACTCAAAATCCAGTTGCAAGCGAAATAAGGTGGTTTATTGATGCTCACGAAGAACTGGCAGTAATCAGAAGCACAAATATGCAACGATAGCTGATCAGGGATAGCATAGACAGCAATAAGTGAGAAAATCCAACATGAGCAGAAATCCAGGGAGCCTGACAACTGGAACTCCAATCCCGGAGAAAACGTCCTCATAAGGCAGCAAGAGAAACAGGAACAGCAAACGACGCTAGACACAGACGAGAACAGGACAAGGCATAAGCAACAATGAACTGACAACAGCAACACCAAACAGAGAGGCGGATATAGGCGCCGAGATTAATATCAGGTGCAGCTGATTAGCTCATCAGCTAAAGGTTGCTGGGCAATGCTGACAAGCAATCAGCACAGAGACAACACACAGACAGACAGAATGGACACACAGACCCATGAACCGTGACAGCTAGTCTCTCAAGACGCCGGTTTTCCTTTTCAGGGAATACAGCAGACCAACATGAGTGGGTAACAGGTGAGTTTTACTATATCTATAATTATCCATTTAGATGTTTTCACAAAGCGACCCTACTGCAATGTCAGTGAAATTCACAATAAGTGCTTTAAAGTTGTTAACATGATTGATTAGTTCAAAAATTAGTAGTGACATGGCTAAACATTTAACTAGGCAGTCTTTCCCTATAAAAACCGATCCATTCTCCATACCGCTTATCCTCTTTTGGATTGCGGGATATAGAATATATAGGCTACATATGTTGATACAATTGTTCAGCATTCATAACAATGCAGGGCTATAACAATATATCATGTCACAATATATTGTAATACTAAAATGCAAATGTATTTTGGATAGCGACAACTGTGTACCAAAAATGAAAGCGTTTTGAATTTTATTTTTACGTTAGGTCAAGTATGATTTATTGTCATTCTGCTATATACTGTATGTTGAGACATAGCCTACAGTGGAGAGAAATGTTGTAGGCTACCTCTGCAGTAAAAGTTTAAACAAATATAAAACTACACATAGACAACTTACTGAAAGGAGTAGGCTAATCTAATTATACCAATAGGTTATAAGTTAATATAAGTTAATACAAGGTCAGGTGAGCTTTATTGTGATTGTCAGCTATATAAATGTACCGAAATATAATCTAAAACATTAAAATTGCCTTACGAAAATTAACCATGGTTTTATTAAATAAATACCATGGTATTTGTAGTAAAGCTGCCGTTATAGAAATGGTAACCTGCAAAAAAACATGCTTACCACACTTTTACTATAGTAAAACCAACTTTAATTTTCATAAGGGATAGGATATCATAATTTATTATCATATTTATGAGTGTATATATATATAGCATAGTTTATATACACGCCTTGTAGAACATTTAAAACTAAACGTGGCCTGTAAGGAGATATTTCATATTTCAAGCAATATTTTACTCTGAATACCGGCAAATTTTAGTCTGACAAAAGCCTGTTTGGAAAAATCCTTCTAAAAAATGTAGCTTTTTATATTTAGCCGAGCAACATTTTAACTCATGAAGTTAAGAATAAAAGGCTACTGTCAGAAATTATATTAGTGGCTCTTTAAAATGCAAACGTTCGTCATCTGAGTCACTCCAAGAAGAGTCCTCACTGTCCAGAGTGTGTCTTCACCCGTGTAGCGCGCCATCATCCTATGCACAGAAAAAGAAAGTAGGCTAAATTCTATGATGAAGCTTGACGTTTTGATGCCATTTTTCGGGGGCATCTACATGCTTACCTGGCTGACCTCAGATCATTAACATGTGAACAGAGCGCTCATTGTGAGGCAGGATCACATTAGCGATAATGAGGTGAGACAGGAGAAACTGTACCTCTCCTTACTTTCATATGGATTATATAATCAGAGAATATTTGTTTTCAATTTGAATTTGTTTATTTAAAAGTAGACATTTCAAGCATTTCATATGTATGTGAGGCTGAAATTCAGGTTGTTTTATTCATGTGCGGAGACCAAGACGGCAGAGAGCGCACCCTGTTTGTTTTCTTTATTTTACAAAAGCACATTGTTTTGTTGTTATTATGACTATATACAAACAAAAGTAGACCCTTTTCAATTTCAAACGATGCCATACTCGTATCTGTATTTTTTGTTCTTTTCATGGTCATCAAGAAAACATGACAAAACGCGCCAGCACGGTTCTTCGACCCCAAAGATTATTTTCTAATCATTACATTGTTAAAATCATTCTGAAATACTGGTAAACCACTGTTTATTAAAATGCTGAATTTAGTATTATATCAGCGTGAATAACTGATCCTTCTCCCCAATTCACAGGACAAGTGTTACACCAGAAGAGAAATATTAATCATTTTGCTTAGCTAAAAAATATATAATTATTTTAGACACAAATGATTGCACAGTGTTACAACATTTAAATAGTTTTAGATATTGTAATTGTACTAAATAATGTGATTTTTGTATTAATAATTAATGACCTCTTGGGTGATATTACTATATCTGATATTAAATTAAACTGTCTAAGCTTTCATTTTTGGTACACAGTATTGTCGCTATCCATAATACATTTTGTATTTTAGTATGACAATATATTGTGACACAATATATTGTTATACTCCTGCATTGTTTTGAATGTTGAACAATGTAGCCTATATATTCTATATCCTGCGATCCAACAGAGGATAAGAGGTACAAGGTAGAATGGATCGGTTTTTATTGGGAAAGACTGCCTAGTTAAATGTTTAGCCATGTCACTACTGATTTTTGAACTAATCAGTCATGTTAACAACTTTACATCACTTATTGTGAATTTCGCTGACATTGTAGTATGGTCGCTTTGTGAAAACATCTAAATGGTTAAGTTTCTAAGACAGAAACTCACCTGTTCCCCGCTCATGTTGGTCTGCTGTATTCCCTGAAAAGCTAAACAGGCGTCTCGAGAGACTAGCGTAAATTGACCGACAGCGCCATCTGCTGTTTTTGGAAAAGGAAGTTTCTCAATTGTATTTGTGAGAAAATCAGCCAGCACGCATTTGTGAGAAAATCAAGCCAAGTTTCCTCATAAAAAGGCAAATGAGTCTCACAGTTGTATCACACAATACATATATTTGTCCATAGCTCTGCATTTTCTCTCAAATAGAGTTTTATATTTGCAAATCACTTTTGTATGAAAGTCGAGTTTTTCTTTGGGCAGAATTTAGGTAAAGGGGTGCAGAGCCAGTTGTGGTTTTGTAGGCAAACGTCAATGCCTTGAATTTTATGCGAGCAGCTATTGGTAACCAGTGCAAATTGATAAAAAGAGGTGTGACGTGCATTCTTCTTGGCTCATTAAAAATTAATCTTGCTGCCGCGTTCTGGATTAAAGGTTTGATAGAACTGGCTGGAAGACCTGCCAAGAGAGCATTGCAATAGTCCAGCCTGGACAAAACAAGAGCTTGAACAAGGAGTTGTGAAGCAAATGTAAGAATGTTAAACTTCAAGCTTAGTTAAAAAATTATGATTTGCTCATTTAGGAAATAATAAGCAGACCATGCAATATGAATAGTATAGAATTATTTGTCACATACACGATTATATAGCGAGTATATAACCAGCAGTGAAATGTATTCTCTGCATTTAACCCATCCTAAGTGAACACACACCCGGAGCAGTGGGCAGCCATGTTACAGCGCCCGGGGAGCAGTTGGGGGTTCGGTGTCTTGCTCAAGAACACTTCAGTGGTGGTATTGAAGGAGGAGAGAGCGCTGGTTATTCACTCCCCCACCAACAATCCCTGCCTTACCCGAGATTCGAACCCACAACCTTTGGATTCTGAGTCCAACTCTCTAACCATTAGGCCACGACTTCCCCCGTCGCATGCACAGTGCACAGTGATATGGAATGACTTATCTCAAATTCAATAGTTCACTTATCTTAGATGTTGATTTCAGATGCTTTCTGAAAGCATGCTGCAACTACTACAGAAAACACTGGCCAAGTATTTGAATGTTGAGCAGCAAGCTCATTGGAAGTTGATGCAAAGAATCAGCTGTGCCATGTAGATAATGATATGATTACAAGCAAATTGCGATAAGGACATATCAGCCATGCGCCATCTAGAGTTTCCTGACAGAACTTATCTAGCCACCCTTTCAAATAGCCTAGACCAGTGGTTCTCAAAATGCGGTACGCGTACCACTAGTGGTACGTGAGCTTCCTCTAGTGGTACGCAGAGGAATCTCTGAATTAAATATAAATTAGGCTGCGTGTACACCAAAGCGTTTTTTTTCCCCGAGGCTTTTTTACATGGGAGCGTCTTTTTCATGCTGAGCAATCAGGCGTTTTTTTCGCGGCACCAAGAGTTGAAGAATGTTCAACTTTGGGTAAAACTTAACGCTCATCACTGTCACTTTTTAGTCAGCTAACCAATCACAGTGGAGGAGGGACGGGACTAATACCGTCACACCCTGCTTGTACTACGACTGAACAACAATGGAGAAGTTAATATTGCTTGTCTCCGAGTATTTCTGTCTTTACCAGATGGATTTGCCAGAGTACCATAATATTGTTATGAAAAATAATGCTTGGAGAAACATTTCATTCTCGATGCGTCTGCCATATTACTTCAGCGGATATTCCATATCATAGCAACCACAGCGTTTCAACTGAAAAAAACAAAAATACACTGCCCTCTCAAGTGCTCACAGCTGCGCGTTTTCAGCTGGCTTTGGTGGACACGTGGCCTGATTGTTGTTACTTGCAGCTACACATACAGCCTGTGTTAATTTTTTTTTTTATCAAGTACTTTTTTATTTAAAAGTTAAATAAAAACTGTACTGTACTTAAATGTTAAGTATGATACATTTTCATTTAATATTTAAGTACTCTTTTTTTACATTTAAGTGCAGCACGGTTTTTATTTCACTCTTAATTTAATAATTAAGTTTTTTATTTACCTGGAAGTAAGCACAGTGCAGTGTTAATGTTCAAACTGTGTATTTACAATGTTTTAAGTGGCTGAAAATAATAAATATTCTTATTAGGAATAAAACTGACTGTGCATAGTGCTACTGCATTTTAATGTTGGTCATAATGGTGGTACTTGGAAAGCCAAATATTTTCTGAGGTGGTACTTGGTGTAAAAAGTTTGAGAACCACTGGCCTAGACAGATGAAGAATATGGAATATTGTTGTTACATGTCTTGTTGATGGCCTTCACGGTATTCCGTGGCAGATCTAATGTTTTGTAAATACTTTTCCTGATTGGTCTCTTTATGATGAGCCTTTATAAGCACTTTTTTTGATAGAACTAGCTGAGTTTTATTCAGGGATAATCAGCATCACCAGAAGACTATAATTACTTTTAATTATAGTTTGAATGTGATTCAACCTCTGGTTAATTCTGAAAAGTGTATGTCTTTTTTTTTTTTTACATAAATACAGGATACAAACACCCATACCTATTACCAATTGTTTATAAATAAGGCATATGGTAAATTTTCGGTTGGGTTTTGGAAACTGAATTAGTTTAATGCTGATACAGTTGTTAATAGAGATTGCTGTTAAATATGCAATTGTCTACATTTGTGTGTGTTTGAGGGAAAGCAAGGTATAGATCCTAACGAAAACTGGATTACTAAAGCTGTTGCTCAAGGACTTGAGCAATGAGTTCTTCACTCTCTAGATATGCAGTCTTTACCACAACATGCAATTTTGCATATGATATAACACAATATGTACCTGGCAAAGGATAAAACAGCAATACAAATGTTCAAACCTGTTCATAGGTTGACAATAATCATTGAATTTGCGAAATTGTTTCATGATAGTGACATCAAAGGTGTGGCTGACAAACTATTAATAGTTTGACATCCTAAAGAGTGTGAATTGTGTCTCTGTGGTACTTTCTTTTTTTGTTATCAACAATTTTTTATTTTCATTTTTTTACAAACAACACAACATAATATCCAAAATAAAACAAAACAAAACAGCAGACACATACTCAACATCTAAAAGTTCAATCAAAAGGGAGGGAGAGAGGGAAGGACAACAAGAACACAAAAGTCACTCCTTCAAATAATCACGTACATTCAGTAAAAAACACTGCCAAGCCTCGATGGTTGAAGGCCTGGCCCCGCCGACTCGCGCCGTTGTACACTCACATGAAACAATTTGCAGGAGGCTACGGATCCAATATGCCTCTCTGCACATGTGTGGTGTAAACCAGTTCTGAATTATTGTCTTCTTCACAGCTGTAAAACCAGCAAACAACATTCTCTTTTGCATTGAACTAATACAGAGATCAGAATCATCATTAAGAAGACATAAACTTGGGTTAACAGACCAATCAATTCTCAGTAATGATGACAAAACCAGGTTTACATGTGTCCAGAGACTGATGACGACAGGACATTCCCAAAACATATGCAGAAAAGTGCCTGATGATGTAGTGTTACATATATGGCAGTTCAAATTTGACTGCAGTTTCATTTTAAATCTTTTGTAAGGAGTTATGTATGCTCTATGAATGACTTTGAAGTGAATAAGACGATGAGCCAGATTTTTAGATTTTAAGCTGAGATTAGACCACACTCTCTCCCAGTCGACAGATAAATTAAGATCAGATAATTCCCTATTCCAAATAGTTTTAATAGAAAGAGGTTTTGTAATACAATCAATAATTTTATTATATATTAAGGAAACAGATGGCCGACCAGCAGATGGTGCAATCCAGTCCCGCATAGGATGAGAGGAAATGGAAGAAGACCAAGGAACGCCATACGCTTTGAGAGCAGAACGTAATTGAAGAAAAACAAAATATGCAGATGCTGGTAGACAAAATTTGGCTCTCAATGCCTGAAATGAACAGAGGCCCTGGTTATCATACATATCACCGCACGTGTTCACACCTAAAGAGGACCAAGAGGGTTGGACAAATGGACGATTTCCACATACAAAGTTCAAATTGTGCCATAAAGGTGTACTGTTACAGAATTTGAAGGGTCCACCTATCCGACGTTCAACCGTTTTCCAGATTTTAATAGAGTTAGCCACAACCGGACCAAATTTATAATTATCCCCTTTTTTTCCTGTGCCAGCAAATAAAATATCTTGAAGTCTATTTGGTTTAACCTTGTCAGCTTCAATCACCCTCCATGAAACTGTAGATTGAGGATCAACCCAATTATGAAGGGCCTTAAGCTGGAACGACCAATAATATAATTCAAAATTTGGTACAGCCAGTCCTCCTGCGCTATTAGGATGTTGTAATGTGGTAAGTTTAATTCTGGGACATTTATCATTCCAGATATACTTAGAAATTATGGAGTTGATCTCCTTAAAGTAACCTGGAGGGGGAGAAAGTGGTAGCATAGAGAAAAAAAAAATTAAATCGAGGTAACAAATTCATCTTAACAGTGGAGATTCTTCCTTGGAGAGAGACTTTAAGATTCTTCCATCTTTGAATGTCATTTTTGACCTTAACGAAAATGTTATTAAAATTGTCTCTGGCAATCTTATGAATGTTTTTATATATGTAATGCCCAAATAGATGAAAGATTCCTTAATAGGGATAAATGAGGGAATAGAAAAATTAACCTTAACATTGTTAATTGGCATTAAAGCAGATTTGCTCCAATTTATTTTATATCCTGATAGGCTACTAAAATTATCAAATTCCTTAATTACACTAGAGACTGAAACATCAAAGTGGTCTAAATATAGAATAATATCATCAGCGTATAATGAAATACAATGATTATGGTCATGAATCTTAATCGATACTTCAGATTTCCTGATGGCTTGTGCTAAGGGTTCGAGAGATAGACAAAACAATAAGGGGGAAAGTGGACACCCCTGTCTCGTTCCCCGCTGTAAAGGGAATGAGGGGGAAATAATATTACCAGTTATGACTGATGCTGCAGGTGAGTGGTATAATGTCTTAATCATAGAAACGAAGTTTTCACCGAAGCCGAAACATTGCAGAACTGCCCACATATAATTCCACTCTAGCCTGTCAAAGGCTTTTTCTGCATCAAGTGAAAAGACCGCACAAGGTATTGGGTGGGAGTCCGCAAAGTCAAGAATATGAAGGAGTCGACGCATATTGTCAGATGCATTGCGCCCCTTGATGAAACCAGTTTGGTCCTCCTTGATCAGACTGTGAATTACCTTCTCCAAACGAGAAGCAAAAACTTTAGCATAGATTTTTAGATCACATGGGATAAGCGAAATAGGTCTGTAGCTGGAATCTAATGGATCTTTCCCTTTTTTAAGAAGTAATGAAATCAGTGATGTTTTTTGATCTCTATGAAATGCCCCGTGTTCAATTGCAAAATTAAATGAGTTAAGCATAAGTATCCCTACCAAATCCCAAATTTCTAAATATAATTCAGGGGGGAGACCATCTAGACCCGGCGATTTGCCCTTTTGAAGGCTTTTTAGAGAGACGTGAAGTTCCTCCAAACTTAATGGGGCCTCCAAAGATTCTTTATCCATCTGTGAGATCCGAGGCAGTTCCAATTTATCTAAATACTGCTTACAAATTGGTTCATCAAAATCTGTTTCAGCTTTATACAGATTTGTGTAAAAACCTTTAAATATGTCATTTATTGCCACAGGGTTCGTAGTGACCTGATCATCCGATGATTTTATTGCGCTAATATATGCCTTAGACTCGCATTCTTTCAACCTAAGGGCCAATAAATGACTAGGTCTCTCTGATTCAAAATAATATTTTTGTCTAGTCCTATGTAAAATAAATTCTGCCTTTGAGTGTGAAAGTAAATCATATTCTTCTTTTAAAGAGGACAGCTGTGTAGCCTGTTGCTCAGTAAAATGTTATTTTTGTAGGTTTTGTAATGATTGGATTTTATTTTCTAATTGTGTAAACTGGTGAGTTCTCGCTTTGGCAAGAGTAGAAGAGAAAGATATACAGAAACCTCGTGTAGCACACTTAGTTGTTTCCCACAGTATTTGAGGATCCACATCAGAGGGCATATTAATTTCAATAAAGTCCTTAATATATTCTTTTAGAGAGGTAATAAAAGTCTGATTACTTAATAATGATATGTTAAAGCGCCATCTAGGGGACTTGGCTTTGACATCGGAAAGAGGAACACTGCACAACACTGCACAATGATCAGATAATAAAATTGGTAATATAGATATAGAGGAGTTAGATGAAATTAAAGATGGGCTGAGAAATATGTAGTCTATCCTAGAGAAAGTCTTGTGTCTATTAGAAAAAAAAGTTAAGTCCTTAGCTTTAGTGTTCTGAATTCTCCATAAATCGATTAAGTTGAGCTCAGTGATAAATTTATTCAATAATTTAGAGGATGGATTGGCTGTTGTATCAGATTGAGACTTATCTAAAGCAGGATTTATGACAGCATTAAAATCACCACCCACCACTAGAGGGCAATCAATCTCCTCAAGTAAAGTTTTGGAAATCTGTGTAAGGAATGCACTGTCTGTCTCATTCGGACCATAAATAGAGACCAACGCTAACCTATTATTATATATTTTGCATCGGATAAAAACAAATCTACCCTTTTCATCACTACCAAGGTGTTCAATTGTTAAATTTAACTTCCTGTTAACAAGGATAAGCACCCCCTTAGTTTTATTTTGAGCGCAGGAAAAAGCTATTAATTTGTAATACTTATTCTGAAAACGTGCCACGTCAGATTGTTTTAAATGTGTCTCTTGTATTAAGGCACAGGAGATAGATTTATGGTGTAAATATTCTAATACACGGGTTCTTTTAACAGCAGAATTTAAACCATTCACATTCAGTGATAAAATATTTAAAGTATGCATTGAATATTCATAATCCCAAGATTGTACACAATAAATGCAAAAAACAAAAAAAAACAAAAAACAGAAGCACTTCCATTCCGTAAATAACCCGTAAACACTGATGTGCATTTTAGATACCAAACCTCCTATATGAAAAATCCCTTTAGAAATAATGTAAAATAGATAAAAGTATAAATGTCTGCTGTAAAAAACAAAAACAACATAAAAATGTGAACAACCGACAACCATAAACAAAGAACAACTCAGACCACACATTACCGAGAACATAGGTCTGACTGAGCAACAAAAAACAGTGATAGGTTGTGACCGATCCACCCTAACGCAAGACATGTCTCCCGAAAGGCTCACACAGCCAAAAAAAAAATATTTTTTAGTAATTAAACCTACTCTCCATTAGTCCCCTCCAAAACAGAAAAATGGAGTGTCAGTCTTACCAGCAAAGAGATCGTTGTACCGGATAAATAAGGACAATATCCCAGTATAAGAGAAGAAAACGCAAACAATAGGTTTAGCAAGCATCTATGGCCATCCTGCTATCATCCCCTTCTGGGCAGCTAGGGCCAAGACCATCCCGGCCGTCACGCCCCTCCCGTCGAACTGGAGAAACAGCGGCCGCTGCTCCCCCGTCCCCCCCCCGAAGAGCGGCGGCATAGGACTTCTGCTGAGACATGGAACTGATAAAATCCTCCGCTTTCTGAGGGGAATCGAAGCTTCTCTGTTCTCCTTTGTGCCGTAGCTTAATCACCGCTGGATAGATGAGGAAGGGCTGGAGACCAAGTGCAGTCATCTTCTTCAAAACCGGACCAAATGCCTTTCTCCTGATCGCTGTAGCCGGACTAAAGTCAGGAAAAAACAGCAGTGTGACATTGTTCTGTGCGCACTTCACCGGATACGCCTGCCGAGCACCTTTCAGGATATCTGATCTGTCATGCCATCTCAGTACACGGAAGATGAGAGTGCGCGGCTGATTGGAGCCCCTCCCTCCGTCATACACGCGATGCGCCCGGTCAATCTCAATGTCACGGCCCCTCAAGGAAGGAATCCACTTGGAAAGATTAGCTCGGAGGAAACTAGCTGCATCTGGACCTTCCATCCCTTCTGGGAGTCCCACCAGTCTAACATTATTCCGCCTGCACCTGTCCTCCATATCTGTCATCTTCTCGGTGAGTCGCTCCAGCTGATCCTTTAAGTCCGTGACTGTTCTCTTATCTTCCCGCGCCGCTGCCCGAACAGAATCAACGCGGTCACGTGTCTGCTTCGTCTTGGTAACTATGGCCTCAAACTCCTCTCTTAGCTCTTTAACAGACTTATTGGTCGCTAGTATGTCCTCACGCAGTTCGCGCAATGCTGGAATCAGCACAGAGTCCATCGCATCTCTTACTGCCGAGTTCACAACCGAATTCAAAGTGCTTTGGTGTTCTTTAAATGCTAGTTCAGTGCGGCTAGCAATAGCACTGTCCAGCTCTTCACTGGAGATGGCTGAATCTCTGAATTTTTTCTTCATTGGCGATTGCTCAATCTCCCTTTTCCGATCTCCTTTGTCTGCCTTAGCACTCATGATGGGTCTAATGCAGAGTGGTTCAAATTTCACTGACAGGATCGCAAAATATTTGGCAAAGTGAGCGGAGCGAAAAACTAAGCCTGCATCACCGTCGAGGGGTCACGTGATCCCCCCTCTGTGGTACTTTCAAAACATTATTCTGTTTGTGTGGTCTGACATGTCAATATCTGTCTTGGTATGCCAATGGTATGAGTTTGGGTTTGGATTTCTGCAACAAATAAAGCTGAGAAAACCGTGTTTTGTCAAAGTCTATATCTGGATCGAATTCAGAACAATGATCAAAACATAGAGTAGATTGCTTCCATCAACACCCCCAACGCTTGCACAGTCCCGTTCCATTTCAACATTTCAGTCGGTAAAATTAGTCAGTTTGATTTATATGCTGTTTAATGTTTGATGCTTGTGTTATTTTACATATCCATCTACTTACAGTTGTGCTCATTATTATTCATACCCTTGGTAAATATGATTAAAGCCCATAGGAAAGAAAAATCAAAAGTGAGATCTCTTTAACATCTCAAATATTTCTCCTATTACCTTTCAAGTAATGAGATTACTTTAAGATCGAATGGAGATTTTTGCTTGAATCTCCTGCTTCTCAAACTTTTCTCCTGAGACAAAAACTCACAATGGTCTCCTTTAAAGCTTTAAAAGAGATCTAAACAACATCAATCTGTTATGACACGTGAGTCCATTTGCAAGGCTTTATTAACATGAGTGGTCGGAAACAAGCATGGGTCAAACATTGGCAAACAGGTATATAGAGGGCAAGACAGAGGAGTAGTCCTAGGGCAAGCATGGGTCTTCGATCGGCAAACAATATCCAACAGGGGCAAGGCAAAAAGAGATAATGCAGGTACACAGCAATAATCCAAACAAGGTGCAAACAAAGTCCGAACGGCAAGGCAAAGAGTTAATCCAGAAAACACGGGCAGGTATCAAACACGAGAAAACTATCAAGGAAAGACTAACAACTGAGTGGGCGCCGTAGAGTAGCTATCAGCTTGGGCAACGATATGTGCTTACAATACTCAGCGATCACGGAGAGGAAGTCCAAGGCTTATAAAGCGTGTGTGATTGAGTGATCAGTGAAATCAGCTGTGTGTCATTAGTGCAATGGATGATGGGAAATGCAGTCCAATGTGAAGTGCTAGTAGTGTAGTGTAGTGCAAGAGTCAATGTGGTGAGCGAGTGACCTCTGGTGGTGAGTAAACAGAAGTTCATGGCCAGGATCTGTGACACAAACACTGTGCTTAGATATTTCTCCTTAGCTAAAAGTCTCTGGTGGTCTCACATTTGTCTCCTCAAAAGTTTAGAAGAGTTCTCAACAGCATCACACATTGTGCTCAGATATTTCTCCTAGTCTAAAGACTCTGGTGGTCTCACATTTGTCTCCTTTAAAGTTTTTAGAGGAGATCTCAACATCATCACACACTGTGCTCAGATTTTTCTCCTTAGCTACAGACACTGTATCTCTCACATTTGTCTCTTATAAAGCTTTAGAATAGATATCTCTGGATATCACACATTTGTCTCCTCAAAAGTTTAGATTAGAGATCTCAACATTTAATCATTTAGCAGACGCTTTTATCCAAAGCGATGTACAAATGAGGAGAACAACGACATCACACGCTGTGCTTAGATATTTCTCTTTAGCTAAATAATCTGGGGGTCTCATTTTTGTCTCCTGTGAAGCTTTAGAAGAGATCTCATCAACTTTACAAAGTGTGCACCAAGTCAAGTACTTGAAAGGCACTAAATAAAGAGGGTAAAAATCATAAATTCAGAGTTAAAGGCTATATCGATAGAGAAATTATGCAGAAATAAAGATAATATTACTTTTTTAGGACAATGTTTATGTACATAGGCACATAATTTTGTCACGGCTACACCACCCAGGTAGCCAAAACGGTTTGGCCCGGTAATGGCCCAGATCCGGCAGGCTGGAATAAATAACTCAGCCCGGCTGCGGTTGCCAGACTCGGCATGGACATGGGATGAATGACGCCCCAGAATCGGCCCAAATACACTGGCCCGGGTCCGGCTGCCAAAACTGCCGGCATTGGGCCGCAATCACACCGACGAGAAATGAAACACTTAGCCAGTACTGGCCCTAATCTGGGTCCTGAAACTGAGCCAGCACCACCGGCATTGTGCCACAATCACACCGACGAGAAATTAAACACTTAGCCAGTACTGGCCCTAATCTGGGTACTGAAACTGGGCCGACATTGGGCCACAATCACGCCGACGAGAAATGAAACACTTAGCCAGTACTGGCCCTAATCTGGGTACGGAAACTGAGCCAACACCACCGGCATTGGGCCACAATCACACCAACCAAAATGGTACACTTAGCCGGCACTGGTCCAACACTGGGTGAAGAAACTGAGCCGACACTGGGTCACAATCATGCCGACACCTAGCCGGTACTAATCTTGTTCACAAAAAAAAAAAAAAAAAAAAAAAATATATATACACATGTATATATACTTACACTTACTCATACAGAATTACAACTTCTAAAATATGTGTATTTTAGACTCCTTCCAGTTTTTATATAAAACTTTGAATAATTAGTTTTTCCACAAAATGACATTATTACCTTAAAGTCCTTAAGATGGCATCTACTTCCAACTAAAATTAAATATATATTTTACAGTGTCCTTGTTAAGCTTACATGTACTTATGCATGTCAACTAAATATGTCACCTTTACAAAGATTAAGGGTTTGGCCCTTACACCATTTATTTTAATGACATCCCCACATACTACCCCATGAATTACCCCATAACATCCATATGTGCTCCTTTCCCCTGCCCAAGTATAAAAATGACACAATGAAAATATGAGTAATATTAGAATTTATTTGAGAAAAAATAAAATCCAGGAGCTTCCTCAAGTAAGTATACCCTAAAAGAGGGACAGATTGACAGAAAGAGAGACAAAAAGGGGAAGAGACAATGACACGTATGGTTATTCAGACAATCTCAGACTGATAACATGAATGGTAACTCTGGTAAATGTTAACATTTGGAACATACCTTTGGAAGAATTTGTTAGCATTCGGGCCCACTCTTTTCTTCCCCCATCTCTGTCTAAAGTGAGCAGCAGCCATCTTTTGATGAACTTTTAAATCTCTCCATCTGATGCACTGCCAGTACTTGCATTTCTTTGCACTGATTGAAAAAAAAAGAGATCAGTCGCAATACTATAGACTAGTGGTGTCAAACTCAATTACTGGAGGGCTGCAGCGCTGCACAGTTTAGATCCAACCAGCTCCCACTCACACCTGCTTGGAAGTTTCTAGTAATCCTGAAAACCTTGATTAGCTGGATCAGGTGTGCTTGATTATGGTTGGAGCTAGGGGTGGGCGATATGACCAAAATCTTATATCACGATATAACTAATTCTATATCACAATAACGATATATATCACGATATAGTTATTTTTTTCTTAAATTTTTTTTTATGATATTAAATATTTGATACCATATAATTTTCATAATCCTTGTCACCAATGTCAATATCAAACTAATAGAAATATAATACAATATAAAAAATACAATATAAAACAAAAAAGGCGTGACCTTTTTTTGTGTGTGTGTGTATTGTATTGTGTAATGTGTATTGATGTAAATTAATGTTAGACAGTAAACGCTATTGGATGCAAAAAAATTTGGAAGAAATCCCAACAATATAGTGAAGCCTAAAAAGAGAGAAAAAAACCCCTCAAGTTCACTGAAGATAAACAGTCAGTGATGAAATAAGGATAAGAAACTAATTGCAAGCAATAGGGCAAAAACCTACATAAATAAGAAACGCTACATACATTGTGTAAATTAATTAGTCTTTATTGTGTTAATTAGATAAAATTAACACGTGCATTATGTATAGATTCTATACATAGGCTATATATAAACATATCATTATTATTATTATTTAATTTATTCTTATTAAAGTTACAAAAGTGATATAGTCAAGTGATATATGTTTGATTATAATGGCAGACAGGACGAATATTGGACAGCTTCCCCTTTAAGACCGAAGTCCAGATACAATATACTGTTACATGTGCGTTTTTTTTCAGCTGTTTATTCTCTCTTCAGACCTAAATCACTGTGTTTATGAGGATACTTGCAAAGACGGGGATTCTTATGCATATAGTTGTGCTTATGTAATCGTTCAAGTCCAATAAAGCGGCAAAAAAAAATGTGCGCTCCTCTCTCACTGAAACAGAGACGGCGCACAAATAGCTCTGTTGTTTGTGTTTCAACGGCTTAAAATCGCTTGTTTTAAAACGGCAGTGCTTAAAACGTGTGTCCATGCTACAGATGTAGTCTCTCGTTTAGGAACGAGCTCCTCGTTTTGTCCTGGCTGATCGTGCTCCTACTCAGAGCCACCTGCTTCTGTCTCCCCTTCACGCCCCGTGGTGGCGTGTAAAGATCGCAGTCATCCAAATGATGAAAAGTATTACCGTAAACAATGTATTTTGCAACACCACGAAATAAACGATAGAGCATAATATGAAACAATAGACTTTTTATTTCGTCCATCCGATATATATCGTCATATCGCACAGCCCTAGTTGGAGCTCAACTCTAGCACTATGTCAGCAAACTCACAATTATAGCTTCAATATAAATAAACATTACTTAGATATTATTTGTGTAGAAAATTATATTATATGTTAGATTATCAAATGTTTACTCACCAGGGTAGCAAGTTCTTCTGGTCTTCTGGCAATTAGCAGCACAAAAAGCCCGTCAGATCTTTGTCATTAGACGTCAAAGCTAGTGTGCATGTCTTGAAACTCATATAGCAAAAATAATGTTAAAGTTCCCTTAACCACTTTAAGCTTGTTTCATTATATGAATTAAATCGTTAATTTCCAAATGTAGTTAAAGAAAAAAAGAGAATGTTGGATAAAAGTAAAAAAAATATTAATAGGATTTAAAATAAAATAAAAATACACTAAGAAATAACAACATGGGCAGGTAAAATATATTATGTTTAAGTGACACTGCATACTATTTACCACATTGTAAATGGAGACCCACCCCCAGCACTCAACCTAAACTGGTCCGGGTCTGCATGGCCATATCTCAGCCAAAATCAGACCAGCCCTTATGGTCCGTAATAGGGCCGAATGTGGCTAAAGTGCCGTGTCTCAGTGCAAATCGGGCCAAATCCGCACATCCAAAGCCTAGCCAAATCTGGCAACCAATACTGGGCCTGAGCTGAGCACTTTCGGTGAGCCGCTGCCAGAACAGAGCCGAGTGAGCCAACACTCAGCCACAATTGGCCCGATTGCGCTGGCTACCTGGGCAGGCTCTTCCACCAATCAGTGATCCCAATCACCGGAGTTACCAGCACCAAAGTATAAGAGCACGCAGTTCACACAAGCACATTGTCTGGTCTCCATTGTGGAAAAGGACTCAACTCGTATGTCACGCTACTTACCTGAATTCCTGCTCCAAGTTTCCTGATCTCCTTCGTCTGCTCCTTGTGTTCCTGTGTATCGGCTACAATTACCTACCTGCATCTGATTCCCTATACCAGCTCCTGGAAAAACACTCCATCATCCCACAATCTCTCAAAACCTGGTAACAGAGAATATCTCCATCAGTATCATCACCATTCTAGTTAAAGACTCGTATCTGCCATTACTCACCTGCTTCTGCTGTTCATTGACATCAGTACAATAAACCCATCTGTTTGATTCGAACCTGTCTGTGTCCTGAGTCTGACTACACATTACAGAAGACCAGACCATACCACCATGAATCAGACAGACGTGGACCCATTCCAGGAGCTGGTGGATTCACTTCGCCGTGTGCTCACTCCTCCTGTCACCACCACACCAGCAACCAAATCTGTTTCCTCACCACTCACCTCTTCTCCCGGACCGATCTATACTGCCAGTCCCATGGTCAATCCAGTGCCCTACTCTGGTTCGGCGGACAATTGCAACGGATTTCTCCTGCAGTGTTCGCTCGCCCTGGAGATGCAACCGCATCGTTTTCAAACTGAGAGTGCTAAAATTTAATTTAGTCTGTCTTTATTAACAGGTTGAGCGCTCCAATGGGCAGAATCAATGTGGCAGCAAAATGGACCGGTCACTCAATCGTTGAATGCCTTTATTGCTCACTTCCGTGAAGTCTTCGGTTGGCCAGTAGGATATGCTTCAGTCGGTGAGAAATTATATTTTCTCAGACCAGGCAAAAACTCAGTGCAAGATTATGCTCTCCGTTTCCGTACTTTAGCAACCTCAAGTGGTTGGAACGAGCGCTCCCTGTTAACAACCTATCGCCAAGGACTAGAGCCCTCTCTGCAGTTGCATCTCTCCGCTTATGATGACACCACGGGGCTCGAGTTTTTTATCCAACTCTCCATCCGGGTGGCAAATTGGATTCACGGCTGTATGGAGGATAATCGATGCCAAAATCCACTCGTTTCATTCCGCCAACCAGAGTTTCCCAACCCTCCAGAACCACAGTACGAACCCATGCAAGTCGACAACACCCGGCTGTCCTCGGCCGAACGTCTACATCAACTCCAGCTCAAGAAAAGTCTCAACGACATCCCATATAAGATCCAATCAATAACTGGGAGTCCGACACTGCGTGGGTCCCATTCAGCTGCGGGTCGCCCAGCTACGCATGGAAAACATTTGTCTGTTGGTTCTGGAGGAATCCACCGCTGGGATCGTCCTAGGGCACCCCTGGCTCGTTTCCCACAATCCATCCATCTCGTGGTCAACTGGAGAAGTCCTGAAGTGGGGCAATGAATGTTTTCCTGGATGTTTCCCTAACCTTCCAAGACCAATCTTGTCGGTTCCAATGATTCCAGTCAACTCCACATCCATAGAGAGCCCCCTTGAGAAGCGTTCCATCAACATTCCGAAGGAATATGCCCACTTCAGTGACGTTTTCTGCCCGAAACGAGCCTCCAAGTTACCACCTCACAGACCATGGGACTGTGCCATCGATCTCCTACCCGATGAATCAGTGCCCAGAGGTAAAATATACTCCATTTTCATCCCCGAACAGAAGGCCATGGAGGAGTACATCGAGGAGGCGTTACAGCAAGGCTACATCCGTCCATTTACTTCCCCTGCTGCTTCTAGCTTTTTCTTCGTGGCCAAGAAGGACGGAGGCTTGCGGCCTTGCATAGCTTACTGGACTCTAAACAAGATCACAGTCAAATACAGGTATCCACTTCCCCTCATCCCATCAGCACTAGAACAGCTACGTGTAGCCATGATCTTCACTAAGCTGGACATCAGAAATGCATATAACCTCATTCGGATACGTGAGGGGGACGACTGGAAGACTCCCTTTGTGACACCTACTGGTCATTATGAATATCTCGTCATGCCGTATGGATGGGTCAATGCTCCCTCCGTATTCCAGGGTTATGTAAATGAGGTAATCCGGGAGTACCTACATCGCTTCGTGCTGGTGTACATTAACGACATCCTTGTGTACTCCCGGAATGAGGCCAAACATCGCCTGCACGTTTCTGAGGTCCTCCAATGGCTCTGAGAACACCAGCTGTACCTAAAAGCTTATAAGTGCACGTTCCACCAGACTTCAATCCAGTTCCTCGGTTATCAGATCAGCTCCCAAGGTATCAAGGTGGACGAGGGGAAGGTTGAAGCCATCAAGACATGGCCCAAACCCACTACCATCAAAGAACTCCAGCGATTCCTAGGTTTTTCGAATTTCTACAGACGCTTCATTCACAACTACAGATCCATCACTGCACCCTTGACCAATCTCCTGAAAAGCAAGCCCAAGTCTCTGTCCTGGACCCCCGAAGCCACCTCAGCTATGAAGACCCTTCAAAATGCCTTTATGTCGGCTCCACTCCTGGTCCATCCTGACCCACAGAAACCCTTCATAGTCGAAGTGGACGCCTCAACATCTGATGTTGGAGCCGTCCTGTCCCAGCAGCAGGGGAATCCTCGACTCCATCCATGTGCCACCTTCTCCCGTAAATTATCCTCTGCGGAGCAAAACTATGATATTGGGAATAGAGAACTTCTTGCCATCAAGCTCGCCCTTGAGGAATGGAGACAATGGCTGGAGGGGGCCCGCCACCCGTTTGTGGTATACACCGACCACCTAAACCTTGAGTATCTCCGGGAGGCTAATAGGCTAAATCCCAGACAAGCCAGGTGGGCCCTCTTCTTTACTCGATTCTATTTCGCCATCTCCTATCGTCCAGGGACCAAGAACACTAAAGCGGATGCTCTCTCAAGACTCCATTCTCCAGATGATCTGTCAGAAACCCCTGAACCTATCCTCCCATCCAGTCTGATTGTCAGCCCGATACTATGGTCCCTGGACGAGGACATCGCGGCTGCCAGTGTCTCTGATCCTACTCTGCCGGGGTGTCCCCGACCCACACATATGTCCCTCGCAGCCAAAGGACCTCCTTAATTCATACAGCACATACTTCCCTGGGCACTGGTCATCCTGGGACCAATCAAACCCTCTCACTGCTACAAGATCGCTTCTGGTGGCCAGGAATGGCCAACGACATCAGAAGGTACGTGAGAGGATGCCAGGAACCTTCGGACGTACCATCAGTCACTCATTGGTTCCAGGAGAGTGAGAGGGTCTGGGACTCAGCACATCAACATCTCCTGCGTGCAGTACGACGTCACAAACATCATGCGGATGGCCGGAAAGCCACCACTCCCACATTCCACCCAGGGCAGAAGGTATGGCTCTCCACCAGGGATATTCGACTAAGACTTCCCTGCAAAAAGCTGAGTCCCAGATTCATTGGTCCCTTCCCCATCATCCGTCAAGTGAATCCAGTCACGTATGAACTCAAGCTCCCTTCACAGTGCAGAATTCACCCCACATTCCATGTCTCTCTGCTCAAGCCCTATCACTCACCAGTTTATCCTCTCTCCACAGAGCCTGGTCCCGTAGACGAACCCCCTCTCCCGATAGTGCTGGAGGATGGAACGGTCTACTCAGTAAAGGAGATCCTGAGTTCCCGACGTTGTGGGGGTAAACTGGAATATCTGGTTGACTGGGAGGTGTCAAGTCAAATCACCTTTATTTATATAGCGCTTTTAACAATACAAATTGTGTCAAAGCAACTGCACAATATCAAAATAGGAAAATAGTGTGTCAATAATGTAAAATGACAAGATGAAACACTCAATTTTCAGTTAAAAGCAATGTTTGAGCCCATATTGAAGCATTTGGTGCACACTTTGTAAAGATATTGAGATCACTTCTGAAATTTAGAGGAGACAAATGTGAGAGTTCCCGAGTCTTTAGTGTAGGAGAAAAATCTGAGCACAGTGTGTAATGATGTTGAGATCTCTTCTAAAGCTTTAAAAGAGACAAATGTGAGAGATCCAGAGTCTCTAGCTAAGGAGAAAAATTGAGCACAGTCTGTGATGTTGTTGAGATCTTGTTTGAAACAGTGGAGGAAACAAATATGAGACCACCAGTGTCTTTAGATTAGGAGAAAAATCTGAGCACATTGTGTAAAGTTGTTGAGATCTCCTCTAAAACTTTAAAGGAGACCATTGTGAGAGTTTTTGTCTCAGGAGACAAGTTTTAGAAGCAGGACACCCAAGCAAAAGTTTCCACTCATGAAAAATGAAATGAAAATTCTGTCATTAATTACTCACCCTCATGTTGTTCCAAACTCATAAGACCTCCGTTCATCTTCGAACACAAATTAAGATATTTCTGATGGAATCTGAGAGCTCTCAGACCCTCCATAGACAACAAGGGTCCTTACAAGATCAAGGTCCAGAAACGTAGCAAGGAGTAATCGGTATTAGAGATTTATCGGAGATTATCGGTAAAAATAATCCATGTGACATCAGGGGTTCAACCGTAATTTTACGAAGCTACAAGAATACTTTTTGTGCAAAAAAAATTTATTAAAAAAAAATCAATCCGCGTCACCCTAGCACCATTTTGGAGAATATCCACTGAACGCAAACAGCGTATGCTCTTCTGTGTCAGCTGTGCCACACAGATACGTTGTTTTCGCTCAAATCAAAGTGCACGTACAATGTAGAAAACATATTCGTGTTACTCAGAGCCATAATCTTGTGGGCAGCACATTGATGTGAAGGCACAACTGCACCTCAGACAGCATGGGTTCAAATCCCAGATAAAGGTACTTTCCGGTCACAGTTCACATTGGACACAGGCACACAGCTCGACACAAAATGTATTATTCCACAAGCAATGGGATTCATTGGTTTATTATCATTTGCTCAGCAGCCACTGGCTCTCATCTTTTTATCTCTCATACTACTAAACAAACATGCTTACGGCAGCTTGATAAGTGCTGCCCATCTCTTGGGTGCTGTGTTTAAACCAGGTCCAATGGCATACATGTCATAATAGGGCGGCAGACATATCAACAGTTGTGAAATTACATCACTCTGCAACTGTGACGGGGCGAACAAGACGTGAGGCAAGTGGATCCATTTGCAAGCTTTTATTTCTAGGCGTGGTCAATAACAGGCAGGGTCGAACAAACAGCAAACAGCTATATAGAGGGCAAGACAGAAGAGTACTCAAGTAAACAGGCGTGGTCGGCGATCGGCGTACAATATCCAAGGGGTTTGACAGAAGGGGTAATCCAGGTACGAGAGCAATAATCCTAGCGAGGTTCAAACAGAGTCCAAAGGGCAAGGCAAAAGGGTAAATCCAGAGAACATGGGCAGGAGTCAAAACACAACAGAACAAACAAGGTAAAGCAAGACTAAGACTATGACTATGACTTGGGCTCCGTAGAGTAGCTATCGTTATGAGAGAGATAAACGCAATACAATACTCGGCGCTCACAGATAGAAAGTCCAAGGCTTATAAAGAGTGTGTGATTGGGTGATAGTGATTGTGTGATAGTTCTCAGGTGTGAGCGTGATTAGTGTAATCAGCAGTGTGTGTGTCGTCAGTGCAATGGATGATGGGAAATGCAGTGTAGTGCAAGAGTCTATGCGGTGAGTGGGTGACCTCTGGTGGTGAGTGAACAGAAGTTCATGGAACGGATTTGTGACAGCAACGTCTATTATAAAACACAAATTCTACACCTAGCAAATAATAAATCCAAAAAGGTAAACATATACTATCTAACCACTTTCCTACAATGCTGCAATTTTACATTTATATTCTTTTAATTTATCTACAAGGTCACGCTGTGATGTATTGGCTTCACGTGATACGAATTTGCAGGTTATAGATTTATATCAAGATTAAGTAATTATTCCTAGCCGGAGAAATCAGGTTAACTCTACTGATGCATCAGTAAATCTTGTTTTTTTATTTTCAGGTTGGTTGAATTTAGTTATAATCAGTAACCTTAAATAATTTATTTAATTTCAACAAAACCAGTTATTGTAGTTATTGTACCACATGCTGTACATTTTCTAAGCTGAACTAACTAAACATTTTTTTCAGTGTGTTCTGATGCTCAGTGCTCTGTAGCGCCAGCCAGAGGGCAACAGTTCAAAGAGACCATGGGCTGGGTGTGTGGGGTCCAAAGTGAATTTCTTAGCATTTTTCTCACTCTGTCTGATGTAGTCTTCTGATGTCTGATTTGGTAGCTGAACCAAACCAGACTGTTATAATAGGTGAACACACGACAGACTCAATAATGGCTGAGTAGAACTGTGTCAGCAGCTTAACCATTCATTGAATTGTTTAGTTTAAAAACATTGATTAATTCAGAAATGAAACAAGTTGCTGAAACTTTTTGATCTTCAACGATTAAACAAATTCCTCAGATAAAACATTTCTCTTATGTTTATGTACTTTTTGAGACACGTTTCTATGGTTTAAATCCAAAATAATGAAATAAAGGAAGTATAATTTCACAAAATTATTTCTAATGTACAGTTGCAATCAAAATTATTCAACCCCCTTGACCTTGCAGCCGAGAAAAAAAATGAAAACAATTAAACAAAGGCATCAGTAAACTATTATAGTTTATTAATACACATTTGAGTGATACTGAGAACGTAAAGTTGATGAAAAAAAAAATCGAATTGGCTCTAAACATTCATGTGCAAAATTATTCAACCACCAAAAGCAAAATTTTATCCAGAACCTTTTATTCTTTATAACCTCCAATAAACGCTGCCTGTAAGTGCTTAGAAGCTTCTGTCACTTCTACTGCAATTTTGGTCCATTCCTCACTTGAGAAAGCTTCCTAATTACAGATACTTCAAAGAATCCATGATGTCTTTCATACATTTACTGCCAAATCTGAACATATTACTCCATAAAACATCCTTCCAGAATTCCCCAGGCCTATCCAAATGAATTTTTCGCCCTTCTATGTTCTTCATGGTCAAGAGTGGCATTTGGCAAGATGTCCCAACATGAAGGCCATGCTTCATCAGGTCATCTTGCAAGTTTTTGGCAGTAAATTGAGGCATTTTCTCAGTTGCCCTTGTAGGACCTGTGTGGAGGAAAGAACACACACACACACTAAGTGCAACCACAAAATTCCTCAGGCTTAGAGAAACTTTCGTCTCTATCTGCAAGTCATAAAATTGACAGAGGAAGAGCACCTCACCCAACTGGCTGGCCAATTTCCTGCCATGCCTTTCGGGTTATCATCGTAAAGAAACCTCTCAAAATAGGAGAGCTTTGAGGTAAACATCTGGCAATGGTCAAAACGACAAACTTTATGGATCCTCTGATCGTTAACGCATAATTCAATGATTTTTATCAACAAGAAAAGACGTTTTACGACAGACGTTCAAGCTAAGGAAGAACAGATCCCCACAAACGTGACATTCTCATGACCCGGACAGTGACTTTCCTGACCTCCCGTCCTCCCAGGACATGGCAAGGATATGTGCCTTTCATTTCTTTAACCGAACAAAGAACAAAGACTCAAACTTTTATAAAGTGTTCCAAAAGACAATTAATACCTGTTGCTGTTATCAAAAGCAATATATACAATATATTTTACAAAATATATCAATGTGTATTTTATGTCATTTATAAGCTTACTGTGTCATTGTAATCAATGGTATGTTTTTATAATCTTTTGAGGTATAATTTTCTCCTGTGCAAGAACTACTAGACCTGCTAGTAGTATATGCATGATGTGTTATTTCTAATCTTTAAATAGAACCCTTTTGAGTTAGTTTTAGCATGAAAGCTATTAATGTATGTCAAATACCTTATATTTGGTTTCATATTAACGGTCAGGACAAATGCAAGAATTTGGTGTGCATGGGAAGTTAATATTGAGTATAATAATGCATGATTACAACGCATACAGAATGTGTTAAGATATTTTCCTCATGAGACTAAAGCAACTAGACGAGAGGATTTACGCATGGAAAATGAGCCGTGTAGGTGGAGCTTCGTCTACAGGAACCCTTTCATTGGAAGAGCATCTAGTGGGAGGGACCGAATTCTCCGTCTAAAACTGACTCCCAGCTGCTCTCTCTCTGCTGCTGTTTGAAATTTGCGCTTCGTGAAACTCGGAGCTACACACCAACCAAAAGCTCGCAGCCTTTAACACCTGGCCGAGTTTGAACATTAAACCAACATCTCGTCAAATCTCTGAAGAAAGTCTGAAGCTACGCGAAAGGAACTTCAACATCTAAAGCCATAAGAAATCGAAACAGACTTCCTTGAAGCATTAAACAACACCGAGCAAACAAGCAACAACAAAAGGACATCCCCAGAGTGACGTCACACCAGACAACCACACGCGGGGTTTCCAACATCCGGGAAACGAAAGACAGATCAGCGTCATTTCAACTTAAAAGCAAGTAATCAAACAATCTCTTTTCTGCTGAACTGGTCGTATCTATCTCTAAAGTAAAATTAAGAGAGTTCTCCATTTGATGATCGACACGAGTAAAATCGTGTAAAACAGTGCTATATTTTAATCATTCTCAATTGCAACAAGTCATTGCCTGTGTGTATGTATTTTGTGTTTGTGTTATTTAGCTTAGTTCATGTATGTTAGTAAGATAGTAAATAAACTCTCGTTTGATTCATAGAGAAGTGTTCTGTGTTTTGGTGTGTAATTTTCAAATCAAGCTTTGCCTAAAAGATAACGTTACCTGCTCATAACTGTCATAAAGGTACTTAAATAATTCTGTATTATTATATTGTGGCCACTAAAATTCGTAAATTTATCAGAATATACTGAAACTTAACGACTCGCTGGACAAGTGTTAAACAAGGTATAAATTGGACGTTTTGATTAATATCAATTGATCATACTAATCTAGAATTTTAAGATTCCCTAAAGCTGAAATTCAAAATAAAGCTTAAAACAAAAGAGCTAAGTTTAAATCAATAAAGTAATTACTACATAATGGTGGAGAAAGAAAGCTGGCAAATTTGATTTGAATATTCATAACCAGAAATACAGATTATGTATTTTGCACTATTTTCTCATAACCGGAAGGAGAAATAGTGTAAATACAGAGAAACAGAGTTGTTTGTGTGTTTATGGTACTGTATAAATGTGGCAATGCGTTTTGAATGAATGAAAAAGCTTTAGTTGCTTAGAAGAAAAATACTGCAGTATATAAATTGTCTTGTAAGACAAAAGTCGCTCTAAAAGCGCAAAAAGAGACAAATGAGCGAATTTCCTCATTTCTCTCTCCTATAAGGCTTTCATAGCATCATCTGGTGTGTGCGTGTTCCACTCCCGGAAATGCTATGTATCTCCCGGTGTGAAAACATTAACTTAGCTACTTAATGATTTTTCTGCCATCTATTGAATCACTAAAAGAGTGAAATCGGACGCGGCGCTCGGAAGGAGTGGCCAAAACGCGTTCTGGGGAGAACAGATATTGATCTTGATCAAATAAAAATTGTGTGATGAAAAATCCACTGTGTGTTTCTGTTTGTCAGATAGACTGACAAGTGTTAGGTCCGCCGAGGCCTCAATAAAAAGTGTTGATAATTAATCTATGGATTAATGTATATCTCTCTGAACAAGTTGAGATTGTTAATGCTATAAAGATAAGAATCTAAATAGCTGCTTTTTGATAGTAGTGTGAAAGACATTGTTTCATTGACTATCCGGATCTGTGCATCTGAAATGACAGGTTCCCTGACGTCACCATAGTGACGCGTAACTCAGGAAGTGCGCAGGCTCCGTTTCCGCGCCATTTTGAGCTGTTGTAAACAACAGAATAGCAAGCTAGGCTAACGGAAGCAATGAGTAGCATATTGGAGCTACTCAGGCAAAGCTAGTAGCATTGAAGGCTAGCGATTAACACGTAGCATTTTGCAGCCTGTGGGTTCAGATGCATGTGTTTGCAGTGTGTTTTTGAAGTGCTGATACGTTAACCCTTCACAGCTGAACTTTAACTCACACTAAAACTGTTCACATCAGTTCCTTCTCTCTTCTGAATTCACTGAATTCTTTCTTATAACTTCTAATGTGAAAGGACTTTAACAATACAAATTTAAATAAACCTTTAATGTGCAAGGCAGCTAATTTTTCATAGGAAGTGAGATCAGCGATTTCACAGGTAGTTTTAATAAGCATTTGCGTTCAGGTTCTTTTGTTTTATTTTATATTTAGCAGGTATTAGTTGCCTTGATAGGAAGATAATTAATTTAATTATAATTGCGCTCATGATTTTCAAAATCTAATCGGATGAATGGCTATGAAATATTTGAAATTGATACTTTAATTCCATAACTAATCCCAGATGTGAAATTAAATTAATTTCATTAAAATAATTTCAGTTCCTGATTCCACATTGACTGATTGAGATAATTATGTGTGCTCTGATAATTTAACAATAACATTAAGATCTTAATTATTAACTATCAAAGTGTTTGATCGTCTGGCCTGGGGAAAATCTAAAATTTTCCTTTATAATTGAGACGGTACGGATTAATTTGTTCTAATGATTAGAATAACACAAGGAATTAGTAATTGGTCAGGCTTAGGGATACAAAATTAGGGATGTGGAATTTGTAATTTAATTTCATAATTAGTTACGAATTTGAAAATTCTAATTTAATAATTAATTACAGTTCCTGTTTCCCTATGGCAACACTATTGGCTGATCAATGAAATGTAATCGCTTGTAATGTTAATGAAAAATATCATTAAGATTTTAATCCATGACTGCCAATAATGCTCTGAAATTTTAATTTCATCTGCAACTCATTAGAGCTTGTATTACCCTGCTTCAATACTTAAGGATTATTATAATCACAGGTGTCTTCTAATATTAATGACAAACATCGTTAAGTTAGATCTTTAACTATAAATCATTGCTCTGAAATTTTAATTCCAGCATTGGCTAATAAGGATCCTACCTCAAGGATACCCTATTGATTAATTTAATCCTAATCAAGCCTATCAAATTTAAATGATAACATCATAAAATTTGAATTAGAAACTACCATTTCTAATTTGAAATTCTAATTTCAGTTGCAATTGAGTTTTGGTTTAAACCTGTTTGGTCTCTCTCCGTCTGTTATTAAATTAACTTTTATAGGTTTCTCTTTTCTTAGGCCTAATAGGAGATAGGGCTCCCCCTAGTGCTTGGTTAGTGAAGTGAAATTGCCTTCAGTGTGAGTTACAGCAAGCGGAGTCACCCGTTCCGACTGTACCTGGTGCAGGCTGGAGGGGAAACCCGAATATTTCCGTCCTAGTGTTGCAAAGTGACGGCCCGCAGCAGGCTAGCAATCGGGTCTCGGAGGAGGAGTCAACGGCTGACTGGGCGAAGGTGCGGATATACCATTCCGGCTAATCTATTGACGAAGTACGTCGAACTTCGGGTTCGCACTGACGGATAGACACCGGGACCTAGCCCCGCCCCTCTTCAGGCCAGCAGTCGTTCGACATACCTCACCCGAGTCCCAGCCCGGTTGTGCCAAAAGCCACAGCTGTCTGAGAGGCTCACAGCAGTACGGTGGGGGCGGAATGTTCGGCTAAACCCTTACAGGAGCTCACCTGGTGCGCTCGGGCGGTGGGCTTTGCTGCTGAACACCACTGGAGCAATTTACATTCATCACAAAGCCTAGAGTATAATAACTTTCTAATTAGGAAAACCCTTCTAAGTAAGCAAACCTCCAAAAGAAAGAAAAAAATAAGGTTTCCTTAACACTTAGGCCAGTGTGTTTATCCTACTAAAATTAGCAAAGCAAAACCCCTAGGTGCATCGACTCAACAGCGCCTCCGCGCTGCCACCTTTGTTACTAATCCTAAATCCTACTCTCATCTTTCTCTCTTTTCTTCCTGCTGCTATCCTCTAATTTGAATACTGCTGCTGTTGCTGAGATTTTTACCTGTGTGAAGATCACAAGTGGAGAACTTTAGCAATCGAAACAGGTATTTGTGGAACTTGAGAACGTCAAAATTGTCTTCCATTTACCTTCCTCTTTTGTGAAATCCTACCCCGCCAGGTTAAAGCAGGTCCACAGAAGAAAGGCGCCGGAAAACTTCAAGCACGCGAACACTCTAATTAGCTTGTGGTGTCAATTTTGTCATTAACGGGACCAGTGCTGTCATTGTTATTGTTTTCCTTCACCCCGGAGAAAACCAATTGCAATCACAGACTTACTAAAAAAAATTTGTCATTTACAAATCCTCTGATTAGAAGCAATCTTCTTCTTCTCTTTACCTGTTCTCTAGCTGTGCTACCTGTGTGTGTGCGCTCAATTTTTCCCCCCACAGAGGCTACAAATTAGAAGCACGCCCCAGAGGATCACAGTCACAGAGAACCACACCCACCTGTTTTACACAGTCAACACTAGTACACATTCTATATTGCACATCCACACCCCTTGTTTGTTGATTTGTTCTGTTTTGGTTTGTTTGTTTTGTTTTTCTTTTCAAGGTCTGTGTCAGTCGCGGTTCGAGATCTCACTCACCACGCCCAAACATGTCTCACACAACAGGACATGTCGGTCACTGGGAGGATTTGGAAACATGGCTAAGCATTGCAACAGACACTCTCCTCCCTAAGGCTGCTGAAACACTAAAACATCAGACACAAGACCAGCTGGATGACAACATAACAAGCCTAATGTCACAAGACCCAAGTCACAGCTACAATCACAAAGAATTAGCCAAGATCACTGGCTCCTTAAGCCACACACTCATCGCCACCCTCAAGTTGAGCGACAAGCACGCTGCACAACGCCAGCAGGAGCTGACACGCGCACAACGACGCATAGAGCAGCTGGAACTTGAAGCTCAGGAACGACGGGAAGGGTCGGATGAGGCGGAACAAGGCACTGAGGAGGAGATCAACCAGCTAAAAGAAACCCTAGCAGCTACTAGCCAAGAATTGGAACAAGTCAAGGCAGACTACGATGATCGGTCCAAAAAGCTACAGTATGCTGAACAGCTTCTGGAGAAAGCAAAGGCCGACTTCAGAGATAAAAACGGCAGAATCAAAGCCCTTGAAGCTCACCTGGATGAGTCAAGAAACGAGATCAGCCGTCTAACACGACAGCTTGACTACGTCAAAGAGGAATCTGACAGTTTCCAAGAGGAACTCAAGCACGCTTACGAACTGCGCCGTGAGCCATCAAGGACACGATGCGCACCGACCTCACCCCTGCCGAGCAGGACCGGGTCACCTGTTCCTGGACTGACACGTGAGAAAAAGATGGAGCGGGTGGTGTTGAAACATTCACCAACTCACTCTGGAGAACATTACATCACGTTACCTCAGCCAAAAGAATCTGCTGCAGCCAGTCACAGATCGTCGCACGGCTTGGACCTAAAAGACCTCGACAAGCTCGCCAGGAACATTGGCAAATTCACCCCGAGCATGCCAAATAGCCCAAATGTCCAAGCGTATCTCCAAGATATCGATTTCCATCTGGAAATGCGACCTAACGTTACGGACAAAGATAGACTATATTTACTTCGAACGACATCCAGTTCTGAAGTTCGCAGCTTCCTGGACAGGCAGCCTGCTCACGCAAAGAATGATTACCAGCTGCTCCGAGAAGCCCTCATTAAAGAGTTCTCTGACCCTGAGTCCGAACAAGGCCTCGTGGCTGCTCTGGAGACGAGACAAGGACGTCACGAACCTCCTCAAGCCTACTACAGCCGACTCAGACGGGCATACTTTGGAACTCGCAACGAACCTGACATGGAGGATGAACTGAACTTTAAAACTCTCTTCCTACGAAACCTTCATCCCGGCGTAAGCCACCATCTTGGCGTTCTCGCATGTCCACGGACAATGAATGCTCAGCAGTTGCGAGACTTGGCGCAGAAAGCCTACGGCAAACAAAAGATGGCCTCAGAAAAAAGTGCCAAAACCCCAGCCGTTCTTGACTTCAACACTCAAAGTCAAGGGCTGGCGCTAGAGGGCGCCCAACGCCAAGACAATGCCAAGCCGCCACCCAGAGAGGAATGCATCCTCGTCCAACAAAGAACGAGACTCCCACGCTGGTACCCGATCTAACCAGAGGTACGAACGCTGGGATGGACCTCGTGGACGTCAACGCTCACCTGGACGGCACTGGGAAAAGACGTGGGACCAGTCAAGGCCCCACGAAAGTCATTGGGAGAGATCGTGGAACCAGCCAAGCTCATTTGGAAACTCAAGAGGGAAAAACTCATGGGAATCCAACGGAAACTCCAAAGGAAGACGACAAACTCACCCTGGAGCAACCAGCCCAAGGAATCGACGAAAGAATTCGCAAAGATTCCAAGCTGACCGAGCTCAAACTGAACCCACACAGGAACAAGAGACACCACCGTGTTTCGACTCACAAGAACTGATGAAGATGATGATGAAAGAATTCTTCCAACGGAAGGAGGAAGATCGGAAATGGGAAAAGAAAGAGAAACCAGATTCAGCCTGACTAGCGGCCGGACGAGATGGCAGCGACCAGTTGACACAACCAGCCAAGGAGAACAGCACTCCTTCACCTCACTCTCAGAGAACCGTAATCACACTAACTTCAGATGGACACAAAACCCCACCTGAAAACCCAGCAACAGAGTTAGACACTAACTCAACACCTAATGCTCCAAATTACAGCAGCGTCCAACAAACACCTGCTGACGAAACCCCTCAAGTTCCTGAAAGTGCTGTCTTGGTCATCTGCCACTCCTCCGAAGAACGCCACATCAGCCCTGATATCCTAACTGTTTCCTCCCAAACTCCAGTCCCTCAACTCCTAGGCGATCTCATTGAGAAAGGTATAGCCAGAAAATTTTACCTCTCCATCATCATCGAACGACACATCAGAGTCGAAGCCCTCCTCGATACGGGAGCCGACATTACTCTAATGTCTACCGAACTCCTGGAGGAAATCCAAGAAAGATCAAAGAGGACTAACAGAACCCTCAAACTCCAAAAGTGTGAACTAAACCTTCAAGCATACTCCCACACGGGCCTACAACTAAAACATGTGGCCCCAATTCACCTAACAGTGGGATCGATGGACCTCGTCCATCCCGTATACGTTTCACCACTTAAAACGTATCCACTCCTCATTGGGAAAGATCTGCTTAATCGCTTCGAACCTCTAATAGACTTCAAGCACCTAAAGATGTGGACACAAGTCCGCGAACCTCTGCCTTGCCAGGCGTTAGACTCCAACGAGTCGCAGTGTCAAGTCACAGACACCGACCCTAAGTCACTGATCGATGATGCAGTAGCAAAGCCAGGATCTGGACCAAGCACAAACAGCAAGGACAAGGACCCTCTCCTCTGCTCACTGCAGGAGCCTGAATCAAACGCAGGCCCCCTTCGAATCATGACCGCAATAGATGTCCAAGGCACATCAGTGTCCGACACGGCACTAGCTCTGTGGGCAGAGAACTCAGCCATCAGCCTGAAGCTATTCAAAACATTGAAGCAAAGACATCAGTGTCTACCACATGTCGCTAAGCACAGCCGCTTCCCTCTCAGTCCATGGGTCGACAACCATGGCCACCTCCAAGATCATCTGCGCTCTAGACATACGATGGAACAACAGACATCTGAATCACTACTTCCTCGTTGTCCCAGACCTGCTGCATGACATCTACATTGGAGCGGATATCCTGGTCCGGCTCAATGCTTGCATTGATACCGTAAACGACGTCATATGGGCTCCCCTGTCACACCAACTGACAACGTCAGTCAACCTCAAGAACCTCCAATCCGGTCAAACCATGCCAGACGCATGTGCTATGATCACGGAGCAAGAAGCCACAATACCTGCCTACAGCAAGAGTGTCAGCGTCCGCCTCAACATGCGACCTGGCCAAACTCTAAACAGTAAGCTAGGCTTCTTCCAACCTTCCAGGACCTGCCTAAAACTCGGACTGACTCTGGAAGCCACACCTCTCATGGAAGTGTCATCTCGTGCTGTGTATGTGTTGTTCAACAACTGTACGGCCCAAGACATCCACGTTCCCAAAGCCAATCACCTGGGATGGCTCATCAGCCAGGCGTTCCACGACTTTGAACTGATGGTACCTGCCATAGGCCCTATACCCACACAGCTAATGTCAGACGAATACGACGACACCGTAACATTCACAAAACCCCATGAAGTGATTGCCATCACGTCCATTCTGCCGGTGTCCAGAGAAAGCGTCTGCCGGTCAGAACTAACAGATGACACTTATCTCGCTGTCTATGCTGTCTCAACACAGCCTGCGACAGAACCACCTACACAGGTGACCAGCGAGGCCCAAAGCCCCTCAAATGACCTCACTGCAGAAGAACCCTACGCCGGGTTCAACGCACAAGTTCAACAGATCCTGAGTGAGGCGGATGCCCTCCACAATGAAGCGGATCGCCAAGGACTCAAAGAGGTTCTGCACAAGTACAAGAACTCCTTCGCAAAGGATTCCCTGGATTGTGGACTGACCAACAACCACACTGTGCGCATCCCGACAAACCCAAATGCGCCACCCACATTTGTGCGACAGTACAAGATTCCAATAGCGTCATATGAGCCAGTGCAAGAGATTGTTGACTCCATGCTGGAAAAGGGGGTCATCCGGCCCTGTAACAGCACATACTCTGCCCCGATATGGCCAGTCCTAAAACCCAACGGAAAGTGGCGGCCCACCATCGACTATCGCAAGTTGAATCAGCAAGTACCATTGTCACGATGGCCTATGACCCAATTGGACCAAGAAATTCCAAAGATCAAAGGCTCGACGATCCTGTCCACACTGGACGTCGCCTCCGGGTTCTGGACAATCCCTGTCCACCCCGATGACCAACACAAGCTGGCATTCACATTTGGCAATCGACAGTACACCTTCACACGGTGCCCCTTCGGCTATGCCAACTCACCAGCAGAATTCAACACCTTCCTAAACAGTCAACGCATCAGAGATGGCGTGGTGACCAACGCACGCATAGCTACCTGGCTAATGACACTCCAAGGACGAGACGTCGAGGCAAGATATGCCCAAAACTACAAATCCTCACTTGGAAACGGGCTAGCGGCCTGCCAAAACTGTTCAACGGACACGCTGCATACTCCAGCGGAACCTAAAGAACCGCCACAACCTCAACTGACGAATCACAGGTACTTCGAGGAGAATGTATGTGAAGGTATGCCCACAGCATATGTCGACGGCTCCTCCTACAACCACAAGGGCAATTTACAAGCTGGAGCGGGAGTGGTCTGGCTCAACAACGACCCCTGCCCACCGCAGCAATTCAACTTAGGCCCTCGCTCATCGCAATATGCTGAAATAGCAGCCATCCTCATCACACTTCAGATGGCGGCATCCCACAACATCAAAGAACTCCTCATCTGTACCGATTCGAACTACGCCCGTCTAAGCTTCACATGCCATTTAGCTGGATAGAAACAGAATGGATTCAAGACAGCTAACAACAAGCCTGTCAAACACCAGGAACTCTTCCAAGCAGGCGATGCCATTGTCACCGAACATGACATTATCGTTTATTGGAAAAAGGTTCGAGGTCATTCACGTCAACCAGGACAAGACAAAGATTTCAATGACCAAACCGATGCCCTCGCCAAAGCAGGTGCATCACACGGAGAGTCCTGGACATTTCAAGCCCTCCCTCCCAACCCTTCAGTAGCGGCCATTACCCGCCGCCAACACGCCACTGGCGTACAAAACCCCACCTCCTCCCACATTGCCATTTCACCTCAGTTCACTGCTAACGATCTCCTCACACTCCAACATGCGGATCGAACACTGCGAACTATGGCAACTCACATTTCCGACCCCTTAACTCATCCTATTTCCACCTCTGACCTAGCTGCTTCCTCCGAGCTCCGCACGCTCCACTCAATCAAGCACATGCTGCATCTGAGAGACGGTGTGCTCGCGTATGTCCCTGAGCTCCTAACTACGCCAAAGCTCGTAGTCCCTCACGGCCAAAGGGGGATGATGCTGACACACGCCCACGATGCACCATGCGCAGGACACCACGGTGCCAAGGCCACCTATGAAACACTCAAGCAAGTAGCATACTGGCCTGGCATGCAGCAAGACGTAACGGAATACGTGAAAGGATGCCTGGTGTGTTGCCAGTTTCAACCGGCAAACCCAAACCACCGAGCCCCACTGCAAAGGAAAGGAATGACTTTCCCATGGTCGGACCTCCAAATAGACTGGGTAGGACCCCTGCCACGGTCAACGCGATGTAACAAATACTTCCTCACCGTGGTCTGCGAATTCACGAAGTGGATAGAGTGCCTCCCAGCTCCCAATGATACAGCAGAAACGACGGCCTGCCTGTTAATGAACCACATCTTTTCAAGATTTGGACTGCCTTTAAGGGTCAACTCTGACCGCGGAACCCACTTCACCGCCGACATCATGCAGGAAGTGTGGAAACTCCTGGGTGTACAGGCCAAGCTCCATATAAGCCACCACCCAATTTCCTCGGGTCAAGTTGAACGGGCCAATAAAACAGTGGTCAGCATGTTGAAGAAGTACGTGTCCGCCAATCAAAAGGATTGGGATATTAAACTTCCGCTGATACTGATGGCTGCTCGAGCCACCCCTCACCAGTCTACCGGCGTACCCCCGTTCACATTGATGACAGGGAGAAACATGACGCTACCGCTACACCTGCTGTACCAACCTGGTGACCTGAACCTCGTCACCGCCTATACCACTCACCAATACCTGGAAGAGTTGCATCAGCACCTGAGAACGACTTTCGCCTTCGCTCAACAGCAACTACAACGAAGCGCGGAAGGTCGTAAAGCCTACTACGACCAAAAGGCCTCTCACCATGAGTTCAATGTCGGAGACAAAGTGTGGCACTACAGCTTCGCCCGACCAAGGCAGAACGCTCCCCATCGCCTGTCAAAGAAGTTCCTACCTCACTGGACAGGACCCCACGCGATTGTAGACAAGCTCTCACCTGTCGCCTACCGAATCAAAATCGGACAAGGGCGCAGCGAGCCAGTCCTTCGATGGGTCCATCGAAACCAGATAAAGAGGCACCAGAGCTCCAGCCGACCGGAAAAGGGGGAAGATCAAACCCACTGACACAGACCGACAATCATATGCTCTACACCACACTAACATAATTTCTGTTGTTAGGAAAACATATAGCGACCTTGTTGAAACACAACACTTACGCTCTCTCCTCAGCTGCACTGCTAGAGTCAACCTCTAGTAGAGAGGAGTTACTTCACACATGTGACACTCGTTTGCTGCCTAACCTCATTCGGTGTCCTTGTGCCGCCGTTTCTAATTTTGTTGTTTCCTTTCACCTGTGTCTCTCTTTGTTTTTTTTGTTTTTTTTGTTTTATTTTGTTTTTCTTCTTCCTCTTTCACTATAATTTCCTCTCCCCTCTAGTCCCCTCATCAGGGAACTCCCTTTACCAATTATATAAATCCAGGTCCCAAAATTAAGATTGACTCCCTTCAATAAAGTCGTTGTAACTCGTTGTGAGAACCGTTATCAACCGATCGAGGCGACCCGCCAAATCATGACCGACATGCTACGTGAAGTAAGTCCTCGATTGATAACTTAGCCATGGGTAGGATTGCATACTACTTGATACCTCTTAAACCTTGTCCAAAACATCCTAACTTCGGCCACCGCGGGCCCTGCTAGTCCCATCTAAACCCATCTCGCCTTTTCCCTGGGTAGCGCTATTCCATTGTACGTAGACCCGGAAGCAGGCGACTTGGCCTTTCTCCTCAGTTTGCCCATTAGCGACTCGAATAACATTTCCCGGCTCAAAGACGTTGTGAATGTGGGATTTTGGCAAGGGAACACCTATGTCAAAATCCACACTCCTGAAGTCGTTGCGTATCACGATAACAACGAGCAGTTGTACTTGGCCCCAAACCTAAGGATGTGTACGCGCACGAAGTATATTCACTTCCTTTGCCCGAGTAAACATTTCGTACGCGATAATACTGAGGGCATCTGCGGCCTAGAATCCATTAGACCCGACATTAGCTGCCCCGCCAAAGCGACACCACGTTCTCAAGTTGAGGTAACGCAAGCCGAAATCATCGGAAACCTATGGCTGGGCAACACCCCAGTAGTGTTGCTTTCGTCAACGAAAATTATGACGAAATATCGTCGTCAACGAACCTTTATCACGTGACGAAAACGAGACGAGACGTAAATGCTGGTCATGTGACGATGACGATAATTAAATGTATAATGCAATATCGTTGACGAATAAAAACGAGACTAAATGTGGTTTACAAAATAAAAACTATGCTAAAATGTCTCTTCATTTTCGTTGACCAAAACGAGACGAAACGAAATGTTATAACGTTATTTCGTCTCGTTTAGTCGCGTTATTATTTTGCAGTATTTCTGTTTCATGTGACTTAACGTTACTTCAGGGGCTGTCAGGGTTGCCAGGTTTTCGCAACAAAACCCGCCCAATTGCTACTCAAAACTAACCCAATCGCATTTCGAGGGGGGTTCCCCGGTAAAGTTCCAGGGTCTAAATATTTGGGGACTTGGCAACACTCTGCGCAGACGCAGGCGACGTAACTTCCTCAAGCTCCACTCGCGGCATTATTTAGAAGATAACAACAAACAAAGTTAAGTCTGACAGAGAAAGAGACCGATGACCGGCTTCAGTTTACAAGCAATACAAGTAACAGACACACATTTTATTTGCACTTTTTAGTATGTTATTGTAGCTCGAGCATTCAAGCACCTTGTTTCTCTTTGTTAAACTTGAATGTAACGTTATATATTTTTTTCTGGCATTGTCATGTGATGCTATTTTATTTTATTTATTGTTTTTATTTATTTAAATTTATGTGTGTGTACTTCTAACATGTTTGGTTGGTAAAATAAATGTAAATTCAAATCAGAGTGTCTTTGGATGTATTCTTAAGTCTATAAGGTAACAATAATATAATAAGATAACCTTGTTTGAAATGGGTTTGGCTAAAAGAACATTTCGTCTGTACTGCTAGGTACTTATACTATATTGACTGGGTTAAATTCAATTGCATTACTAAAAAGAGACTAAAATACAATTTTCATTGACTAAAACTAGACTAAATGTCATCAGTTTTCGTCGACTAAAACTAGACGAAAATAGTCATCAGTTTTCGTCGACTAAAACTAGACGAAAATAGTCATGGATAATTCTGACTAAAATAAGACTAAAATGCTCAGACTTTTCGTTGACTAAAACTTGACTAGACTAAAAGGGGTATGAACGTGACTAAAACTAATAAAAACTAAAATGAGAGCTTCACACAAAGACTAGACTAAAACTAAAATGAAAACAGGCCGCCAAAAACAACACTACACCCCAGCACGAACAGCTACCCTCACATACGATCAACACGACACAGCCACACGCATTACCTTGCCCAACCAAACTTTATGGATCACTGTCCCTAAGGGCTCGATCCTCCATATCGACGAATTGGCATTGTATCACCTTACCGACGACGAGTATCAGGCTGAAATCGAAATCTCGCCCTTCTTCAAACAGCACTCCTTCGTCCTTGATCCAGAATTGGAAGAAAGGATCAAGGAGGAAGGAACGCAACTTATTGACTTGACTCCTGTTGATACAGCTTTAGAAGCTATCGCTCGCCTTCCGCCCGCTGGCGCACCTATTATTCGGTCTTGGTCTGCCGCTGACACAGCGCTTTGCATCTCTACTATTGTAGGGTACGTTGTGACATTGACACTGGCCTTCCTCCTACACAAGAGAGTGAACGCCGTTCAAGAGTCTTTCAACAAATGCACGTTAGGCGTCCCACGCATTTTCCGACGTGATAAAACCGACCAAGAACCTGAACCTGAGAACTCAACCAACCTGCTTGAGATCACGCCTATACCGCCTCGTCGAACCCCTGACAATTAAACCAATCGGAATGACTCAATTGCCGGTAATCCTAAAGAATGCACCCCTACATCTTCTCAAGTTCCTAACCTGTTCTTTCCCAAATTACCCTACACCAGGATTCAGTCAGTGATGGAGATGTTGTTTGTGTCTTGTGTGTGCCTGTTCTCCCTGCTTCTTGTTCCAGTGCCCGCCGACGTTCGCAATGGGAACCTCACCGAGCAAAAGGGGGATGTGTAGGACCTGTGTGGAGGAAAGAACACACACACACACTAAGTGCAACCACAAAATTCCTCAGGCTTAGAGAAACTTTCGTCTCTATCTGCAAGTCATAAAATTGACAGAGGAAGAGCACCTCACCCAACTGGCTGGCCAATTTCCTGCCATGCCTTTCGGGTTATCATCGTAAAGAAACCTCTCAAAATAGGAGAGCTTTGAGGTAAACATCTGGCAATGGTCAAAACGACAAACTTTATGGATCCTCTGATCGTTAACGCATAATTCAATGATTTTTATCAACAAGAAAAGACGTTTTACGACAGACGTTCAAGCTAAGGAAGACCAGATCCCCACAAACGTGACATTCTCATGACACGGACAGTGACTTTCCTGACCTCCCGTCCTCCCAGGACATGGCAAGGATATGTGCCTTTCATTTCTTTAACCGAACAAAGACTCAAACTTTTATAAAGTGTTCCAAAAGACAATTAATACCTGTTGCTGTTATCAAAAGCAATATATACAATATATTTTACAAAATATATCAATGTGTATTTTATGTCATTTATAAGCTTACTGTGTCATTGTAATCAATGGTATGTTTTTATAATCTTTTGAGGTATAATTTTCTCCTGTGCAAGAACTACTAGACCTGCTAGTAGTATATGCATGATGTGTTATTTTTAATCTTTAAATAGAACCCTTTTGAGTTAGTTTTAGCATGAAAGCTATTAATGTATGTCAAATACCTTATATTTGGTTTCATATTAACGGTCAGGACAAATGCAAGAATTTGGTGTGCATGGGAAGTTAATATTGAGTATAATAATGCATGATTACAACGCATACAGAATGTGTTAAGATATTTTCCTCATGAGACTAAAGCAACTAGACGAGAGGATTTACGCATGGAAAATGAGCCGTGTAGGTGGAGCTTCGTCTACAGGAACCCTTTCATTGGAAGAGCATCTAGTGGGAGGGACCGAATTCTCCGTCTAAAACTGACTCCCAGCTGCTCTCTCTCTGCTGCTGTTTGAAATTCGCGCTTCGTGAAACTCGGAGCTACACACCAACCAAAAGCTCGCAGCCTTTAACACCTGGCCGAGTTTGAACATTAAACCAACATCTCGTCAAATCTCTGAAGAAAGTCTGAAGCTACGCGAAAGGAACTTCAACATCTAAAGCCATAAGAAATCGAAACAGACTTCCTTGAAGCATTAAACAACACCGAGCAAACAAGCAACAACAAAAGGACATCCCCAGAGTGACGTCACACGAGACAACGACACGCGGGGTTTCCAACATCCGGGAAACGAAAGACAGATCAGCGTCATTTCAACTTAAAAGCAAGTAATCAAACAATCTCTTTTCTGCTGAACTGGTCGTATCTATCTCTAAAGTAAAATTAAGAGAGTTCTCCATTTGATGATCGACACGAGTAAAATCGTGTAAAACAGTGCTATATTTTAATCATTCTCAATTGCAACAAGTCATTGCCTGTGTGTATGTATTTTGTGTTTGTGTTATTTAGCTTAGTTCATGTATGTTAGTAAGATAGTAAATAAACTCTCGTTTGATTCATAGAGAAGTGTTCTGTGTTTTGGTGTGTAATTTTCAAATCAAGCTTTGCCTAAAAGATAACGTTACCTGCTCATAACTGTCATAAAGGTACTTAAATAATTCTGTATTATTATATTGTGGCCACTAAAATAAACAGAATTTATCAGAATATACTGAAACTTAACAACTCGCTGGACAAGTGTTAAACAAGGTATAAATTGGACGTTTTGATTAATATCAATTGATCATACTAATCTAGAATTTTAAGATTCCCTAAAGCTGAAATTCAAAATAAAGCTTAAAACAAAAGAGCTAAGTTTAAATCAATAAAGTAATTACTACACCCTGATAAAACATTTTATTCTCCTTGTATGATATTGTGCTTTTTCTTTAATTCGCTCAAAGGTTTTCTGGTACATCACATTTTTAACTTATGATTCACGAGTTCGCCCTGCCCATTCAGCCCTGCCAGATGATGGTAAACGAACTTGGCTTGCTGTCCGCAAAGGAGCTCTGAGTAAGAAGCTCAGTAAGGGCTCCTCCCGAACCTGCGTTGGTAACTTTCAAACTGGACTACACGTACACACTGCACAAATACAACAATCTATCTGCTACCACTGGATACCATCCAATGCACATACATGACATCTACTGCATTTGAATTTGAACTTTGTATAAGGCTGCCGCTGTTCTAGGAACTTTTAGTGATATGGAAACCTTTTTGTAGCCACAGAGTCCTGGTAGCTTCTCATAATAAAAAAGACAAATCATAATAAAAGTCATCACAATAAGATTGAAGAAAAAATATAAATTAAATTAAATCATTTTATAAATTATAAAATATAGACTCCCACTAAGTCAAATAACGAGAAATAACTAAATTTCCTATCACAGCTATTCTCAATTCTTGCACCCCTCTGTATGTGCTCCCACTAAGTCAAATAATGAGAAAGAACCAAATTGCCTATCACAGTTATGCTGATGATACCCAGATTTACCTAGCCTTATCTCCAAATGACTATAGCCCCATTGACTCCCTCTGCCAATGCATTGATTAAATTAACAGTTGGATGTGCCAGAACTTTCTTCAGTTAAACAAGGAGAAAACTGAAGTCATTGCATTTGGAAACAAAGATGAAGTTCTCAAGGTGAATGCATACCTTGACTCTAGGGGTCAAACAACTAAAAATAAAGTCAAAAATCTTGGGTTGATTCTGGAGACAGACCTTAGTTTCAGTGTCATGTCAAAGCAGTAACTAAATCAGCATACTATCATCTCAAAAACATTGCAAGAATTAGATGTTTTGTTTCCAGTCAAGACTTGGAGAAACTTGTTCATGCCTTTATCACATGCAGGGTGGATTACTGTAATGGTCTCCTCACCGGCCTTCCCAAGAAGACCATTAGACAGCTGCAGCTCATCCAGAATGCTGCTGCCAGGATTCTGACTAGAACTAGAAAATCTGAGCATATCACACCAGTCCTCAGGTCCTTACACTGGCTTCCAGTTACATTTAGGATTGATTTAAAGTACTTTTACTCGTTTATAAATCACTCAATGGCCTAGGACCTAAATACATTGCAGATATGCTCACTGAATATAAACCTAACAGACCACTCAGATCATTAGGATCGAGTCAGTTAGAAATACCAAGGGTTCACACAAAACAAGGGGAGTCCCCTTTTAGCTATTATGCCGCCAGCAGTTGGAACCAGCTTCCAGAAGAGATCAGATGTGCTAAAACATTAGCCACATTTAAATCCAGACTCAAAACTCATCTGTTTAGCTGTGCATTTGTTGAATGAGCACTGTGCTACGTCCGAACTAACTGCACTGTATTTTATGTATAATCTTTTTTATTTTTAACTGTTCTAAATTCATTTTAAATAATTTTAAACGTTTTTTAAAGGGGTCATATGATGTTGCTAAAAAGAACAATATTTTGTGTGTTTGGTGTAATGCAATGTGTTTATGTGGTTTAAAGTTAAAAAAACACATTATTTCCCACATACTGTACATTATTGTTGCTCCTCTATGCTCCACCTTTCTGAAACGCGTCAATTTTCACAAAGCTCATCATTCTGAGAAGCGAGGCGTGCTCTGATTGGCCAGCTATCCAGTGCGTTGTGATTGGCCGAATACCTCAAGCGTGTGACAGAAATGTTACGCCCCTCACCGTATTGTGATGCCGTGTCCTGGTGCGATGACACAAAAACAATAAAGCGAGGCATTTGTTGCATCCATTTGGGACATAATTACTGATTATAATGACTTATACTGCACACACTCAAATATTTTCATTGTACTGTTCTGGAACAGTGTTGTAAATACAATTTAACCACTGATTTCTAGTTGTGTCCTCTTTTGGAAGCCCAAACAAAGTAGTTTCGTTTTCTCAACGAAACACAGCATCTCCACAACATGGCACCGGTGTCCTGACATTTTATCCTACCCGTCAGATTTTTCTACCAGGGCTTACTGCGCATGCGCACATCAATATTTCGTCCTTTTTCTCAGGCTGAACAACACTACAGCAAGAATAAAAATCACGCCCCCTTTCTTTGCATCAACATTTGGGCGGTGTTATGAAAATCTCCCCACATCATGACATAGACATGTGGGGGCGTGTTTGAATGAGCCGTTTTAGGAGGGCTTGGTAGAGTCTTAACTTTTATAAAGAATATCTCTTTGGTTTTGAGACTTTAGTCTATGCAACTTCAGGGATCTTATCTATGCATGAACAGCTTGTAACACTCCAAAGAGAAAGGAAAATTTGAAATTGCATCATATGACCCCTTTAAATTTCTGGTTTTATTGTTTTGATTTTTTGTTTATGATTATTTTACTTCCTTTTATGTAAAGCACTTTGAATTAACATTGTGTATGAAATGTGCTATATAAATAAACTTGCCTTGCCTTGCCTAAATAAAATGGATAAAAAATATAAATAAAATGTTTAGACTTAACAGTTGTGTTTGCTTATTGTTGAAATGTTGAGTGGATGCTGAAAAATATCAAATACTAAAACCATAATCCCCATCTGGCAGTCAGCTTTCATCCGTTTATGTAGCCTAATTCATTTTGTCTACATCAGTAACTTTTAATCAACATCTTTGGAATTCCGTCTTGGCCTTACGAGTTATATAATACATATATATATATGTATATATATATATATATATACTTTTTTTTCTTTTCTGAGGCGGGTTTCCGAGATCCTGAAAGTCAAGGAAAAATATTCATGTCCACGTGCGTATCCCGAGATCCTAAACTGGTGCTAGGACCCAGGAGCGCATGTTGCCTGGCGGTCCGGGCACACACATTCCTGCCATACCACAGTGAATGGACATGATTGTTGCAAGTCAGTCAAATGTGTTAAACAGCAGGCATCCAACAGCTAAAGAGAGTCCCGGGAAATTCACTTACAAAAACTCTTCCCTTTGACAGACTGAGTAATCCGTGTCAGGATCTCGCTGGGTAAATATATGACATACATAATTTTGCTAACTTTGTCGTGTTTTTCGAAGTTTCCTCAGTGCATTCAAATGTAGCGGAAGATGTGATCAATGTAATGTGATGCGTGACTCATGTTTACCAGCTCTCAGAGTTTAGAAATCTGCATGTGCCAAGCAGGGTTTCTTTACTGATAAATTTATTTTTCAAATGCAATGGATTACTTAGTAAAGTACAAGTTTAAAGCTTTTCATGTCTGACTGCATACATTTTATGCATTAACTGAGTATATATGCTATGCTTCTAAATGTTTTGTAATGTTTCATGCTTCCTGTCTGCGATATTGGGTTTTAATAGCTGGCTACGTAATGCTTAAATTCATCTGGTGGTTCTATTTTTGGTTTCTCGGGTACGTTTCCCTGTTAACTCCTCCCGTCATTTCGCTTGTGGTACATTGTTGATAATTATTCATATAACTGGGCCCGTTCTTCGTACGTCGCTTATTACATCTAAGATGATTTGAAAGATTCCAGATCTTCTAATCCTGATAACTGATCTCTGGCTAATTTGGTTCTTCAAACGAATTTGCGTATTTGATTAAAATATCTGGATTATAAATTGTCTAGATTACTGCGCGTTCTCGTGTTCCCCGAAAAGGGCAGATGTATCGATACTTGAAACCACGTTCAGCAATGCAGCGATTGGCTGGCGGCAAGACAGCAACATAATGGCATCATATAATAAAAAAAAAGACACCTGACTAAAAAAAAAGAAAAGACAAATTTCTGGACCTTTATAAGATAACAGCCAAGCGAACAAAACTAGGCTACATAAATGTTATAAAAGATAAATGACATGTGCACTGTTTTTAATTTATTTGTATTTATTTTTACATGATTCACAATTATTTATATTCACAAATTTTAGTATTTGTACAGGCTTTACATTTTTATTTCTGTGTTGTAATTAGCAATTAATTTAATTTTATCTTTGAAGCAGATTTGTTATGTGACAGCATTAATGAAAGATCATGTTATCTGCATCTCGTGCGCTCCATCAAGCCACTCCCATAATATCTGTCATCACTCAAATTAATGCACGGCTCAGATTAACTGTATAGCATGTGTGTAAGACTACAATACAATTATAAAGTAATTATTTCATCACTAATAGATCTTTCAATGAGTAAAACTGGCTATGTCTATATTATAATAGACTACACAACATTATTATATTATTTTCAAATTAATTTTTAAATTATAATTATTTTAAATTATCGTCCCTGAACTGGTAATAAAGTAGCTAGTATAAAAATACTAGTAATTCTTGTAATAAAGTAGCGGTGGCTGGGAAAGAATTTAAGTATCAATTCTGCTTAAAAAGATGCAATCTAATCCTGTTTAAATGAAATAAGCCTGCTCCCTAGCAGGTTTAAGTTTATGGACCTGTTGCTATGACAGCAAGTCCAGGATAAACTTTGAAGAACCAGATGATCCAAGATCAAGTGAAATCGTCAACAATCAAATCCAGCTAACTGAGTTAGCGACGTGCGAAGAACGTCTTTTCTTCCTGGTTTGCTTTTTTAGATACTATGAATATACTCTAGAAAAAAAATGTGCAGATGTCAAGTATTTCTATCCAATCTGAATATTGTTTTGTTGATGTAAGCGAATGTATGCAAGATAATTCAGCTAACTTGAATACTATAATAAAACAAGTTATTAAAGTTAATAATATAATTATACCAGTTAATTTGTTAAGATGTTAAAACAAAATATTCTATACACTTTTAAAAATCTAAAGATTTAAAGTGGTCTAAAGCACACATTACATTCTAGAATCTGGTTGTGTTTAAGGAAGCCAACAACAGTCCAAGGCTCGTTTACATCAAGAATGATAACTAAAAAAGTAACTAACCATAATGGCTGGTTATTATAAACGCGCTTGAGTTGTCTGCCGCTTTAAATGCTAAAGGGATAGTTCAATTTGCTGCAAATTTACTCAGCCTTAGGACATTCAAGGTGAATCATGACATCATTATTCAATAATAATAATAATAATAATAATAATAGTAGTAATGGTAAAAACAAATAACAATAAAACTTTATAACACTTCCCAAACAGTTCCAACTATTTACTGGATTTATTAACTGGATTATTTTCAAAAACAAAAGATCAAAAAATGACCTTTTAATATTTTAATAATTCGTTTTGATATAATCATCATCTCTAAAATCAAGATTAATCTATTTTAAAAGTGCATTTTTAATGTACAGAAGCTTGTTTGCATCTGAGTTAAAACAAAACTGGAGGGTTCTAGAGCATCGTTCCTGTCCTCTGGATTTTAGCCTTCAATAATTTGGCATTGGTCTTGTTCCTCCATGCATGCTCAGTATTTTGGGGGAACTGAACAGAAACAAGCATATTTGAATGTTCCACACACCACTTGCCAGCTGTCTGTGAACTAATTAAAAACAAAAATGATAACATTGCATGTTCAAAAACATAAAACATCAAAGAAGCTACTCCTCTAGCAATACCTACCTCTTGTGGAGATGGAAATGGTGCTAACGGTTCTCCAACATAAGATGCAGTATGTCTATATTACCATCATCTGCCTAACAAAATGTATATTACATTTAAGTGTATGTTAATTTTATCACTGACTTTAAAAAAACACAGATGGTCTTTATAATATTAAATGTTAATTAATGTTAAGTATTAAATGTTTATAAAATCACAAAACATATTTTACTAATAAAGACACTACATTTCATTGTATTTTTTTAATCCAGTTTAGTTGATAAGTCAACAAAACCTGTTCTATCACCTCCATTTCCACATTTTCAAAGTGAGAAAGTAATTTAAAACAGTCAGTGGAGAATGCAGGTGACAATGTCATTGTTATTGGGTGACAAAGGCAGATCCTGGGTCAAATAAGCACAAATTTATGTGAGTGCTTAAAGAAGTATATAATGAAGCTCTAATAATTTTAAATGCAAGCTCTAACATGCATAACATTTTTATTATTATTAGTTTTATTTGTTTATTAATATTATTTTTCACCTCTCTGTCTGCCTTTTCTTAAACTATCTTGCAACCTCTATTAGGGATTTGCATAAAAAATGGCAAGCCATGTCAATGAGGTACTTTTTATTGACATGGGAAGTTGTATGACAGTGAAAAATGACAGTGCTCTAACAACAGTTATTAGCTGAATACATGACAATTGACATTGGACATGAATAAATACATAAAGAAATAATTAGAAACACAAAATTAGATGCAATGAAGACAATGCAATCAGTGACATATCTTCACAATCTCCCATGGTGCCTTCATGTCCTTATATTTTAAGTGGCAGCTTCTCAGATAATCAGGGTTGTGGGGTTGCATTCTGTTAAAATAACTAAAAAGAGAAAAAGATGACTCGTTAGAAACCAGTAACAATGTGAAAGTTAAAATTTAAAAAATAAAATCATTTACCTGCTGAGTGTTTGCTGGCAGTCTATGTAGCTGGATGGTTGAACTCTAGAAAATCAGTAATGAGGGCTTTGCCAGTTGTAGATTTGAAAAACAAAAAGGTGGGAATTAAAAACTCTAAACGCTAACAGAAAGAACCATTTCAGCACAAAAGTGTTCTTCATGATGATATGGTTCTTAATACAACTATTACTATGTGTAAAAAAGACCCTTCAAAGAACAATCTTTGGACAAGTCTACCAGTATAATAAACTGATGCATACAAAATGCTCCACATGGAGTGGGGTGCGCTGCAAAATTCAGATGGGTGTTTTAAATTTGTAGTTTGAAAATGTTTTGAAATTTGTGTTTGAAATTTGTATTAAAAAACATGCAGGACTATAGCCCAGTTGTCAGGGCCTAGTCATGTCCCTGTCTATAAGTATGTAAAAGATTAGCTCCTTGGTTTAAGCTTTTATTTTGAATTTCAGCTTTTAGGGAATCGATTCTTAAGATTCTAAATTAGTATGATCAATTGATATTAATCAAAACGTCCAACTTATACCTTATTTAACAATCGTCCAGCGAGTCGTTAAGTTTTAGTATATCTGAGAAATTCTGTTTATTTTCGTGGCCACGATATAATAATACAGAATTATAAGTAACTTTATGACAGTTATGAGCATAGGTAACGCGATCTGGGCAAAGTTTGATCTGAATATTACACAACAGAAGACAGAACACTTCTTTATAAATCAAACAAGAGTTTATTTGCTATCTTACTAAAAATACATGAACTAATCTAAATAACACAAAATACATACATACACACATGCACAGGCAATGAATTGTTGCAATTTGGGAACCGTTAAAATATAGCACTGTTTGCTATTTCCACACGATTTTACCCGTGCAGATCATCGAGAGGAGAACTCTAGTATCTTTACTTTTAGAGATAAATATAACACGATTCAGCCACTTTATAGAGAGCTAGTTGTTTTGTTACTTGCTTTAAGTTGAGATGACGCTGATCTGTTGTTTCGTTTCCTTTCCTGGTTTGAAGGAATCCCGTCGCGTCGCGTGACGTTACGGGGAAAGCCTTTCGTTGGTAGGTTGGCTGCTCTGGGCTGTGATGACGCTCTTGAGTTCCTTTCGCGTAGCTTCAGACTTTCAAGGGTTTCTTCAGAGATTTGACTAAGTGTTGGTTAAATGTTCAGGGCTCGGCCTAGATGTTAAAGGCTAGGAGCGCTTTTGGAGCAGCTCAATGAGCCAAAGTCAAAGTGTGTTAAAACAGCGCGCCAGCAAGCAGAGAGAGAGCATTGTGAGCTGGGAGTCGTATTAGACGGGAGATTTCGGTCCCTCCCACTCAATGCTCTTCCAATTAAATAGTTCCAGTAGGGCGGAGCCCCGCCCCACACGGCTTCTTCCTGTGCATACATTATCCGCCTATTTATTTTGTCACATGGAGAAAATACCCTGGCAGGCTTTTATACGTGTTATAATCATACCTTATGATGCTAAAGGTTAATTTTCATTCACACCAACTTATTGTTTATGAAATCAGCTATTATTCAACATCAAACAACAGGTATTTGGCATACACAAAGTGCCTATACTACTTTTTATCTACTACACGTTAAGGCATAGATTAAACTATGCTAAATTCTAAATAATCGCACCACGCATATGAATTAAACACAGGAAAAAGTTATGTCACAGATTGAGAAGATATCATTGGTTACAATAACACAGAAAGCTTAATTTCGTTTCATAAAATACAACCAGCAATATATATTTATTGTCTGTATCTATAATATATATATATATATTGCTTCTAATAGCAGCAATGATTATTATTAATTGTCGTTTGAAACACTTTATAAAAGTTTTGAGTCCTTTTAGCAAAGTTAATAAAAGTTTGGGTGTTCTTTGTTTGTCCAAGAACAGAAACTGAGGGGTGTTTCAGTTTGGAACGTGAGGGGGTCGAAAGTCAATTTTGGGGCATGCATCTGCACAACTTCAGCTCTCGTAAAAGTCTTTCTTGTTGATACCATCATTGAATTATTGCGTTAAACGATCAGGGAATCCATAAAGTTTGTCACTGGACCATTAGCAGATGTTTCCCTCAAAGCTCTCCTGGTTTTTAGAGGTTTCCTTAAGATGATAACCCGATAGCATGGCGGGAAATCGGCCAGCCAGTTGGGTGAGGTGCTGTTCATCTGTCAATTTTATGACTTGCAGATAGTGAAGAAAGAAGTTCTTTGAGCCTAAGGAATGTGCTCGCAATTATGGTGTGTGTGTGCGTTCTCGCTTCCCCCAAGGCATTACAAGTATAATTTTATTTTAAATTTATTATTTTTTAAAAGTCAGAAGTAAATCCTCATCATATTCTTGATGTTTTTGTAGCTCTATTGTAGGGAAGGCAAACTCCAGTCCTGGAGAGCTGCAGCCCTGCAGAGTTCAGCTCCAACCCTAATAAAACTCATCTGCCGGTAGCTTCCTAGTAACCCTTCAGACCTTGATTAGCTTGTTCAGGTGTGTTTGATTAGGGTTGAAGCAAAACTCTGCAGGGCTGCAGCTCTCCAGGACCAACGTTCTCCACTCCTGCTCTATTGGAATAATTATTTACCTCTTTTCTTTTACAGATAACATCATCCAATTCCTCTGAACATATCCGTGCTACATTTTGCCAACCCGTGCAGCAGCAGACATGCATGTTTCTGAGGAGAGTGCATCTGGAACCGTGCTTCACAGGCTTATGCAAGAACATCTCAGATACGGAACAAGTGGAATCAGAGGAGGGGTAGAAAACGTCAGCTCTCAGATGCCAAGCAACCCCACATCTACAGAAAACCTACTCCTTCAAAAGGAGGGTCAAGTAGCCTATTCATATCAGCTTATGCCCCTGCAGTCTCAGTCTCGACAGGAACCTCAAGGTCAGGAGCACCAAGTGGACAGCAGCTCCATGGAAAAAACTGGTGGTGTGAGCGAGGGTGCAGGCAGAGCAGTCCAAGCAGCCCAGACTTCACCTGGTTTTGACACCCTGGAGCTTCCATCATACGAGGAGGCTAAAATCCAGTCTCAGCTTTACAGAGGCCAACAAAGTCCGACAGACCCTCAGTCCCAAATCCCTGGCCACAACCACCAGAGTAATCAAAATCCAGATGACCTGTCAAACAATTTTCAACAAAATCAGGACCAGGACTTTCACAAAGAGGGCAATAAAAATATTGTCCAACAAAGTCAGCCACAACACAACTCGTTTCAGCAGATGCAACAGTTGTCAACAATGTCTGACAGTCCTGCAAGCTCACATTCCTGTCTGCCATCACTTTCTAACACACACTCACTTTCTTCCCCTCCTTCTCTTTCAACTTCTTACACCTCTCTGTCAGCGGTTCCCATGAAGGCCCTTTTGGAGGGTCAATCATGGGTCCAGCAAGGGGGCACTGGTGGTACGTTTCTTTGTGATGAGGGTCTGGCAGAGTTGCAACAGGGTCATGTTCGCTCTCTAAGTGAAAGGATCATGCAACTCAGTGTAGAGTGCAGTGGAGCTAAGCAAAGTGTAGGACCATCCAATTCACCTTGCACAGGAGACATTACTCTTTGTGGGGCTGATAATACAGCAGATTCTCTCTCACTAACTAGTAAGACCTCCATGAGTACCCTACAACTTCCACCACCACTCTTAAACTCTCCACAATGGACTTTGGATCAAAGAGGTCCTCCCCCAGAATATCCCTTTAAGTTCAAGGTACAGACTATGCTTTCGCCTACATTACATCCCAACTCAGATTCTCTGGAATATGGCCACTTCAACAGTGATACCTTGACAGCAGCCATGTTGGAGATAGCAAGGTAACGGTAACAGAAACTTTAAGGTGAATTGTGTAAATTCTGCACTACTAGCAGCACCAATTGGAATTGCAAAAATAATGGTTTCCAAATTCCCCTAAACAGCTTATTACGGGTACAGGATTATTACATATCACTGGCTGAGCCAAACACTGATATGTTGGACCGTTATAACAGACAATGTTTTTAAGGTGGCTCAGTGTTTATTCTGTAAGCCAACATACTAGTGACTTGTTTATAGTTGTCTCTGCATTAAATTAACTCCTGTCTATTGAACTTGTATATGATAAACTATTTAAATTCGAAAAGTGTACACATTTCACCTATACGCATTTAATGAACAGGTGTTAACACATTCTCTTTCTCACATTTCACTTGCTGTCTTTCTGTATTTTAGACAATGTCCTTTGTCTACATCACAGCACCAAACACAGACCAGTCCCATGACTTCTGAGACTTGTATCCTGCCCTCACAGGCTTCTCAGCAACAATATCAGGCTATATCCCTATCTCAGTCCCTGGCATTTCCTCCAGCTCAGACTGGATCTGTGACCCAGGGGCTGTTTTCTTGTGTGGCCCCTTTTGGACAGCCTTTCCCAGGGGAAACATTTGCCATGGTAAGCCATGGCAAGCAGATGCTGGAGACCCTAAAAGAAGAGAACCAAAGCCTTAGACAAGAACTTCACAAGCAAACTGAGAAGGCCAGCAAACTACAGCGGGTACTTGTCTGTGTGTCTGTCCACCTGTCTGTCTATAATATTAGAAGCAAAGAAGAAACAGAATTTGGGGTTCTGATAATCAAAACTGCTCATTATTACAGGCTATTTACTCGAAAGTGCTATTATAATACAAGCTAATATTGAATTATCCAAAGTAATATTGAAAATTACAGTGTAATTATTACACATGTGACAGGAAGTAGTGAATAATAGGGGGAAAAAAAACTATAATGGGAACGTGGTGCTGTGGTGATGAAATAATGTTGAGATACTGCCCAGTATGACTGTAATACTGCATGCTGACAGGAGGACATTTGCTTGCTTGTTTATGCTGTATTTCCAGTTGGAGACAGAGACTGTGCGCCTGTCAGAGGCATATGAGAGTTTAGTGAAGAGCTCATCCAAACGGGATGCTCTGGAAAAAACCATGAGGAATAAGCTAGAGGCGGAGATCAGGCATCTTCATGATTTTAACAGAGACTTGAGAGGTGAGATTGTTTAAAATACCCATGCTTTGATTAGATCCTGTGGTTTATACAAATTTGACCAAATTTTATTGCTGAACTTTGTGAGTGGGTAGTTATAGTATTGTATTTGTTTGTTTGTTGATTTAGCTTACTTTTGCTGTTCTTGGGTCCTGTGGCACATCTTTTTTTCATGTGTTTTTCAGACCGTTTGGAAACAGCCAATCAACAGCTAGCCAGTCAGGAGCTGAAGGGACAAGATGATGGACACTTGTATCTTTCACAAAGTGAGATTTTATGTCTTATTGCATATCATCACACAAATATGTTCACTTTTTGCTGAGTCTGTTCACTGTTAAAAATATGTGTCTAGCTACTTAACCCAAACCATTTCCTGCTTCTCTTCCTTCCTGTCATGTGCTTCTTGCACTCAAATCTCTATCTCTCTCGGTCTCTCTCTGGGTATAATTAAAATTCCATTATTGAGCAAGTACATATAAAACATGAAACAGTTTTGAAAACTGTTTTTTATTTTACAAATTTCAGGTTAATATTATTCATCTTTACTGATGTCCTGCTCATGCCTAATAGGACTTTCTTTTTTTCTGCCAGTCTTGATGTAGAATGACACATGTGCTCACAGGCAAGCACAGTTGTACCATAAACCATCGGATTTCCACAGTAGAGCAATGCTAAGTACAACTCTTGCCTGTCACACAAAGCTAGTTGAAGACAGAATATAAAGTTGACATAACCAAACAATTCCAACCTAATATGGATCAGGTTTGGTGGGATCACAATGCTTGCAAAAACATTCTGTCTACGTGGGTTTTGATTCAGAGTTTGTCTAACTATGAAATGCGTGCACCTGAAAAGTGTGACATCTGCAGCAAATCAACTTCTCTTCTAAAGATTAAGAAATTGACATACAAAAAAAGTTTGCTCAACCTAAACTTAAACCTACCTAGCCACTGCAGCTTTGTGTAATTGGCAACTACATCCAAAAAAAGAGAAAAAACACACAAAAACAAAGTTTCACAGTGCACCCTTAAGTTCTGTAAAACACCTTTTTATTTCGTTTTTTTTTTCCTCAGGGAGAGAAAGCCTGAAAGATCTGGAAAAATTAGAGATAGACGCAGCCAATCTCCGATCAGCCAATGAGGATCAGCGACGACACATTGAGATCTTAGAGCAGGCTTTAAATAATGCTCAGAGTAAAGTCCTAAAACTAGAGGAAGAGGTGAGTCTTAAGGATTACCCTAATGAATTGTTGGTACTCTTTTAAGTAAATATTAATTTCGCCATTGCTTTCATCACCATTACGCTTTTCACAAACTGAATGAAACTAGCGTTGTGATTAAAATTATTAGAAATGCATATCTAGCAAATATATGGTTTTGGTAACTTACGGATATGAAATTGCAGTATAAGCTGTGTGTCATTTGCAGGCTTAAAGCCCCACTACAGTCACTTATTTTATCCCATAAAACTCATCTTTCTATTTTAAAGAATATTTATTGAGAAATTAATCCACAGTACAAAAGTAAAACAAAGCAAATCTTATCAAATGTGACATTGAACAGTGTATACATCATTCATTTAAAAAAAATGAGATAAAAAAATGATCTTGTCTACCATGAGCCCAGTAAGTTTTAATAAACCCCTATATGTGTCATGGATTTGGTGAGGTGTAATTGAGAATGAATAGGAAAAGTATAAAGTGAGAAGGTCTGTTACACTGTTCACATCATAAATCCTGCATCACCTGATAGCTAGCAACCATTGAATCAATGTTAAAAATAGTTGATTTGTCAATGTTAATGGCATTGAATTAATATCACTTTTGCACCCGCAATTAATGTTGAAAAAATGTTGAAATTTCAACAAACCACCATTATTGCGATCAGTGTTTTCTTGAGTTAGGCTCTTGACTCTTTGTACTTTAATGTTAGGTTTTTATTGTCACGTGTAACATTGTGCTAAAATACATTTGCTGAGGCAAAGAAAAATAAGATTCATTGGGATCAGGTGATGGTGACTGTAATCATTGCGTTTACATGAACCCTCTTATAATGAGATTTTGACAATATTGCAATTAAACTTTACCTCATGTAAACGCAAAACTTCGATCTAAATAATGCGATTAAACTCATAATCACAGCAAGCATAATCGTATTAACATAGGTGGCGTACGCCGATTTTAATCGAAATATACAGGCATGTAAACACTTTAATCGCAGTATTGCCGTCTGACCAAAGTGTGCATGTGCTCGTGCCATACATGAATGACGTGACACGCACCTGTAATAATACGGAGATTAGAAACGATGGAGGGGAAGAAAGCATCGCATTTCTGGGGAAAACACAACTCGCTGCCACCAGTCTCTGTTCCTTACCCCCATCCAGAAACGGCGAGTAGAACACGACGGCAGCATAGGCAAACAAATTGCCATCACATTTCTATGGTGCCGAAAAGGCATGGAATACAACAACCATACAAAAGTGTTTTGCATTAGACTAAAATAAATTAAAACAGCGGCCAGTAACACACCTGCTCTTTCTGAGTCCATCATTTGTGCTGTGTAGTGGGGTATGTGAATAATGGCAGTAAAAAATAACCACAATTCTTAGCGAATAATAAGAATAATGGAAATTGCATGTAAAAGGGAGTGAAGAGGTTTGCTCTTGACATGTAAACATCATAATGCGATTAAGTCCTTACTCTGATTATTGGAAATAATCACATTATTCGTGCGCATGTGTGAGGTTATTTAAATAATTGCTCACAAGTGTGTTGTGGTTTTTATGTGTGAATAATGTGTGATACTACATTGTGAGATTAAAGCAGTGGTACGGTTATCATTCTTCTATGAATTAACAGAAAATACTAAAAGAAAAAACTCATTAAATTGCTGACTCAATTATACATCAAGAATCAGCTTATGAAACTCAACAATGGTGACAATCAACAAAAGAAAATTTTATGCTGAAATGCATGCTGGGTATCAACATGGTACAAAATTCATTCATGACTCCCAGCATGCATTGCAGTTGATCTGTTTATCTGAATTAGTTTGATTGTAACCATTGTTGAGGTTTGTATGATGAGTGTTGATGTCTAAATCTTTCTGTATATTTTGCCACAGTATCTTTGCATTTATGAAACGGAACATTTACATTAGTAACGAAAGATGAACTTCAAAAAAGTTTTGTATTATTTCTCAACTTTATTACAGCTTGACACCCATCACAAAAAGTAATCTATACTCCAACTTAAAACATCTCTTTTTTTATTAATGCATAAGTGTTTATATTGAAACACTATTGTAAGCACTGAAAGAGAATTAACTTAATGAAAAGCAAGAGTCAATAGCCCAACTAAAGCAAACAGTGATCACAATAATGGTAGTTTGTTGAAATTTCAACATTTTTTCAACATTAATTGCGGGTGCAAAAGTGATATTAATTCAATGCCATTAACATTGACAAATCAACTATTTTTTAACATTGATTCAATGGTTTTCACCTGCTCTCTTGCTATCTGGGTCTCATCTTTGTGTGTCTTATGAAAAGTGATATACAAATAAAATTACATCCTGGACATGGTCTGATATGGTGTGCTATCCCTGGACAGAGTTTGTGTTTTATTATACTGAATGGGCCCATAGCAATAGATCAGTTTTTAAACTCCTATCTTTACAGCCACATACTGATTGTAAGGCCACACACATAAGGATTATTAAATAATTATTCATTTAATTAATTAAATAGTTATTATTAATTTATGTTGATGATTTGGATTAAGGAGTGACCTGATATAAAACACCCACTAAACAGTGTCAGTCATCTCAATTAAATCTCTCTTCTGTCTGTCTGTGTGCTGTAGTTGAGTAAAAAGCAGAAGTATGTGGAGCGGGTGGAGCGGTTGCAGCAGGCACTAGCACAACTCCAGGTCGCATGTGAGAAACGTGAGCAGCTGGAACGACGTCTACGTACTCGCCTGGAGAGAGAACTGGAATCATTGCGAATGCAACAGGTTAGTGCTTGAAACCTCTTCATTAGAGGACCAACACTTGTACATTTTAGGGTTTATACAACTGGAAACATTTTTGGTTTGTTTTGGTTTATTTTTGTTTTATAGTTCTTGCCACAATCTTTTTTCTATTTTTAATCAGATTTATAGAAAATTGTGCCTTAAATTTCCAAAGCCCCCGGTGAGCAAATCAAAAGTTACTGTGGCCAGAGGAGAACTAAACTGAATCAAAACTGAAATAAACTGAGCTGAATAATTACACTTTTGATTTCTGTGGAGCTGCCTCTGATGTTGTTTTATAACTGATGAACTTGGCAACATCTACACTTTTATTAAACAGAACTGAATCAACATAGAACTGACTTTTGTAGAGCTAGTGTACTGCTGAAATTAAAGTTTTTTTCATAATGAATGAATTTTGCAACAATAATATTTTCCTGTTTATTACTGTGAAGCTCCTTTGGAACAATCTGTATTGCAGTTGGCAACACTAACCAAGGAAACACTATTACTGCTGTTCCATAAGCATCACCTACTGTTAAGCCCAGCTCACACTGTGCGATTGTGGCCACGATTTGGTCGTCTGAGACAAATTTTGAAAATCCTAAAAGATTCCTATAATCCTAGGCTAAAATCTGTAGTCTTTGATCACTTGTTTGACATGATCACCGACAGCCGATTAATGGCCGGTGTGATCAAATTTGACCTCCAACGAAATTCTGGCAGTGTCAGAAGATTTGGCGCACAGTCCTGCTGCGTGACTTCTCCTACGATGAACTTCAAACTGTCTCCGTTTTTCAAGAAAAGCCATGATCAGAATTAATGCTAGAGATTTCTTCTAAACTCCATAAACTCCGACGCTCCCGTCCTCCACTCACGGAATTCATGTATGTTGCCTTTGCTATGATACACACCATCTGCGCCGCTGCTTTCATGTGGGTGTATAGGGCTGCTTACACTATTCTTAAATATGCCGGTATTGCTGCCATTCATATAGTTTAAATGATAGCCAACCTTACAGCCCCGCGTGTAATGCAGCTCGCAGTGAATGTGATGTGAAACTCCGAACAGTCCATACAGTCAAACTCTGTACAGTCTGACATTAATGACAGCTGAGATCCCACAGTGTGACATGATCATCGTGTTTGTACAGTCTGACAAGCGACAATCGTAAAGGATTATTAAAAATCGCAGTGTGAGCCCGGCTTTAGACAGTGAGTTTGCAATTTCATTCAGCTCATCTATGGTTTTTGTTTTGTGCAGATATGTTTTGTGTAGCATAATTGCAGAAAACTAAAGTCTGAGGATTCTGATTTTGCTTCAGATGTTGAAATTATCTAATTATTATCAAGCTAATTTAAATCAAAAACTGCTCATGCCACGTGTGTAGCATCTTTGTCTATATCAGGATTAAAATGAAGTGGTTGCCTATTTTCAAATACAGTGGGGAATTTTTTTTTTTTGACCCCCTGCTGATTTTGTACATTTGCCCACTGACAAAGAAATTATCAGTCTATAATTTCAATGGTAGGTTTATTTGAACAGTGAGAGACAGAATAACAAAAAAAAAGAAAAATCCAGAAAAACGCATTTAAAAAAAGTTATAAATTGATTTGCAATAAGTATTTGACCCCTTCGCAAAACATGACTTAGTACTTGGTGGAAAAACCCTTGTTGGCAATCACAGAGGTCAGACGTTTCTTGTAGTTGGCCACCAGGTTTGCACACATCTCAGGAGGGATTTTGTCCCACTCCTCTTTGCAGATCCTCTCCAAGTCATTAAGGTTTCGAGGCTGACGTTTGGCAACTCGAACCTTCAGCTCCCTCCCCAGATTTTCTTTGGGATTTAGGTCTGGAGACTGGCTAGGCCACTCCAGGACCTTAATGTGCTTCTTCTTGAGCCACTCCTTTGTTACCTTGGCAGTGTGTTTTGGGTCATTGTCATGCTGGAATACCCATCCACGACCCATTTTCAATGCCCTGGCTGGCTTCAATGCCCTGGCCCTGATGGTACATGGCCCCGTCCATCGTCCCTTTAATGCGGTGCAGTTGTCCTGTCCCCTTAGCAGAAAAACAACCCCAAAGCATAATGTTTCCACCTCCATGTTTGACGGTGGGGATGGTGTTCTTGGGGTCATAGGCAGCATTTCTCCTCCTCCAAACACGGCGAGTAGAGTTGATGCCAAAGAGCTGGATTTTGGTCTCATCTGACCACAACACTTTCACCCAGTTCTCCTCTGAATCATTGGCAAACTTCAGACGGGCCTGTACATGTGCTTTCTTGAGCAGGGAGACCTTGCGGGCGCTGCAGGATTTCAGTCCTTCACGGCGTAGTGTGTTACCAATTGTTTTCTTGGTGGCTATGGTCCCAGCTGCCTTGAGATCATTGACAAGATCCTCCCCTGTAGTTCTGGGCTGATTCCTCACCGTTCTCATGATCATTGAAACTCCACGAGGTGAGATCTTGCATGGAGCCCCAGACCGAGGGAGATGGACAGTTATTTTTTGTTTCTTCCATTTGCGAATAATCGCAGCAACTGTTGTCACCTTCTCACCAAGCTGCTTGGTGATGGTCTTGTAGCACATTCCAGCCTTGCATAGGTCTACAATCTTGTCCCTGACATCCTTGGACAGCTCTTTGGTCTTGGCCATTGTGGAGACTGGAGAGTTTGGAATCTGATTGATTGATTGCTTCTGTGGACAGGTTGTCTTTTATACAGGTAACCAGAGGTGGAAAGAGTACGAAAATATTCTACTCAAGTAAAAGTGCCATTACATTAATGAAATTTTACTTAAGTACAAGTAAAAGTACCAGTCTAATAATCTACTCAAAAGTAAAAAGTAGCTCATTTAAAATTTACTCAGAGTAAAAATTACTTAGTTACATTTTAACAGTGGGAGGGAGGCAAAACTGGGATAGGCCAAGGGTGTCAAACTCAGTTCCTCGAGGGCCACAGCCCTGCACAGTTTAGATATAACCCTAATTAAACCCATCTGATCCAGCTAATCTAATCATTTAGGATTATTTGAAAACTACGTGGTATGTGTGTTGGAGCAGGGTTGGACTAAACTCTGCAGGGCTGCGGCCCTCCAGGAACTGAGTTTGACACCCCTGGGATAGGCCTATAAATCTCAAACTAGTTGTTTTTAATTAAAGGAATCAGTTATTTAGAATAATAAGACATTTGGGATGTTACCAGGCAAATTAAATCAGTATCAACAAAATTCATCTTTGCAATGCAGAGGAAACACAGAAACTTCATCTGAAGTGGCATTTAGATGTATTTACACACTGTTTAATGCAGGACATGAATGCATTTAACCTGCAGTTACAAATGCAGAAATAATGTTTTGATATGTAAGACACAAAATGTTGAATACTCATTTGAAATTATAAAAAAAAATATCAAAAAATCAAAAGATACTTTAAATGTGAAATTAAAACCGCCAGTAGGTGTCAGCAAGTCACTGTTAATAAGCCAGTCATTGCAATTGAACCGAATCATTTAAACGGTTGATTCATTCAGGAACGAAACACCGTCATGTTGCTCAGAGATGCAAAACTGTGCTAGGGTGCCTGTGTTTGGAATTATATTTGTTGTCGAAATAGAGCAAAAACAGGCAATATGGTGTCTAAAACGCAAGTCTCTTAATTAACTTCTTGTTTATTTAACTGTTGTAAAAAAAAAATCTATATGTAATCATGCTGATTTTTGGAGAAAAAACTGCACTCTTCATGTGATATTGATTTACTATATGAAATGATATAAATATATACATTTTCTGCCCCTATATCTTCAATTTTGTGATCATTCTAAATGCATTTTAACAGACTGAATCACGCAGTGAAAGAACACACTCTAAATGCGCACGCGCACTAGTCTACTACTAGACCATGGCACTCTGTAGGAGTGTTTTGTTTGGTTTTGGGCAAAATACTGGGTAACACTTTATAATAAGGTTCATTAGTTAACATTAGTTAACTACTTTAGTTAACATGATCTAAGAATTAACAATACATCTTCAGCATTTATTAATCTTAGTTCATGTTAATTTCAACATTTACTAATGCATAATTAAAATCAACAGTTGTGCTTGTTAACATTAGTTAATGCACCCTGAATTAACATGAACTAACAGTGAACAACTGTATTCCCATGAACTAATCTTAAGAAAGATTAATAAATACTGTAATAAATGTATTGTTCATTGTTCATTCATGTTAGTCATTACATTAACTAACATTAACTAATGTAACCTTATTGTAAAGTTTTACCAAATACTGATAATGTCAAATCACACATCGTTAAAACAATAATTACGATATTATCGCAGACGATATATATCGCACACCCTGCATCACTGTCTTTTTGTCTAATTTGTGCAAAACCTTTTGCTAAACTGCCAAAGCTTTATTTTAACCACCAATTCAACGATGTAAGTATTTACCTTACCTCTACATGCTTGCTAAGGGTTGATGTTGAGATTTTATTAGCTTCTGCTAGTTTGGTCTCCCTAGGCAGACGCAGCTTACACTGCATAATAGAGCATAAATATGGCCAGGGGTTCACTTCATTTCCTTCGAGTTCAATACGACGTGGTTTCGTTTTCAGCTGGGTCTGCACCATAACGCCTGTCTTGTCCGTCTGCATCTTTCTTGTGGTTTTAGTGCCAGTTTGTTCTCCTGCCCATTATTTACTGCAGTAGTTTCCAGGGAACGTTTTTTTTTTTACTCCGTAATTAATGTGTTTTAAAATGTAGCGAAGTACAATACTTCAAACAAAATATACTGTACTTAAAGGCAGGGTAAGCGATTTCTGGAAGCCAATGTTGATATTTGAAATCACCAAAACAAACATGCCCCTACCCCAAAAGGGTCTCACCCCTATTTTGATAGATCCGCCCCATACACGTAGCCTACGCAACGCTTGGGGGGATGGGGGGGTTGGTTATGGGGGTCTGTTTTTTCCGGCATAAAAACATTCATTTAATTTATCTTTTAATAAATGAAAATTAAACAAATCGTATTTTTTTGGAAAATAAAGGGGATTTAATATTACAATTAAAACATTGAAGACATTTAAGGATTATTCCTTAAAAATAAGGTTTTAATAGTTTTAGTAGTAGTAGCCTATTACGTACGTTCTACTGAACAATAGTAATATATTTCTGCCCAATGATCCAAGATGGCGCCGAGCATGGCAGCCGTGTTGCGAGCTCCGAGAAAACTCTGCAGTCTTTCGTATGTTTTATTTGTTATTTTGTTGTTTTACATGCTGGATGTTGTTAGTATAACCGTCTACGATAGACACACGCTTTTAAACATTGGTTCCTTCGTCGTGCAACGCAAACCGGACTTTGAGTTCTTGAACGCCGGCGCTTTGTTTACAGACACCGCATCAGAGCCCTTTGTCTGGGCCGCACGGTCACGACTGAGGAAACGCCGCAGGAAAAGGGGAAAGAGAGCCGGCGTACTTGTCAGTAGGGCTGAACGATTAATTGCATTTGTGATAATATCGCGATATGACAATGCGATTTTTCAACCGCAGAGGCTGCGATTAGCCTACACTCTGTCACGTGACACGCGAGAGTAGGAGTAAAGCAGTGTGTTCGACTTGGAGATAGATCGTATGACATCAAAGTACGGTGAGATAAAGCATAAGGAGACGTCTGCTCTCTTAGTTCTCGCAGTACTTTGATGACACACACACCGATCGGTCTACAGGGCTCCAGACAAAAAAATCGAGTAAGGAGCCATTGGCTCCTATAAGAGAAAAACTTAGGCGCCAAATAATTTTTTTAGGTGCCGCAGAATAAAAGTGTTTTATTTTATTATTATCATTTTATTTTTTTCCCTACATTTTAACATTTCAATCATTCTGTCATGTGTTTGTCTCATCTTTTCTTGACTTTATCAGCATTTTAATCCATCTTGTAGATGATCAGGTCGACCTGGGAACTAAGGTTCACTTAAAGTGGGAACTAAATGTCTTTTCCAACTTGAAATATAGTCACAAAATTGTTCGTTACACAGAATCTGTACCAATATCATGGACCATAAGCCTCACTTGGCCATTGAGTGTAGTTTGGGCTCCTCAGTGCATCCTATAAATGTTCTCATGTCTTTCACACATTCAGTCTGTTTTTCTTCATTAGTAAAATGCAATTTTAGGAGGAGTTGAATCATGTAGATAGCAGATTAAGTAAAAATATTAATATGCAATAGCACATAAATATAGCAAAATGCTCCTCTTTATAGTTATTTTTCTAGCTAACTGATGAGCTTATGGACACTGAGTGGTTATTCTGAGGTAAATGTATTATTACAATGCAATGTTTACAAGCTTTACACGTTTTCCTCAGTTTGAAACACTGAATGAGCTTTTACATGAAACATTTCAGTAAGTTGTACTGTAGGCTCTCTTATAAAATAGCCTACCTTTTGATGTTAAATCATGTTCATTTCATACTATAGTAGTACATAGAAAGATATAATGTAAAATAAACTTGTTGCTTTAACTGAGGCGCTAAAGAGATCGCGCCTGCCGCATTAAGCCTGTGTTATACTTTCCGCGTGCGCAATCCGGACGCATACACGGACAGCGTGGATGCGGACTACTTGTATTTATACTACCGAAAGTGTACGCTGGAGGTCCGCATTAAAGAGGGCCAAAACCGTATTGTTTGAATTTCGTTATGAATTTGGCATCATTTTAAAGCTTATATTTTGTTTATTAAAAAGTAACAAAGCACAAAGCTTTTTGCGATTACTGGATGGCAAGTGCGCTTCAAATAACCAACATGAAGTCCACGCATTAACAGAACACAGCATATAGACTAAGATCTCGATAAGAAGAAGCCATATTAGTAATGATTATAAATGAGAATTGTTGACAATATTGCCAGTATCCACAGAGCTGACAGCTTTACCTGTTGAAGTTTGTTCAAGTTGTGCACGAAATAGACACGGCTTTTCTGCACTTGCACGTCTCCATCATTTCAATCTCTCTCGCGCTGCACAACTGGAGCTGCGTTTAGCAGACTGTGTGCGTCAGCGCTGCTGTGCGGCAGAGACGAGGACTGTTTGAAACTTTTTTCCACTAAAACTTTTGATGCGTATCGTCTTTTAATTTTAAGTTTAATACGTGAACAATGCAAAAGATGTGATCGCAAAACAATCAGGAAAAAAGTCCTTACATGCAAATTTTTATGTCATAACATGTAAATATATATAGTCGCCAGTGGCGACCTCAGCAAAAAATTAACTCGCAAATTAATATTTTTGGTCACAAATGCAACCGTTTTAGTCGCAGTCTGGAGCCCTGGTCTAGCAACGCTGCTTCAAGTCAAGCACATCTAAGCAGTCTTCAGAGGAAGCATCAAGTTGGCACGCTATGTTGTCAAGTCCGCAGTTTGCCGCGGGTTGTTTTCGTGTCCGCGGGTCTTTCATAACATGCAGAATTGACGCGCTACATGTAAACGATATCCTTTGTTGTATTTTCCTGTCAAAATAATGGAGTTCCTTTGAAATTCTTCAGCTTTTAAGAACTGCCGGTTTCTCTGTTAGTGGGCGGAACTAATGCGCAAACGGCAATCTCATTGGCTGGCGTTCACCTATTATCATCCCTGTTTTGATTTCAGCAAATCAATTCGAGCGAACGCAGACAACCTGATTAATATTCATGAACCCAGCAGCTCATTAGTCCTTAGTGCGTTTTATATTGTTATTAGTAGTAGAATTCGTAGTAGTTTTGTTATCTTATCAGTATTATTTGTAGTTTTCTTTTTCCTTTTTTATAGAAACACTAAATGACAAACAATATCTTAAGCACCACCACCAGTCCTAAGTTCAGTCAACACACTCAAAAAAATGATTCGGTCTAAATTTACATTTTATGTAATTCAATTGCATGACAATTTTCCATCCATTTAGATTACATAGTTTTAACATAAACAAATCACTAAACTTAATGTGATTAATATGCATCAGTCATACGTGAATGAAACGGGTAAGATTTATGTAATAATTCACAGCAAAGTCCCCACACTGCTCAGTGTTCATGTGTTTCCACACTACAGAGTGTTAAAGTAGCATTGAAGCAGTGTTGGAGTTAAGAAGATAATTATGTCATGATTGATCATTAATGATGAACAGCTGCTGTTATCAAGCAAAATCACTGAAGAAAAGAGAAACACAAGAACTACACCTGACTTCAGCCACAGCCGAAGATGAAATCAACTGAAATAAAAGAAGACATTAAATCCTTTAAGATCTGATTAAACAACTCCACAAACAGCATCAGACTGACCAGACTTAATTTATTTCTGTCAGACTTCTAAGCTCTTATTGAGAATTAACAGAGGTTTAGATGCTTTATTGTTTTGTTTGAAATCACCATCAAAGAGACCAGTGTTTCCTTTTGTTGGGCTCTTGACATTTTGGTGTTAAAATTAAACTGGTTGTTTTAATTGTGTGTTCATATAAAACACACTTAGCTTAACCAGCAAAGCAAAAAAAAAAAAAAAAAAAGAGGCATTGGCAAATGATCCACCGACGTCATTTCAAGGCCAATATCTGATTGTGTGGATGTTGTATAGCTTTAGATTTTTTTTATAGCTTCAGATCTAGCAGTATTGTAAAAACCAGATAATTTGAATAATTTACAAATCACTTTGTGCACAAAAAAATTTCATCTGCAGCAACACAAAGACCACAAACATCAAGAATCAGTATATGAATCTCAACAATGGTGAGTCAACAAAATGCTTCATGTTGCAATGCATGATGGGTACCAGCATAGTACAAGACTATCCCGTGTATCCCAGCATGCATTGCAGCATGAATAAACAATGCAGCTAAATTGTCTGATTATTTTCTTTTATTCTTACTATTTTATTTTACGTTTGCTGTTTTAGTTGTGACTTTGTAGTAGCTTGTGTTGTGATCAGAGTTTTAGCTGAATATTTTGTTGACTGTCACCATTGTTGAGATTCATACACTGATTCTTGAGTCTGTGGTCTTTGTGTTGCTACAGATCGATTGCTTCAGTCTGTTGTACTGCTGAGAGGTTTGCGATTGTAGCTCCGCTTTTTATTGAATATTTACCTTACTTTCACTGTCTGTTGTTTAAAGTAATAATATATAACTTAATTCCCACCATATTTCTGGTATTATCTATCAAACTAATCTGATCGTTCGCTTTTAAAACCGCGAGTGCAGCGCGTTAGCATTCGCTAGCCGGTTAGCTTGTCACTCGCGGTTCCATTCGCGTTGCTATTCGCGCCTATTATTGTTTTCTTTTTAATCGCTCCGTTTTCGTTTCTCTCTCGCTCCGTTTTTCACGAGTTCATCAAACAACAGTGGTAAGTGGTAGGTGGTAAGTGGTAAGTTAAGTTGGTATCATTCATCAATCACGGTGAGTAATGTCTTCTCCTGCTATTGTTATTTGCACTGTCTGCCACATGTATAGTTTATCTCTCTCTGTCAGCGATGAGGGATTCACATGTGATAAATGCAGGGAAATAGTTAGGCTGACAGAGAAGGTTTTAGAACTAGAGACACGCATCCAAACTTTAGTTGAGGATAGTAAGAATGTGAGGGCTCTAGATACTGCTTTGGATGTGACTAGCTCAGGGACTCCTGTACATTGTTCGGTTCCGGCATTAGCGCCTGTGCAGCAGGGCAACTGGGTGACTGTGAGGCAGCATAGTCGCGGGTCAAAACACCGCTCTTCCGTTCCGATCAGAACATCAAACAGGTTCTCCCCACTCAGTGATGCACCCACTGAGAAACCTGGTGAAAGTGCTCTAGTTATTGGCGATTCTATTGTACGGAACGTGAAAATAGAGACACCAGCCACCATAGTCCATTGTTTACCGGGAGCCAGAGCGCCTGACATCTTGGCAAATTTAAAAGTGCTGGCTAATGCTAAACGTAAATTCAGTAAGATTGTTATCCACGCCGGCGCTAATGATGTTCGACTTCGCCAGTCGGAGATCACTAAAAATAATGTTAAAGAGGTGTGTGAACTTGCAAGTACGATGTCAGACACTGTAATATGCTCTGGCCCCCTCCCTGCTTACCGGGGTGATGAGATTCATAGCAGACTGTCATCATTAAATGGCTGGATGTCTAAGTGGTGCCCGCAAAACAACATAGGTTTTATAGACAATTGGACGAGTTTTTGGGGCAGACCTGACCTGTTGAAAAGAGATGGTGTTCATCCCTCCTGGGGTGGTGCCGCTATTCTCTCTAGAAATTTGGCACATAGTCTTAGAGTTCATACTTGACTAACTGGAGCCCAGGTCAGGAAGCAGACAGACTGGCTAAACCGACCGTCTGCTAGCCGCCTCACGTCACAGAAGTCAGTTAATTCTCAGCACATAGAGACTCCTTCACCTAGATATCACACTATAGAGACTGTGTCTGTTCCCCGAACTAGAGAATACAGAAAACGTCCAAACCAATTTAGGAGTAACCATTTAATTGATGTTCAACAAATAAAAAATGTTTACAATACACAGAAACAATTGATAAAACTTGGCTTACTGAATATCAGGTCCCTTTCTACAAAAGCACTTTTTGTAAATGATTTGATTAATGATCATAACCTAGATTTGCTCTGTTTGACAGAAACATGGCTAAAACCAGATGAATACATTATTTTAAACGAGTCTACCCCCCAAGATTACTGTTACAAAAATGAGCCGCGTCCAAAAGGCAAAGGGGGAGGTGTTGCTACAATTTATAACAATATTCTCAGTATTTCTCAAAAGACAGGCTTTAAGTATAACTCCTTTGAAGTAATGGTGCTTCATATAAAATTATCTAGAGAAAAAAGTATTAATGATAAATCCCCCGTAACGTTTGTACTGGCTACTGTATACAGGCCACCAGGGCACCATACAGACTTTATTAAAGAATTTGCTGATTTTCTATCAGAGTTAGTGCTGGCTGCAGATAGAGTCCTAATTGTGGGTGATTTTAATATCCATGTTGATAATGAAAAAGATGCATTAGGATCAGCATTCATAGACATTCTGAACTCTATTGGGGTTAGACAACACGTTTCAGGACCTACTCATAGTCGAAATCATACTCTAGATTTAATACTGTCGCATGGAATTGATGTTAATGGTGTTGAAATTCTGCAGCAAAGCGATGATATATCAGATCATTATCTAGTCTTGTGTAAACTCCATATAGTTAAAGCTGTAAATTCAACTCCTTCTTACAAATATGGTAGAACCATCACTTCCACCACAAAAGACTGCTTTGCAAGTAATCTTCCTGATTTATCTCAATTCCTTAGCATATCCAACAGCTCAGAACAACTTGATGATGTAACAGAAACTATGAACTCTCTCTTTCTAGCACTTTAGATACGGTTGCTCCTTTACGCTTAAGGAAGATTAAGGAAAAGAGTCCAACACCGTGGTATAATGAGCACACTCGCACTCTAAAGAGAGCAGCCCGGAAAATGGAGCGTAGCTGGAGGAAAACAAAACTAGAGGTATTTCGTTTAGCTTGGCGGGAAAGTACTCTATCCTATAGAAAAGCTTTAAAAACCGCTAGATCTGATTACTTTTCGTCTCTTTTAGAACAAAACAAACATAACCCCAGGTATTTATTCAATACAGTGGCAAAATTAACAAAAAATAAAGCATCAACAGGTGTTGACATTTCCCAACAGCACAGCAGTAATGACTTTATGAACTATTTTACTTCCAAAATTGATACTATTAGAGATCAAATTGTAACCATGCAGCCGTCAGCTATATTATCGCATCAAATAGTGTACTATAGATCCCCTGAGGAACAATTCCACTCATTCTCTACTATAGGAGAGGAAGAATTGTATAAACTTGTTAAATCATCTAAACCAACAACATGTATGTTAGACCCTATTCCATCTAAACTACTAAAAGAGGTGCTTCCAGAAGTCATAGATCCTCTTTTGGCTATTATTAATTCGTCATTGTCATTAGGATATGTCCCCAAAAACTTTAAATTGGCTGTTATTAAGCCTCTCATTAAAAAACCACAACTTGACCCCAAAGATCTAGTTAATTACAGACCGATCTCGAATCTCCCTTTTTTGTCAAAGATATTAGAAAAGGTTGTATCCTCACAATTACATTCCTTCCTACAGAAAAATGATATCTGTGAGGATTTCCAGTCAGGATTTAGACCGTATCATAGTACTGAGACTGCTCTCATTAGAGTTACTAATGATCTACTTTTATCATCTGATCGTGGTTGTATCTCTCTATTAGTTCTACTGGATCTTAGCGCTGCGTTCGACACTATCGATCACAACATTCTTTTGAATAGACTAGAAAACTTTGTTGGCATTAGTGGAAGTGCATTAGCATGGTTCAAATCGTACTTATCTGACCGCCATCAATTCGTAGCAGTGAATGACGAGGTATCATATCAATCACAAGTGCAGTATGGAGTTCCTCAAGGCTCAGTACTAGGGCCGTTACTTTTCACGCTTTATATGTTACCCTTGGGAAATATCATTAGGAAACACGGGGTTAGCTTTCACTGTTATGCTGATGATACTCAGCTCTATATTTCTTCACGGCCTGGTGAAACACACCAAATTGAGAAACTTATGGAATGCATAGTCGATATAAAAAACTGGATGACGAGTAATTTCTTACTGCTAAATTCTGAAAAAACAGAGGTGTTAATTATCGGACCTAAAACCCCCACAAGTAATAACCTAGAACACTGTCTAACACTTGATGGCTGCTCTGTAAATTCTTCGTCATCAGTCAGGAACCTAGGTGTGCTATTTAATAGTAATCTCTCCTTTGACAGCCACGTTTCTAGCATTTGTAAAACTGCATTTTTTCATCTTAAAAATATATCTAAACTGAGACCTATGCTCTCAATGTCAAATGCAGAAACATTAATTCATGCGTTTATGACCTCAAGGTTAGATTATTGTAATGCTTTATTGGGTGGTTGTTCTGCACGCTTAATAAACAAATTACAGATGGTTCAAAATGCAGCAGCTAGAGTTCTTACTAGAACCAGGAAGTATGACCACATTAGCCCGGTTCTGTCAACACTGCACTGGCTCCCTACTAAACATCGTATAGATTTTAAAATCTTGTTAATTACTTATAAAGCCCTAAATGGTTTAGCTCCTCAGTACTTGAGTGAGCTCTTATCGCATTATAGTCCTTCACGTCCGCTGCGCTCTCAAAACTCTGGCCATTTGATAATACCTAGAATATCAAAATCAACTGCGGGCGGCAGATCTTTTTCCTATTTAGCGCCCAAACTCTGGAACAATCTACCAAACACTGTTCGGGAGGCAGACACACTCTGTCAGTTTAAATCTAGATTAAAGACCCACCTCTTTAACCTGACATACACCTAACACACTACTACACTTCTATTATTCAAATCCGTTAAAGGATTGTTAGGCTGCATTAATTAGATCAACCGGAACCGGGAACACTTCCCATAACACACGATGTACTCGTTACATCGTAAGAAGATTGGCATCTACGCTAATAGTTGTTTCTTTCTTATTCTGTTTCTCAGTCCGTGTCCGGATCAGATGGTGGATCGGCGCCGGGAGATGATGTCTGCGGCCCTGATCGTCAGCGATGAGCCCCAGAGACATATCCCCAGTGAAGACCTCGACTAAAATACAATAAAACTAAAAATAAAACAAATAATTAAAAATATAATAATAAAATACCTAACTACATAATACTATTATTGTTAGAAATTGCAACAATATAAAAATAGAAATATAATACATTTATACATTTAAAAATGTAATTAAAACAATAAGTAAACAATGAATAAACAATAATATCCTGGCCAGAGGAGAACTGGCCCCCCGACTGAGCCTGGTTTCTCCCAAGGTTTTTTTCTCCATTCTGTCTCAGAGGGAGTTTTGGTTCCTTGCCGCTGTCGCCTCTGGCTTGCTCAGTTGGGGACACTTAATTTCTAGCGATTATAGTAAATTTGATTTCACAGTTACTATTTAAACAAAACTTAGCTAGACAATGACATCTCCGAATTCAATAATGAAACGCCCTTAACTGAAAATTGAGTGTTTAATCTTATTATTATACATTACTGACACTCTATCCTCCAACTTGATACTGTTAAGTGCTTTGACACAATCTGTATTGTTAAAAGCGCTATATAAATAAAGGTGACTTGACTTGACTTGACTACAGATGAAAACTTTTTGTGCACAAAGTAATTTGTAAATTTTTCAAATTATCTGCTTTTACTACTAGATCTGATGCTACGAGCAAAGCTAAAGCAATACAACAACCATATAATCATAAATTGGACTTGAAACGAGGTCGGTGGATCATTTGCCAACAACTCTTTTTGTTTTGGCTTTGCTGGTTAAGCTAAGCGTGTTTTATATGAACACACAATTAAAGCAACCAGTGTAATATCAACACCAAAATGTCAAAGGTCAAGAGCCTAACAAAAGGAAACACTGGTCTCTTTGATGGTGATTTCAAACAAAACAATAAAGCATCTAAACCTCTGTTAATTCTCAATAAGTGCTTAGAAGTCTGACAGAAATAAATTCAGTCTGGTCAGTCTGATGCTGTTTGTGGAGTTGTTTAATCAGATCTTAAAGGATTTAATGTCTTCTTTTATTTCAGTTGATTTCATCTTCGGCTGTGGCTGAAGTCAGGTGTAGTTCTTGTGTTTCAATGCTACTTTAACACTCTGTAGTGTGGAAACACATGAACACTGAGCAGTGTGGGGACTTTGCTGTGAATTATTACATAAATCTTACCCGTTTCATTCACGTATGACTGATGCATATGAATCACATTAAGTTTAGTGATTTGTTTATGTTAAAACTATGTAATCTAAATGGATGGAAATTTGTCATGCAATTAAATTACATAAAATGTAAATTTAGACCAAATCATTTTTTTGAGTGCATGACAAATATGCATTCATACATGGTTATTCTAATTACTAAAGTTCTATCATCATATAATGCTAAAATTTAATGCTAAATTATCATAATATCATATTATAATGTTTGACTGACTGATGCTATGCGAGATATTTTAAAAAAACTGTGCCATTTTACAAACTTAAGCTTTATATATATATATATATATATATATATATATATATATATATATATATATATATATAGTATATCAGATAATTAATATTAGTCTGGTGAGTAAACTAAAAAAAAATGACAAGCCAATGGAGATTCTATTGCCAAGGTGTCCATAGAGGGTTGATATTTACAATAATCAATTGAATTTGATAAGTGTCTCTCACATAGTCCCACAGAAATATTAAAATAGTGTAGATTAGTGTGCAATGTTTTATAATAATAATGTATTATATTTAGTGTCCATTTCACATTTCACATTTAATATTGGGGTCATCCAAGTTATTTGACATATTTGAACATTTAAAAAAAAAAAAGTAACAATAGTTACTTTCCCTGGTAATTAGTTTATTTTATAATGATGTAACTCAGTTACTATTTGTGAGAGGTAACTAGTAATAGAACTAATTACTTTTTTAAAGTAACGTGCCCAACACTGCATACTATACAATGATCTATTGCTTGTCTTTGTTGAATAATACACAATATAAAGAGCTTTAAAAAATAATCACATATTAAATCGCAATCGCAATATTGGTAAAAAAAATCGCAATTAGATTATTTTCCAAAATCGTTCAGCCCTACTTGTCAGACACAGACGCTGTCCCCTTCGACCTCCGCTCCCAACCATTTTGCTGGCTAACGTTCAGTCCCTGGACAACAAACTCTGCGAACTGCGGGCGCGCATCTCATACCAACGAGAAACAAGGGACTGCTGCATTATTTGCCTCACAGAAACATGGATGTCTGCAGTGGTTCCAGACTCAGCCATCGAGCTTACGGGGTTCTCCGTGCACTGCTCGGACAGAACGAAAGAGCTCACAGGGAAAAGCAGAGGTGGGGGCGTTTGTTTCTTTATCAACAACTCGTGGTGTGATGAAAGGAATCTACACTCTATTAAATCCTTCTGCTCCCCTGATCTGGAATTTCATATGCTTCTGTGTCGACCATTCTGGCTACCGAGGGAATTTACAGCTATCATAATCACAGCTGTTTACATTCCCCCTCGAGCCAACACAGACCAGGCACTCAAGGAACTGTATGGGAATATAAGCGAGCAGGAAACCGCGTACCCAGATGCAGCATTTATTGTTACGGGGGACTTTAACAAAGCCAACTTCAGAACAATAGCTCCAAAATACTTTCAACACATCACCATCAACACGCGTGGTGATCGTGTACTGGACCACTGCTACTCTCCTTTCCGGGATGCCTACAAATCGCTCCCCCGCCCACCTTTCGGCAAATCGGATCATTCTTCCGTTCTGCTCCTGCCTGCTTATAGGCAGAAACTGAAGCGAGAAGCACCCGCCCTCAGGACAATTCAATGCTGGTCGGACCAATCGGACGCTATACTACAGGACTGTTTTGATCACGTGGACTGGGACATGTTCCGGGCAGCGTCTGATGATGACATAGAGGCGTACTCAGATTCTGTAACGTGTTTCATCAGGAAGTGTGTAGAGGACGTTGTGCCGACAAAAACAATCCGCATCTACCCCAACCAAAAACCGTGGATTAACAGCGATGTTCGAGCAGCCTTGTCAGCGCGGACATCTGCTTTTAAATCCAGGAACTTTGACGATCGAAAACAAGCCAGTTACGATCTCAGGAAATCCATTATAGCCGCCAAACGACAGTATAAAAACAAAGTTGAAGAACAATTCAACACCAACAACGCAAGAAGCATGTGGCAGGGCATCAATAACATCACGGATTTTAAAGGGAATAAACCAGCTACAGTGAACATTTCCGCCTCTCTACCGGACGAGCTTAATCTTTTTTTATGCTCGTTTCGAGGCTCACAACACCGCCCACACAGAGAGCGCTCCCGCGGCTGTTGCAGAAGAGGCGAGTGCAATCTCCATTTCTGTCGCGGATGTAACCCAATCCTTCAGACAGGTGAATATCCACAAGGCTGTGGGTCCTGATGGCATCCCAGGCCGTGTGTTCCGAGCATGCGCATTCCAGCTAGCTGGGGTTTTCACAGATCTTTTAACCTCTCCCTCTCTCTGTCTGTGGTTCCCTTATGCTTCAAAAAATCCACCATTGTGCCCATACCAAAGAAAAATAATATCACATGCTTGAATGACTGGAGGCCCGTTGCTCTGACACCCATCTTCAGCAAGTGTTTTGAGAAACTCATCCATCAGAGACTACATCTGCTCTGTGCTGCCTGCCTCACTGGATCCGCTGCAATTTGCATATCGCAGCAACCGTTCCACAGACGATGCTATTGCCTTCACCCTGCACACTGCTCTCTCCCACCTGGAAAACAAGAACGCCTATGTGAGAATGCTGTTTGTGGACTACAGCTCCATATTCAATACCATAGTGCCTACCACACTGGTTGCGAAACTCCAGACTCTAGGACTAAACAGATCTCTGTGCTGCTGGATCCTGGACTTTCTGACAGGCAGAAGTCAGGTGGTCAGAATGGGCAACAACACTTCATCTCCGTTGACCCTCAACACTGGTGCTCCTCAGGGCTGCGTCCTCAGCCCACTCCTGCACTCCCTGTATACACATGACTGTGCAGCCACACACAGCTCCAACGTCATCGTCAAATTCGCTGACGACACAATGGTGATAGGTCTGATCACTGACAACGATGAGACGGCCTACAGAGCGGAGGTGAGTACCCTGACTAAATGGTGTCAGGAGAACCACCTCTCACTCAACATCGACAAGACCAAGGAGCTGGTGGTGGACTTCAGGAGACAGAGCAGAGAACACACACCCATCAGCATCGACAAGACACCTGTGGAGCGGGTAAACAGCAAGTTCCTCGGCGTTCACATCACCGAGGATCTCACATGGTCCGCTCACACAGATGCAGTGCTGAAGAAGTCACATCAACACCTCTTCTTCCTGAGACGGCTGAGGAAGTTTGGAATGAGCCCCAGCATCCTCAGATCATTCTACACCTGCACTGTGGAGAGCATCCTGACCGGCTGCATCACCGCCTGGTTTGGAAACAGCACCGCTGGCAACCGCAAAGGTCTGCAAAGGGTTGTGTGAACTGCCCGCCACATTGTTGGAGGTGAGCTTCCCTCCCTCCAGGACATCTACACCAGGCGGTGTATAAGGAAAGCCTGGAGGATCATCAATGACTCCAGCCACCCATCCCACAGACTGTTCTCTCTGCTGCCCTCAGGAAGACGTCTCCGCAGCATTCGATCCCGCAATAGCTGACTGAGGGATAGCTTTTTCCCTCAGGCTATCAGGCTAATGAACAGTCAGAACTAATACACTCTACAGCACACTCTCACTTTACGATATGCCACGCACTGCACTTTAACTCCAACACAATTCAAACTGGACTACACGTACACACTGCACAAACACAACAATCTATCTGCTACCACTGGATACCATCCAATGCACATCCATGACATTTGCGTATCCAGCTTATGTATAATCTACTGCACCTTTGCATATTATTGTGTGTGTACATATGTGTACATAATGTAGAATGTGTACATATGGTGTTTAATGTGTATTGATAACTGTATGTCTAATAGTACACTGTGTGTACTGAGTATATGTATGTGTATATTGCACATTTTCATCTGTATAAATCTGTAAGTATGTAATGGTACTGTCTATATGTTAATTGTTCTTCACTGTATGGAGCACGCTCTCAAGAATTTCACTCACCAAGGCACATGTGCTGTGATGATGTGACAATAAAAGTGATTTGATTTGATTTGAAGTGAAACCAAACTTTTATTTTGACGGTTTGCCGTGAATACGTGAATAACATTTCTGCGTGTATGATATGAGGATAGTTTTACTCAAATGAAACGGTCAAATGCTCATGAAGTGACTCTCAGAGCAGTTCTGGGGATGTTGTTCATGTATTTATGTCCTCATTTAGTGAGACGGCAGACACTTCTGTATGAGTAGTAAACAAACCCGTGCGTCTGCGCCACACATTAACACAGAGACTGGCAGACGTCATATTTAAATAGTCGTTTTGCGGCTTAATATTTACAAATATGAGTGGGAGTGTGCTCACTTGTGTGTGCGCGTCAGAGCATGTGAGCGGAGCTGAGCGGTGAGAATTCCCGCTCCCCGCTCACGTGGGTGTTCGCTCCCCCCGCTCCACCGCTCAAAGTCGCAGCAGACCGCTCCGCTCAATTCCGCTCCCCGCTCACCTACAATTTCATCCCGCTCCGGTGAAATCGCTCCACGCTCGCGCACATTTAAAATTCCTCTGCATGCCTAACACCTGCCGTTTTCAACCGAAGCCTTACGCCTGGGACACACTGTCTGCGTGGCGGACCTGGAGCGGGTTTGTTGCGTAAATCCGCTTCACTTCTATTCTGTCGCGGGGCCGCGGTTGCGGTGTGTTTGGACCGCGCACCTGATACGCGCATATTCCGCAGGCAGTGTGGCTGCTCTAATCTGTTAACATAGGCGCGGAAAGGAAAATCAACACGCAGCAAACCCGCTCCGCGACGCGTCCGCCACGCAGCCTATATCCTATAAAGAACTCACAGCAACATCAGTCAAAATAGAACATATATTTATATCTCTTTCTCTATGAAATAAAAAATCACGGACAGGGTTAAGTAGGCTACATTAAAATATTCGTATGACAAAACTTATTTAATTGATTATTAGCCAATATTTCCTATTTCAACCATATTCAAAATGCTCACGTTTTGCTCTGGCCTCCCCGTGTTCGCGCAGCACACTGTCATGTTTCCGCATGATGTGTCTTTTTAGATTAAAATACGAATCCTTACTTACTGAAATCGTATCACCACATTCCTGATCATGTTCAACATCGTTATCATCTATTTTTTGACAGGAATTGTGCACCTGTATGTCCTGTCGGTTTGCTTTTGGAAATATTTCACGAATTCCATCTCTCCTTCACAACGAACGATTTTTGAAGTGTAGGCTGACAGTTTTGTTAATTGTTGAAGGCACAGGTGAATTCTGGGTGGATTTGTGCATGCCCTAGGCTCGTGGCGTGAGCGGTATTGGAGCGGAACCGGAGCGAGACAGAGCGATCGCTCCGGCCTTTGGATAAAAACCCGCTCCGCGCTCCGACTATATTTTGCACGCTCCGCTCCGCGCTCGCTCCACGCTCCGCTCCGCTCACATGCTCTGGTGCGCGTACGTTTGTGTGTGTGTGTGTGCGAACCGGGGCGGAACTCCGCTGTGTGCGATACATAGAGCGCGACCATGTAAAGTAGAGACAGAAATGACATGCCGTCGTGCAAATAAGATAAATAACATGAGGCTATTTAGTTTGTTTAATAAAAGAACAAGGTATAGACCTGTTCTATAGGAAAGGTAACATTCAATGACTTCTTTTGTGATCTGGCGCTATAGAGAAAATAAAATTAAATCAAATTAACTTGACCTTCAAGGGGGGCGGGGGGTGCCGATGGGGGGGGGGGGCTGCCCCCCTAAAATAATGGTAGGGAAAACACTGTTATATCAAACATTGCCTGTTTTCATTTTCATTTTAACATATTAATAGAACAATAGAATAAAGACCAAAGATTACCTGTTAGATTTACCCAAAACAAATTATATCTTATGTTTAACCATTACAGAGACATCAGAGCCAACGGCAATTGTCAGAAGGACTAGCCGAGGTTATGCTCCTCTCTTCGGGATACATGAGCACTGAGCGCCCGGTGATCGCGTGGAGCTCACGTCTCCGAAATCGGCGAAGCACATTTTCAAATAGGCGCTGTTTTTATAAATAAACCGCAGATTTCAGTTTTAAACTACATTCTCGCTTGAAATACATGCGTCCAGTGTAGGCAGACTTTAGCTGTTGTGGCGCGTCTGGTGTAGACACGGTGTTACTCACCTATCGGGAAGAAACAAAGCAACCTCGGCATCCAATCGCAGGCCTTCCGCTCCTTGAGTTCTCTCCAGCACTGGAAAGCTGATCCGATATTTACACGGGTCCTACTTCTTGCCTTATCGTTACGCAGACGTTTTCCTCTTTTGTTTTTTATCTGCCATCTCTATCTTTCTGTCGCTCAGCTCGGCTGTTCACTTGTTCACTGAACGCTCTCTCCTCCATATCATGAGTAAACACACCCCTTACTGCTGATTGGCTACAAGTTTGTTTTGGTACTCGGCCCCAACTCCGTTTTCTAAAACGTTTTTGAAAAATCGCTTACCCTGCCTTTTAAGTAAAAGTAAAATTACAGATTTAAAAAATTACTTTAAAAAGTAGAAGTAAACAAAAAAGCTACTCAATTACATTAACGCGAGAAAATGTAATTCGTTACTTTCCACCTCTGCAGGTAACAAGCAGAGATGAGGAGCACTCCCTTTAAGAGAGTGCTTCTAATCTCAACTCCTTACCTGTATAAAAGACACCTGGGAGCCAGAAATCTTACTGATTGATAGGGGATCAAATACTTATTTGACTCATTAAAATGCAAATCAATTTATAACTTTTTTGAAATGCGTTTTTCGCTTTTTTTTTGTTGTTATTCTGTCTCTCACTGTTCAAATAAACCTACCATTAAAATTATAGACTGATCATTTATTTGTCAGTGGGCAAACGCACATAATCAGCAGGGGATCAAATAATTTTTTTCCCACTGTAGCTACCGATTTTTTTTAATTAAATATGCTTACTACTGTTGTAGTAGTAGCAGCAGCAACTGCCTGTTTAGGTATTGGTGTTAAGCTGTTAAGCTCAGGTGCATCAAAGCCACCCATAGGGAAGTGGTGAAAATCAGCACTTAGCCTAACACAACTCACTGAAAAATAGAAACATTCATCAAGCGGCGTGTCCCACCACACAGCGATCGTAAAAGGTAATGCTGTATAATGCGGTAGTTGAGCCAAACCAGAAAACAATGAAATGGAATAACACATCATCAATGGCACCCCGCTACTCAGGAATCTTTCGTAATTGAGTGGGCTAGGCGGTGGTAGCACTGGCTAGATATATCCAGCTGCAGCCCCACAATGCCACACGTTTCAGGACACAAGAGCCAGACCACCTGTCTCAAGCCGGAAATGAGGTAAACCATATATGGTTTAGGGTGGCTCTGGTAAGCAGCTCCTTCATTAGAAAATGGGAAAGAATAACACAATTTTAATATTTCATAGAAAGGAAATTTTTGCAACAACACAAACACTGACAAATCCCTTGCTGCTGCTGGGTGTAGCTTGTTCTCCATGTAGTTCTCCTTGGTCACAGCTTGCTGGTAGTGTCTTTTGGAGGTTTTCTGTCCTGTAACATATTTGAATGAATGAATGAATGAACGAATGAATGAATGAATGAACTTATTCTACTAACCCTAAACCTAACCAAAAGTCTACTCTGAGAGTTAGTTGACATGTAGTTACAAATTAATGAAAATTAGTTGATATGTAATTGCAAAGTTACAACCCCAATTCCAGAGAAGTTGGGGCATTTTGTAAAATGCAATAAAATAAAGAATCTGTGATTTGTTCATTCTCTTTAACTTTTATTTAATTGACAAATGTACAAATAAAATATTTCCATAGTTTTCACTGACAAACGTAAATGTATTTTGTAAATATGAACAAATTTTGTTTTTGACAGCTGCAACACATTCCAAAAATGTTGGGACAGAGGCAAAATAAAAGTGAAAAGGTTATAGAATATCCACATTAAACTGTTTTGAAACAGTTCACAGTAAGCAGGTGAATTGTAATAGGTCAAAGTATCATGTTTGGGTATAAAAGGAGCATCTCAGTCTTTGCAAGCAAAGCTGGATCATGGCTCATCACTTTGTGCCAAATTTCAAGAGAGAAGTGTCAAACAAATCAAAAATCACATTTTGCAATGCAAAATTGCAAAGAATTTAGGTATTTCACCTAGTACCATACATAATATTGTGAAAAGATTCAGGGAATCCAGAGAAATCACAGTACATGTAGGGCAAGGCAGGAAACCTCAGTTGAATATGCTTGACATTTGAGCCCTCAGATGGCATTGCATAAGAAACCGTCATGCTGCTGTGTGAAATATAGCCACATGGGCTCAGGAGTACTTCAGAAAACCACTGTCATTTACCACAGTCTGCTGCTGCATCAAAAAATGCAACTTGAATATCTGTTACTCTAGGACAGGGGTCTGCAACCTTCAACGTCAAAAGAGCCATTTTGGCCCCTTTCCCACCGAACACAATTCACGTGGAGCCACAAAATATTTGATGCTCAAATAATAATAACACGGCATATGGCTAAAGTTTTATATTCAGTTATGTTACAGGGCAGGGGAGTAGCAATCATTTCAGAAGTGAGAGGGACAGAAATGTCAAATGTAGTAATAATAATAATAGTAATCATAATATGTATTTATGTATGTATAATTGACTATTTTTTTTATTATCTCTTACTTTTAATTGGCTAAGAAATAAAATGCACTGCTGGACAATAACCAATAATTTGTCTTCTATAATATTTTTGATAAATATTTTACTAATGACAATTTTATGGTTATGATTGTACAATCAGTATATATACACACTACAAACACTTTTTCCATTTTTATCACAGAATAAGGCAGAACCTATATTTTATAGCTTCTGTACTGTAATTAATGCTGTCAATTACCACTGTATAATTCATATTTATTACCTGGAGAAGACTTGAAAACCACACGTAAACCATATCGTCTTCACGTTTCATCTGTTAAGTTTTATGCTTGTTATTCAGCTTAGCTGCAGCTATAGCGGGATGCCTGTCAAAAGTTATTATTACTTCTCATACGAGTCCGTTTTGGACTTTCTGCACGAGAGCGCCCTCCGGCTTCGAGTATGAATGAAACATACAGCGTGTGAGAGCAGGGGCGGCGTTTCCGTATGGCAGAGTATGGCAGTCGCCATATCCTAGCCCAAGTCAGGTGTCAGGTGTGGCGTGGAAAATTATCCGAACTCTCTATTATATTTCGTTATTATTATTTTAAATCACTGCTTTTGGTCTTCCTTATGTCTGTTTAAGGGTTTTACAAATATTTAACCAATGACAAGCATTCAAAAGAGCTTGTCACTAAACTTTGTAACGCTATTGGATCCTCAAACTGTCAGCGAAAACTTGTAACTTCACCCGGCTTCCACTTCAGAATGAAGTGCCGCGCAGCACGCACAGCCTGGAGACAGATCTCCGCTTATTAACAATACGAGTATGAATAAGGGAAATAGCCTATGTTTTACCCGCATTGTAACACAAATAAATAAACAGTCTTTGGATTTCCCCTTTCTTTAAAACGATCGTAGTTTGTGGTTCATTATTAGCCTATTAATTAAAACACATCAGCCATAAAACAGTACAATGGCAAATTCGCATAGGCCTATATTAAACATTTAACTTTTATTAACAAAATTTATAAGAGGAATATAGCCTACTTGCGTTGTATAAGGTATTTTCTCTCTTTTAAAACACATGCGTTGTGGTTCATTGTTTTATTTATTTTGTAATGAAAACAGCAACAATAAAGACAAACTCGCTTATATTCTCGCTTATATTAAACGAATAAATGAAACTTTTATTAACAAAAGTTGCGCTTTTGGATCATAGTGTCTCGCATTATTCTTGTCACGTGACCCCCCCCCCCCCCCCCAAAAAAAAAAAAACGTTCCTGCGGCTATGGCCATACCCTATGGTTTTGTGAAACGCCGCCACTGCGTGAGTGTTCAGCGCTCCGTGATGTTCGCATCGTTTTGGATACGTTTTATTAAAAACGATGTGACTATCTTTTCTCTTTTAATTTAAATCTAGATTTATTCACATTGGCCCTTGAAAACCTCTACTTTAACACACTTGACCGAGTAAAAGTGCAGGGGAAGAGTTTAGGTTGTATTAAAAGTCGGGTGGACACCTCCCCCGCCTATTGTGCACCCACGCTACAGGGAGCCACCGCAGAGTGATGAAAGAGCCGCATGTGGCTCGGGAGCCGCGGGTTGCCGATCCCTGCTCTTGGAGAAAGCTATACATCAATTCTATGCAGTGATGCTGCCGGGCTCTCTGGGCCAGAGCTCATCTCAGATAGTCAAAAAGACAGTGAAAATGTGTGCTGACAACAACAATCACAGACTGCTGAGCATCTGAAGTCTTGCATCAAGCGAGATTGGACAAACAAATTTGTTTGCAGAACTTTAACAATTAGTGTCCTTAATTCCTAAACAATTAAACATTGTAATTAAAAGAACTGTTGATGTGACAGTGTTAAACATGCCTCTGTCCCAACTTTTTTGGAGTGTGTTGCAGCCATAAAAATCAAAAATTGTTAATATTTACAAAATACATTTACGTTGGTCAGTGAAAACTTTGGAAATCTTTTCTTTGTACTTTTGTCAATTAAATAAAAGTTAAAGAGAGTGAACAAATCACAGATTCTTGATTTTATTGCATTTTACAAAATGTCCCAACTTCTCTGGAATTGGGGTTGTACTTATAGTTAGTAAAATGTCTAAAGTGGACTATCAAAATAAAGTGTCACCAAATACTTATATAATAACAACAGATTTTATTAACAGATAAAATTCATATGAATCAGTTATGAAGTTATGAAATGCTCTAGAGTAACGTAGCATAAACTCACAAACAACATATGTAATACAATTAGAACAAAGCTTTAAATATATTAAAAAATAATAATTTCAAAACATAAAGAGGCTTCATTGCAAAGCCCAGACTAAAACAACACCCAGACTAAAATATAATCAAACTGTCCACATAAAAATACAAAAAATTATAAAGGATGATATGCACATAACTGTTATTTAGAACATAAACACTTAACTTAATACATAAATTAATTGTTCACCACATAATGACAAAAACATTACAGACAATTCACCGTGCTCTCCACCATGTTATCTTTCAATAACTCTGTCTCCCACTTCCGGCCTGAGATGGGTGGCCTGCCTCGTGTGTCCTGAAATGTGTGGTGAAGCGGAGCTGCAGATGAATACTATTGGTGCTGATGCCGCCCTTCTATGATAAAACAGCCTAGCAGACCTAGTTAAAACACGCGACCGAGAGAAGGGGTGGGTCTATCCCACCGCTGCACATTCTGAGGTGACGCTTAAAGGGTTAAGTTCACCAAACAAATTTAATTCTGTCATTAAATTACTCACCCTCATGCTGAATAAATTGTTATTATTGTTTTAATTGTGCACAAAAAGTATTCTCGTAGCTTCGTAAAATTACGGTTGAACCCCTGATGTCACATGGACTATTTTACCGATGTCCTTGCTATGTTTCTGTGCATTGATCGTGGTAATATCCTTGCTGTCTATGGAGGGTCAGAGAGCTCTCAGATTCCATCAAAAATATCTTAAATTGTGTTCCGAAGATGAACTTACGGGTCTTGGAATGACATGAGGGTGAGTAATTAATGAACAAGGAAATGCTGGGGATATGAATATGACCACGACAAGCCGTTGTAGCGCCTGTATACTTGAGCATGGAGGGCATACTGTATCTCTCAATACTCTTGTATAAAAGACAAAGTGATCGACACAAGGAAATTCACCAGGCTGTAGTCCCACTTTCTACACCAGTTATTAAACGCACTTTTGCACTTATGTCACAGAAGCTGAAGATCAAAGGTAGGGAGGAAAAGTTGAAGGAGGAGCTTTATACTGATGCACCTTGTGTAATTGTATATATTGATTAATGAGAGCAAATTGCTCTCCACTATTGCCTATATCACAGTAATGCTGAGTTACTGGACCTAGTTAAACACCATGCCTGAAAGCAGCAACAGTGTTTGTTCTTATCCATCACAGGACTTATCAATACAATATTCAAACAGTAATAAGTCAGCAGTCATGTTGGGGTGGTGACTACTTCACGGCTCTTACAAACACATGGGTGTTTGTAAAAAAGAGGATGTCTTGCAAAGGTTGCCACATGTGCAGGCTTTTGCAAGAACCTCAAGCAGTTCCACCTGCACACTGCCAAGGCCATCAGGAGCCCAAGTGTTTCTTGAGAAACTTCTAGAAACTCTCCAGAAACTCAGCAGGGGAGTCATTATAGATTGGGAGCGCCCTATCAAGGTTGGCTTGCATCAAAATAAACCCAGTTCCACTCCCTAAGAAAGGGATATGTGGGGTGGTTCTGCAGCAGAAGTTGAGATAGTTTAGCATACTCTCTGAATGAACCATTATCAGATCATTCAGCATGCAAAATCCCCTCATTTTAGAGGGGAGAGAGCCGCATTCACACATTACATGAATATATACACTCATTAAGGGACTGCAAAGTACCCTGTACGCTGTACCCATAAAGCAAACTAAGAAACACTTGTGATGAGAGCTATCTGAATATACACTGCCATTAAAAATTTTGGGATCAATAATATTTTTAATGTTTTTTAAAGAAGTTTCTTATACTCAACAAAGCTGCATTTATCTGATCAAAAATACAGAAAAACTGTGTTTGGGAATTACAGTTAAAACCCATGGACCAGGTATGATGAACAAAGACCAGGAGTCAGAGATGTTATTAATTAAAGAAAAATTTACTGAAGAAAATAGTTTGCAGTTTCATCAGCAGAAGTCAGCTTCAGCACTCGCGATGGAGTTCGTAGGCCGCTCTGCGTACATGTTCTAGACACCAATAGTTATACTCTAACAGAGGTCACTAATTACGTCAATACATAGGTAAGCAAGATTCTGGTTGGTAGATAAACTTAGAAAATCTCCACACATGGACGTAAAACTCGAAGCATATCTTCTAGTGATTATTTTGGTGACAACTGATCAGAGGTCAGACACAATAGGTCTCTCCAGAGACGTATATCTGTAACCCTGGACATCAGGGTGACGGCAAATTATGATTTCCTCCTAGAGCTCTCTCTCTCTGCATCTAGCTGCAAAGACAGACATTCACACACATACGCAGAGAACACTTATCTGTACTTCAAGGTTGCCGGGCTCTGCCCTGAATATTATCAAATATGGTTAACTACACACACACACACAATGAGATCAGCTTCTTAGAGAGTAAAAAGGCAGACTAAAGCCATATTCAACTTATTTTCTAACATGCATAAATGTAACTTTGATAAATAATTATTCAATAAATATTATAATTAACATTATTATGAGGGCCATTGTAGATCTGCAATCCACTCCAACTGTAATATTGTGAAATATTCTTTGTTGAAAATAACGGTTTTCTATTTTTTTATTGTACTTTAAAATATCATTTATTCATCAAGTCAAGTCACCTTTATTTATATAGCACTTTTAACAAAGCAGATTGTGTCAGAGCAGCTTTACAGTATCAAATAGGAAAATAGTGTGTCGGTAATGCAAAAGGACAATAGTAAACATTCAATTTTTAGTTAAAGGCAGTTCATCATTGAATTCAGTGATGTCATCATCCAGCTCAGTTCAGTTCTAATAGAGGTCGTCTCTATTCGTCTAATATACACTACCGTTCAAATGTTTGGGGTCAGTACTTTTTTTTTTTTAAAGGAATTAATATTTTATTTGGGAAAGGATGTGTTAAATTGATAAAACATGATAGTAAAGACTTATATTGTTAGAACAATTATTTATATTTTGAATAGATGCTGTTCTTTTTATCATCAAATAATCCTGAAAAAAATATCACGGGTCCCAAAAAAATATTTGTGCAGTGATAATAAATCAGCATATTAGAATGATTTCTGAAGGATCATGTGACACTGAAGAATGGAGAAATGGCTGATAAAAATTCAGCTTTGCATTACATTATTTTTGTAATTTTCTCTTAGCGAATGGAATGATGGCAGTGGTCAGTGATGTGTCTATCTCTGTCTCTCTGGTAGCTAAGCATAACATGATGTGAGACAAGAGTTGGATATAAAACTGCATATACTTGAGTCCTTAACTGTACAAGATGACACTAGGTGGCACTCAGTTTCCTTAGTTCTTTTTCCAGTATTATTTTTGTTAAACAGAGCTGTTGTGTTTGCCTTTCGCTGCCTTCTGTCTCAAGGCCAATTCACACCGCACTGAAAAATGCAGACCAATCAATGCCTGACAGCCAACCTAATACAGGGGAAGTCGTGGCCTAATGGTTAGAGAGTTGGACTCGTAATCGAAAGGTTGTGAGTTCGAGTCTCGGGCCGGCAGGAATTGTTGGTGGGGGGAGTGAATAACCAGCACTCTCTCCACCCTCAATACCACGACTGAGGTGCCCTTGAGCAAGGCACCGTACCTCCAACTGCTCCCCGGGCGCCACAGCATAAATTGCTGCCCACTGCTCCGGGTGTGTGTTCACGGTGTGTGTGTATAATAATAATATTAATAATATAACTTTTTTGTCTCTTAGAAATGCACATTTGATAGTAGCTTGAGTTAGGATGCAGAGGTAAATGTTTTGTTCATTTTTTAAATCAGTAACATCTATAAAAAATTATCAACCTCAGTTTTATATAATACAATTTATTCTGACCAAGTTTTTTTTTTATTAAGCATTGGTCTCCCATAGTAGCATACATTTAAATCATGATAAACACAGTTAAAGCCACACATAACACCTCAATACCATGGTAAAAATATATATGGTTTTTAGGTAGCCTATTTGTATGAAAAACATTCAGTATAAATGCACACATGCTATAGCTTAATCACAAATGCATACTATAATTATATACCATTACTCCTGTAATAAAATTCAATGTGAATATCCCACATTTCTGCCATAATACCATGGTGCAGTGAGTGTTACTACAGTAAATCCATGGTAAATGATGGCGATGTGTAGATGGAAAAGCCTTCTGACTGTCTTGTTGCATACAGTGTTTCTCCTGTTTGGCTTTAAACTAGTTTAAAGTACAGAGTCATTTGTGTTCATCGCTGAATGCAAGCGCTTCACACTGGATCTCACAGCGCTGTTTAGTGCTCGCGTGAGCAAGTAAACACATCTGCTCTAGTGAGCTCGTGCCGCGCGGCAGTTTGACTTTAATCCGAGTGGATAAATGGTCCGTGTGGCGCGATTCAAATGAGTCGTGCGGTTTTGTTCCGCTTTTGGCGCATAAACATTATATCGAACATTTATCAAACTCTTCATATCGTTTTATCGAGGAAAATTATATTGCAATAATTATCATTATCGAATTATCGCCCAGCCCTAATTTCAATTGAAATGGCTGAAAAATCATAATTACAACCTCTAGTAATATGATTAAATGGCTTATCACTTTTGACTAACAGGTGGCGCTGCAATCAAATCATTTTGGTGTGTTCTGTGTGAGGTGACAATGGCACACACAAAGTTTGTTGTCATTATGTCAAAGCTTTGCAGAGAGTCATTTTGGCACCATGCCTAAAATTTGTAGTGGTGCTGTACGAAAACGGTTTTGTCTATCGACATGAAATCCATAACTTTTTGTCAGGAGGAGTTAGGAAAAGTATGTTTTCAACATAAATCAAAATGGCAGACAGGAAGTTTGGCTGAATATGGCAACATTGGTATCACTGGTCTCAGCATGACCCAAGGAATCTATTAATACCAGTCTCATTACAATAGGCAAAATTCACAGAAATCTATTAGCATTTATATTAAATTTAATTATAACTTTTGACCACAAAGTGGAACTGTCTCAAAACTTTTTGAGTACTTTCAGGTCATGGTCTCGATTATACATACAAAGTTTCGTAAAATATAGCATTTTATATCATAATACTCTATTGTAGTCAATGGCAATTTCATTTTTTGTTCAATTATAGTGTCACCAAGAGGCACAATCCCACCAAATTTTTTACGTGTCCTTAGAGTGTGCCCATACATATGTGTCTCAAATTTGGTGAAAATATCTCATTTTGTTTTGGATTTATAGACGTTTTTATATGTGAGAAGAGAAAAAATGACTGATGGTCGACTTTGCATATTTGTGCCACTTACTATCAAAATTTTGGCAATTGGGCATTAGCATATAGCCGGCACGCTATGTTTTCAAATTTCCTACGGTGGTTTAGATCGGAGTAACGGTTTCTAAGATATTGGCAAATGTTTTTTAAGCGCTAAAATGCAACATTGCACAAACCATAAGGCAAAATCTGGCAAGTTTGGTATCGCTGGACTCGGCAAGGATTCAGAAGTCTAAAAAGGTGACTCCCGTGAAAATAAGTTGACCACACCCAAAGTTATAAGCATGTGGATATTTGATTTTACCACTAGGCGGCGCTGGTTTGAACTTCTCAGGTTCCTTCAGGGCATCGTGCTGATGACCCATACCGAGTTTCATAACGATACGTCAATGCGTTAGTAAAATATAGCATTTTACTACAAAATTCAAAATGTCCGACTCCCAAAATGGCTGACATGGGAAAATTGTGTATCATTCGACTCGGCATGATGCACAGAATCTAAAGAGACCAGTTTTGTGATTTTGAACCAAACCACTGAGAAGTTATAAGCAAAAATATGCATTTTTCATATCTCCTGACCACTAGGTGGCACAGCGCCGAAACACTGCAGGGTAGCCTCAGGTCATGTTTGTTATCCACCTTTTTCTTCAATGTGGAAGTAAGCCTATGGGTGAGACTTCCGGTTCATTAGCCGCTATAGGTAAATAACGAGGAGAATAACAACGTGCAGTAAACAGTAAAACTGTTTGCACTACAAACCAGTGTGTTCATAATTAAGATAATACATTAAAATAATATTATATGACACACCAATTTACAATATCAAGCAGCAAATCAAACTGTTTTGTACAGCTAAAAATAGCTGGATGCGGATGAGCCTGGAAGCTAGACCCATAGAATTTGCAAATGGCTGCACCCATTTTTACGGCAAGATAAAGGTGGATAACACACACCAAGTTTGGTCTCAATATGCCAAACCGTTGTGGCGATATAGCCTCAGATCCATTTTTGCATGCTTTTCGTAAAATTTGTTTGCGCGTTATTTGAGAAAGATTGGACTAATCGACTTGAATTCCATAACTTTTTGCCAGCATGGTCTGTAGATGATCTGAGCCAATTTTGGTGAAAATCGGACTAACCATCTAGGACGAGTTCGAAAAAGTAGGTTTGACAAACAATTGAAAATAGCAAAAAAACTAAACCTTACGATTTTGGAATTTTGGATTTCATTCGACTCTGCTTGAGCCAAGGATTCAGAGGAAAAAAGTATAATTTTAATTTTATACTATAAATTTTATTTTATTTTGTAAATTATAATAAGAATTTTAATTGTGTGCCTTATGGTTCAAAAGTTATTAGCATAAACATGAGTGAAACTTTGGACAAGTGGTGGTGCTAGAGAGTTTGAGTTAGAGACTCCAAACTTGCTGTGGTTAGTATTGAGACTGTCCTCCATCAGTGTGCCAAATTTTACAACTTTCCCGCAATCGGTTCTATGGGCTGCCATAGATGAAATGGCGGAAGAAGAAATCAGTGCTTGGCCCCTAATAAATAGGGAGCAAAACAAGGCAGGTAATGAGGGAGGACAGGTGGGGCAAATGAACCAATAATCAGGAAACAAGATGGGTATGGTCAAGACAATTGACATGAGAGCACATGGGACACAGAAACAAGACAAATGCCATGTGCTCACATGAAACTAAAACACAAGCACATGGCCAGCAAAACAAGCACAAGCCATGTGCTTAAACAAAACAAGACACAAACACGCAGCTAATGAGAAAACTCATAAGCAGCATGTTCACACAAAACAAAACATGAAAGCATGCAGCTGATAACACAAGCGTGTGCAACAACAACACAAGACAACAATGCGGCCAAACACAAACCACGTGCTACACAAAACACAATACATGTGGACAGGAGACACAAGACAGAACATGGAGCGCAAGTGTCTGAACCCCAACCAAAAACCAAAACTCAACAAGACATGAGTGCCAGGATCCGAACACCACGCTTCAAAATGAAACAAGGAAACAGGACACGCAGACGAGAGCACACTCAAAGCCGCACACTCACATGAAAACAATGCCATGACGGGAGTGTCATGAAAACAACGACATGACGGGAATGTCAGGGCTCTGTCACAAAAACATGAATAAACTAGACCGAAGTGACAGAACCCTGACACTAGTCATGCATTCAGTAAACATCAAGCACACCATTTTTTTACAGTACAAAACTAAGGTTCATCATGGCGGTGCTTTCACACGCAGCGGCTTCTCTCTCTCCCGACAGAACGGTGTTTTTGTGTTTTTTGTCTTGTAAGTCGCAATGTTTTTGTACGTCTTCGTCTCATCTACCTGTCTTTAAGCGTGCATACAGTCGTGAGTTTCTGCTCAATGTCGGCAGAATCACATTTTTAGAGATAAACTCTGCACACGCCGAAGAGCTGCGGGACCTCGGTCTGCTCCGGAGGCCTACACCATCACCGACCCCCACTACTGCATCTCGCCCACAGCGGAGGCACTACAAGCGGCTTGAGAGGAAGCAGAAGAGGGGTAAGCACGGAGGTATTGGAGCTAGGCTAGCGGCTAACCCACACAAGCCAGCTATCCCCACCATCGTACTGGTGAACGTACGCTCTTTGGACAATAAACTGGACTACATCTGACTACTTCGCTCTACTCAGAGGACTGTAAGAGACTGTTGTGCTTTTGTGTTTACGGAAACATGGCTTAACAACAGCGTACCGGACTGCGCCATTCAGCTCGACCAGCTAACATGCTATCGAGCTGACAGAGCTCTCGTCGAGGGAGGTAAGTCCTGCGGCGGCGGCCTTTGTGTTTACATCAATGATGCATGGTGCCGCGACGCTGTTGTGGTCTGCAAACACTGCTCAGCCCTGGTGGAATTTAGGATTATTAAGTGCCGGCCGTTCTGTCTAATCAAATCAAAATCAAATCACTTTTATTGTCACATCACCACAGCACAAGTGCCTTGGTGAGTGAAATTCTTGAGAGCATGCTCCAGACAGTGCAAAAAAACAAAATTTACATATAGACAGTACATATTTACAGACTGTACAGAAGGCAATGTGCAAAATACACATACATATACTCAATACACACAGTGTACTATCTACCGAGGGAATATACAGCCATACTGCTCATTGCTGTATACATCCCTCCCATCTCCAACAACAACAACAGGAGTGAGGCACTAAATGATCTGTACCAGCACATCAGTGAGCAGCAGACAGCCCACCCAGATGCTTTTCTCATCTTGGTTGGGGATTTCAACCACGCAGACTTAAAGAGTGTGCTCCCAAAAATACACCAACACATAGACTTTCCAACAAGGGGAAAAAATACTCTGGACTTTGTTTACACCACCCAGAGAGGAGCTTACAAGGCCCTTCCCCTCCCCCACCTCGGAGCCTCAGACCACATCACTGTCATGCTAATGCCTGCATACAGACCGCTCATTAAAGTCATCAAACCAGTTCACAAACAGATACAAGTGTGGCCGGAAGGGTCGTCAGAGGCACTTCAAGACTGTTTTGACACCACTGACTGGAATATGTTTAAGCAGGCTGCCACATACAACAACACTACAGACCTCCAATAGTACACAGAGACTGTCACTGCCTACATCACCAAGTGTATTGATGATGTAACGGTCACAAAGACTATCACTGTCCAGGCCAACCAGAAGCCGTGGCTGACAGGGGAGGTCTACAGACTCCTGAAGGCTCGGAACGCTGCCTTTAGAGCTGGAGATGAGGTGGGCCTAAGGACAGCTAGGGCCAATCTATCACGCGGCATCAGAGAGGCTAAGAGACAGTACTCCAGGAGGATAGCCCTTCATTTCAGCGACAGCAGAGACACTCAGAGCCTGTGGCAGGGGATTCAGACCATTACGGACTACAAGCCCCCACCACAGACCTGTGACAACACCACCCCCCTGCTGAACGAGCTGAATGCCTTCTTTGCTCGCTTTGAGGCACAAAACAGCACCACTGCACAGAAGGCTCCACCTCCTCCCGGCGACCAGGTGATGATGCTGTCCCTGGACAGCGTGAGGAGATCCCTCAGCAGGATCAATGCACACAAAGCTCCGGGTCCTGACAACATTCCTGGGCGTGTACTGAGAGACTGTGCAGTGGAACTCACTGATGTTTTCACAGATATTTTCAACATCTCACTAAGTCAGTCTGTTGTCCCCACATGCTTCAAAGCTACCACCATCATTCCAGTCCCGAAGAAGTCATCTCCATCCTGCTTCAATGACTACCGTCCAGTCGCACTTACTCCTATCATCATGAAGTGCTTTGAACGACTAGTCATGTACCACATCAAGTCTGTCCTCCCCCCCTCCCTGCCTCCCTCCCTCCCTCCCTGCCTGGACCCCTTCCAGTTTGCATATCGGTCCAACCGCTCGACCGATGAAGCCATCGCCACTGCCCTCCACCCAGCCCTCACACATCTGGACAAAAAAAGACTCATATGTCAGAATGCTGTTCATAGACTTCAGTTCAGCATTCAACACAATCATCCCTCAACAGCTCACTCACAAATTTGTCCAGCTGGGGCTCAACACCTCTCTGTGCAACTGAGTGCAGTACGAGTCGGCATTAACACATCCAGCACCATCACAGTGAACACAGGGGCCCCCAAAGGATGTGTGCTGAGCCCCCTCCTCTTTACTCTGCTGACCCACGACTGCACACCGTCACACAACTCTAACTTTTTCATTAAGTTTGCGGATGACACGACTGTGGTGGGTCTCATTAGCAACAGAGATGAGACAAACTACAGGAGCCGCCTGGCCGGGTGGTGCAGTGACAACAATCTCTCTCTGAATGTGGAGAAGATGAAGGAGATTGTTGTTGACTTCAGGAGAGTGCACACTCAGCATGCTCCTCTGACCATCAACGGTGCGACTGTGGAGAGAGTGAGCAGCACCAAGTTCTTGGGTGTGCACATCACAGACGACCTCTCCTGGACTAACAACACTGCAGCACTAGCCAAGAAAGCACAGCAGTGTCTCTACTTCCTCCGCAAACTGAGAAGAGCCAGAGCCCCGGCCTCCATCATGTGCACCTTCTACAGAGGCACCATCGAGAGCATCCTGACTAGCTGCATCACTGTGTGGTATGGCGCTTGCAACGCATCCTGCCGCAAGACCCTTCAACGCATAGTGAGAGCAGCTGAGAAGATCGTTAGTGTCTCTCTCCCCTCCCTCCAGGACATTTACAGCACCCGTCTCACCCGCAAAGCCCTCTGCATTGCAGGTGATCCCACCCACCCAACACACAGCTTCTTCAGTCTGCTGCCATCAGGGAGGAGACTGCGGAGTCTCCAGGCGAGGACCAGCAGACTGAAGGACAGCTTCATTCACCAGGCTGTCAGGAAGCTCAACTCTCTCCCGTCTCTCTCCCCCCTCCTCTCTTTTTACCCCACGCACCACTGAACTCTGACACTACGACCCCCCCCCCCCCAGCTCCCCACATCCCCAGGACCTTTCCACCCCCCCCCCCCACACTTACAAACTGCGACCCGCACCAGTCACTTTGTGCAGCATTGGACTGATCACTACCTCATCCAGCATTGACTGCAAACTACCTCTTTCAGACAGTCTGATTAAAGACTGTTCTCTGAGCTCTTATCACTTTAACAGACTGATAAGCTCCTTTGCACTACACATTATATCTGCACAGTTTTGTTTTTAACTGGTTTGCACTATCTGCCATGTGCCTATGCCACTTCAGGGCTCCAAACTGCGACTAAAACGGTCGCATTTGCGACCAAAAATATTAATTTGCGAGTTAAGTTTTTGCTGAGGTCGCCACTGGCGACTATAGGCCTATATATTTACGTTATGACTTAAAAATTTGCATGTAAGGCCTTTTTTCCTGATTGTTTTGCGATCACATCTTTTGTTATGCTCGCGTATTAAACTTAAAATTAAAAGACGATGCGCATCAAAGTTTTAGTGGAAAAAAGTTTCAAACAGTCCCGCACAGCAGCGCTGATGCACACAGTCTGCTAAATGCAGCTCCAGTTGTGCAACGCGAGAGAGATCGAAATGACGGAGACGTGCAAGTAAAAGTGCAGAAAAGCTGTGTCTATTTCGTGCAAAACTTGAAAAACTACAACAGGTAAAGCTGTCAGCTGTGTGGATATTGGCAATATCCTTAATTCTCATTTATAATCATTACTAATATGGCTTCTTCTTATCAAGATCTTAGTCTATATGCTGTGTTCTGTTAATGCGTGAACTTCATATTATTTGAAGCGCACTTGCCGTCCAGTAATCGCAAAAAGCTTTAAGCTTTGTGCTTTGTTACTTTTTAATAAACAAAATATCAGCTTTAAAATGATGCCAAATTCATAATGAAATTCAAACAATACGGTTTTGGCGCTCTTTAATGCGGACCACCAGCGTACACTTTCGGTAGTATAAATAGGTAGTCCGCGTCCGCGCTGTCCATGTACGCGTCCGGATTGCGCATGCGGAAAGTAATGCGGCAGGCGCGATCACTTTAGCGCCTCAGTTCAAGCACCAAGTGAACCCATTATATCTTTCTCTTTACTACTATACGAAATGATCATGATTTAACATCAAAAGGTAGGCTATTTTATAAGAGAGCCTACAGTACAACTTACTGAAATGTCTCATGTAAAAGCTCATTCAGTGTTTCAAACTGTGGAAAACGTGTAAAGCTTGTAAACATTGCACTGTAGTAATACATTTACCTCAGAATAACCACTCAGTGTCCATAAGCTCATCAGTCAGCTAGAAAAATAACTATAAAGAGGAGCATTTTGCTATATTTATGCGCTATTGCATATTAATATTTTTACTTAATCTGTTGTCTACATGATTCAACTCCTCCTATAAAATTGCATTTTACTAATGAAGAAAAACAGACTGAATGTGTGAAAGACATGAGAACATTTATAGGATACACTGAGGAGCCCAAACTACACTCAGTGGCCAAGTGATGCTTATGGTCCATGATATTGGTACAGATTCTGTGTAACGAACAATCCTTTGTCACTGTATATTTCAAGTTGGAAAAGACATTTAGTTCTCACTTTAAGTGAACCTTAGTTCCCAGGTCGACCTGATCATCTACAAGATGGATTAAAATGCTGATAAAGTTAAGAAAACATGAGACATAAACACATGGCAGTATGATTGAAATGTTAAAATGTAGGGAAAAAATGAAATAATAATAAAATAAAACACTTTTATTCTGTGGCACCTAAAAAAATAATTTGGCGCCTACGTTTTTTTCTTATAGGAGCCAATGGCTCCTTACTCGATTTTTTTGTCTGGAGCCCTGCACTTTATCTATCTCTTTTTTTTTCTACAATGTCCTCATTTGTATATCTGTATAGTTTGTATGTACATATGTTTAAACTGTATTTATCTGTATTTGTACGTCTACTGTCAGTGTTTAATGTTAACTGTATGCACCAAGGGTCTGAGAGTAACGCAATTTCAATTCTCTTTATGTATGGTCCTGTACATGTGGCAGAATTGACAATAAAGCAGACTTGACTTGACTTGATTATGCAGACAAGATGGGAAACAAGAACACAAACAAGAATAGAAAACCTGAAGTGCTTATCAGAAAAATCACAATTCGATTTTTTCCCCAAAATTGTCCCGCCCTCGTCTACATTAATAGAAACAAGAAAGCAAAAAAGAGATAGTTTACAGTAGTTTCTGCATTTAATTTTCGAGCAGATATGATCTTGGGTATTTATCCTTAGTAACCCAAGTTGCATTATTTAACAAATAGTACACAGACATCAGTGTGTTCTCCAAAATAGGTGCATTGTCTGTTATTGCAAAATTGTCCTTTAATGCCTTGTCATCCATCTCAGTTCATTTCTTAACTACTAGAGAACTCACACAGTAGATTTTCCAGCTGCATGCTAACCTCTACACAGCAAAATCCCCGGTGTCAAATTAACACTGCTGGGTGTCTATATGTGTCCACACTACAGAGTGTTAAAAGTAACACTGAAGCGGTGTTGAAGTGAATGAGATAAGTTATTAATTAAGTGATGATTGAGCATTAGTGATAAACATCTGCTGTTAACAAGCACAATCACTGAAGGGAAACAACAAGAACAGAAAAAAAGAGGAACACAACAACTACAACTGACTTCCAGTCACAGCCTTAGATGATTTGAACTGAAATAAAACACATTAAATCTCAGCAGAGGATTAAATATGCCTAAAAAAGGTTTTATTGAGAACAGAGGTTTAGATGTTGAATGTTTTGTTTAAAGTCACCATTAATGTGATCAGTGTTTGCTCAAGTTGGGCTCTTGACCCTTGACTTTCTTACATTCTTTTCTCTGGCTGCTGTAACTCTGTGTTTATAAAACACATTTGTTAAGCAAAAAGCCACAAAAAAAATTATCCGGTGTTGTTGGCAGGTTATTAGTAATGACTTATTTGTAGTGTAATGGCCTGATTCTGTGTTATGCAAAAATGTATTCAATATTGCTGATAAAAGTAATAATTTAATCAGATAAGTTGATGAATTTTAGAAACACTTTGCACACTAGAAATTTCAAACATCTGTGTAACTAAGATACAAACATTCATCAAGAATCAGCATATGAACAATGTGACTCAAGAATGGTGAGAATAAACAAAAAGCTAAATGCTGCAGTGCATTCTGGGTGCACCAATCAAAACTCATCCATGGCTCCCAGAATGCATTGCAACACGAATAAATTATGCACCAGAATTGTCTTAGTATTTCCTTTTATTCTTACTATTTGCTTTAATGTGTGCTATTTTTTTGTTGTGACTTTTTAGTAGCTTGTTTTGTGATGTTCAAAATTCTGTTTATCTGAATATTTTGTTGATTGTCACCATTGTTGAGATTCATGTGCAGATTCTTCATGTCTATGTGTGCCGTAAATAAAAACATTTTGAGCACAAAGTCTTTATAAAATTGTTCACGTGGTCAAACACAATCTGTAGAAACAAAGGGCTACAATAATCAACAATGTAAAATGTGACAATCAGTGAATCAAGCCCCTACACGATTATTTTCTCAGCATCAAGCAGCCAACATCACCTGATCTCATGTTCTCCTGGTTTTCTTTGCTATAACAATGTGTTTTATAAACACAGAATTACAGCAGCCAGAGAAAAGTTAATATTAAAAAGTCAAGGGTGAAGAGCCCAACTAAAGCAAACACTGATCGCAATGATGAAATCACCTCTAACCTTTAAATTAAATTCAATAAAATATGAAAATAAACCTCTCTTAATTCTCAATAAGAACTGTTGTATGACAGAAATAAAGTCAAAGTGGTTAGTAAAGAGTGAAGCTGGTAAAGCTGTTTGTGGAGTTGTTTAATCCTCCTCTGCTGAGATCCTGAGAGATTTAATGTGTTTTATTTTAGTTCATTTCATCTAAGGCTGTAACTGGAAGTCAGTTGTAGTTGTTGTGTTTCTCTTCAGTGATTGTGCTTGTTAACAGCAGGTGTTCATCACAAATGCTCAAACGTCACTTAATTAATAACTTAATTATCTCATTCACTTCAACACCACTTCAGTGTTACTTTTAACACTCTGTAGTGTGGACACATATAGACATCCAGCAGTGTTAATTTGACACCAGGGATTTTGCTGTGTATCAGGTCAGAGTGCTCCTTAACATTGACATGCATAGGCTGGCATAGATCTTTTTATGTAATAATAAATTAGATAATGCGCAATCCAGTGACATTACATATTTGCCACGAAAGGGAGTTTTCAACAACAACGGACCTATATGATGAAAAGCAATTATCCAGCCCAATATACTCATAACTGCTGTTTCTCCCTGTGTGTAGCGTGCTGGTGTAGGTGTTTCCCTTAGTGTATGTGAGTCTAGTGCTCCTGCACTACTGGATCTGCTAAGGGAAAGAGAGGAAAGGATTCTGGGATTGGAGGCTGATATGACACGCTGGGAACAGAAGTACTTAGAAGAGAGTGCAATGAGACAGTTTGCCATGGAAGCCGCAGCTACAGCCGCAGCACAGAGGTCAGTGCACACACATGAACGTTTACCCGTATAAATATATAGTGAAGTCAATTGTTATTTGCACTTTTAAAGAAAATCCTGTCTCAAATCCCCCAGTGAGAAAGCCAAAGCCAAAGCAAGGTTCTATGCTCTCATCATCTCACATTGTTTTCAGGGTGTTTCATCTGTTTACCTATAAAGTATATCCTTGACTTACAATACAACCCTGAAAACAGATGTATGAAATGTTCAACAACTTGTATGCACATATGTATGTGCTAATTAATTTTGTCCCATCTCCAAAATGCCAAGGAATATTTCAGCAGTGCACATTCGATAACGCAAGCATTGCATTTAAAACTCCAGCTGTCAAGGAAAGTCACTTTAGCTCAATGCTTGAGAAAAGATATTGCCTTGGTAATAGCCCTCCGGGGCCAGCTAAGACCTGCTCAGAGAGGCCAATTTCTTTCTCTTTTCATTTGCTGTGTATACTGTCAGTCAGTTAAATGATTATGCGACTTATACAGATATCATCATGCCCATCTTTCATATTTTGTCAAGCTGCCTCAATGCAAAGGGAGTCAAAAAAGGATACTGACTGATAACTCACAAAACATAGAAACGAGGAACAAAGCAATTTGTCAGAGCCAACAATATTCGTAATACACATTTCCAGGTTTATTAGACAGCTAGATTAGGAAGCAAGCTGGAAATTTTTTATTTATTTATTTATTTTTGGAGTATGAGTATTTTGGGAGTGTGAGTTTTTTTTTCATTTTTTTTTTCAGTGTGGATATGTCAAATACCATTACTTAGTTTCCTTAATTTTGTAGGATTCCCAAGTTATAAGCATACAAATATCCCTGTCCCAGTAATTACATTTTAAATGCTTAGTTTGACGATTCCCAGATAGCCCTGAAGAAGCCCTGATAGAACACGTGGCCTAATGGTTAGAGAGTCGGACTCGTAATCCAAAGGTTGTGAGTTTGAGTCTCAGGTCCGGCAGGAATTGTAGGTGGGGGGAGTGAATGTACAGCGCTCTCTCCTCCTTCAACACCAAACCCCCAACTGCTCCCCGGGCGCCGCAGCATAAATGGCTGCCCACTGCTCCGGGTGTGTGTTCATGGTGTGTGTGTGTTCACTGCTGTGTGTGTGCACTTTGGATGGGTTAAATGCAGAGCACAAATTCCGAGTATGGGTCACCATACTTGGCCGTATGTCACGTCGTCACTTTTGTAAAACAATTCTAAGTCAAACATTAAATTACCATTGCAAGGTGATGTTGCTTCAGCATCACTCTTGCATGTTCTGTTAATGTTAAAACAATTTTGAAATTTTAACCAAAATCAATGGAAATTTCACTGAATCAATGCAACAATGCGATGTTGCGATTTTACATCACTATTGAATCAACATTAAAAATAAACGTTGTTGAGTTAGTGTTACAATGTGATATTGGTTCATCATATGGTGAAAATGTTGAAATTTCAACAACAACAAAAAATCAATAGGAATGTCACTGAATCTACATTACATTTCACGTGTGTTTAATTTAGTTCCAAACAAACAGATGTAGAATATTAGTGTAATGTTAACATATTTGATGAAACTTGCATCAATGATTTTGTTATTTTACTTGTTATTATTGTTTATATTACTGTGAAGTTGCTTTGAAACCATCTGTATTGTATAAAGCACTACATAACAAAGGTGACTTGACATTGACTAATAAAAGATTTAATCAAAACCAAAAACAAAATTAACATTTAAGCTACAATCAGTGTTGCCAGATTGGAAATGTCCAAGTATCGTACCAGAAGCTCAAATATTATCGTATTTGGAAGAAAATTATCGTACACAAGTCAAAGGTATGGAATACGGCTATTTATCTAGATCAACAACTTTTAGACACGACCTGCAAATTACCACAATAGATAAATAACTAGGCGTACCTTACATCGTGTCTAAACCGGACGCGAGCGGCACGACAAAATACAATAGAATCTATCAGTGTCTACACTGGATACGGCGTGGCGCGACACGACAAATCCCCGACAGTAAACTGATGCCTCATTCTATTTATGACACACAGACACAAAATTCAAATGATTTTTAACAGTTGCTTTGTCGCGTGCAGTGTTAACTCCACCTCAGAGTCACTGTTATCGGAAGACTGTGTGTTGCCAGATGTTGAGGGGGTTCTTGCCGTCATGGACCGCAAGATAGTGCTCCTTGGCTTGAAAGAAGGGCACCCTCCTGCATTCTTAAGGCCCGTTCACACCAAGCACGATAACTATATAGATAACGATAAAGATATAGTTCTAAAAATCGTTCTCAATATTAAAGAATAGCAGAGTCCACACCACAACTATAACGATAAAGGCACAGAGAAACGATATCGTTGGGATCACTTTCAGAACGATTTTTTTCCAGCTGATGAACGATACAAACATTGACAGCCAATCAGAATCCATCCTGCTGTAATGAGCTCAAGAATTTAAAGCGGCAGACGAACATGCGCTTAGAATAAACAGATGATATCGTTCGCTGGTGTGGAACGCTAATATCGTTATCTTTGTAGTTTTCGTCCTTGGTGTGAACGGGCATTTACTCGTGTGCACAAGTGCATTTAGAGTGTCTGTAATGAGCCGATTTCGTGCATGAGTCCTATGATTACAATTACCATCATTTGAAGTGTCACAAAATTCTGAAAGTATCGTACATTATGGGATTTTTTCCATTATTGATTGTACATCGTACACTGTAAAACCCAATAAGTTAGGGTACCTCAAACCGTTTGAGTAAACCGATTGCCTTAAAACCCTGACAAGTTAAGTTAACTCAAATATTTAAGGCAATCAGTTTCCTCAAATGGTTTAAGTTTTTAAAACTAACAGTTATGAGTTCTCTGAACTTATTTCAGTTGAGTTCACAACCCAACAAGTTAGGTTAACTCAAACCGTTTGAGGAAACTGATTGCCTTAAATATTTAAGTTTTTAAAACTAACAGTTATGAGTGCTCTGAACTTATTTCAGTTGAGTTCGCTAAAATAAGATAAACATTGCAATTAAGTAATTAAGTGATTAATCGAGTGATAATTGTACATTAGTGATGAACACCTGCTGTTAACAAACAGAGTCACAGAAGAAAAAGAAACAAGAACAACAACTAACTTTAGTCACAGCCTTAGATAAAATCAACTGAAATAAAATACATTAAATCTCTCAAGATCTGATTAAACAACCCCACAAACAGTATCACCAGCTCCACTTATTAATAACCAGACTGACTTTATTTCTGTCAGACATCTACAGAAGATCTTATTGAGAATTAACTAAGGTTTAGATGTTGATTTATTGTTTCATTTGAAGTAACCATGTTAGAGATCAGTGTCTGCTTTAGTTGGGCTCTTGACCCTTGACTTCCGTGTTAGTTAGTTTTTCTTCTTCTTTTTTTCTGGCTGTTATAACCATGTGTTCCTCGAACATATTTGTTACAACTCAAAAGCCCAGAGAAAATGATCAGTACTTGGTTGTCATGTATTTATAATGACAATCATCTACTAGTGAACTGATCTCATTGAGAGTGAACATAGACTCATTGTGTGTCTAATCTCTGATTAAATAGATGTTGTATTGATTATAGTAAAAGTGTTTCTCAGAGCCAGTGATTCTGCGACCGACAGTTAATATAAAGGACTTTACAAACAGTTTGTCCACAAAAAGTTTTCATTTATGGTAGCAATTAGACTCACACAGACATCAAGAATCAACTTATGAACCTCAACAATGGTGATAATCAATACAAAATCCATTTAACCAGAGATTAGACACACAATGAATCTATGTTCACTCTCAATGAGATCAGTTCACTAATAGATGATTGTCATTATAAATATATAACAACCACTAATCATTTTCTCTGGGCTTTTGAGTTGCAACAAATATGTTCGAGGAACACATGGTTACAACAGCCAGAAAAAATAAATAACACACAAGTCAAGGGTCAAGAGCCCAACTAAAGCAGACACTGATCTCTAACATGGTTACTTCAAATGAAACTAAATCAACATCTAAACCTTAGTTAATTCTCAATAAGATCTTCTGTAGATATCTGACAGAAATAAAGTCAGTCTGGTTATTAATAAGTGGAGCTGGTGGTGATGCTGTTTGTGGGGTTGTTTAATCAGATTTTGAGAGATTTAATGTATTTTATTTCAGTTGATTTCATCTAAGGCTGTGGCTGAAGTCAGTCTTGTTTCTCTTTTCTTCAGTGATTCTGTTTGTTAACAGCAGGTGTTCATCACTAATGCTCAATCAGCACTTAATTAATCACTTAATTACTTAACTGCAAGTTTTAAAACTTACATGGTTTAAGCCAAGGGGAATTTGTTTACTCAAACGGTTTGAGTTACCCTAACTTGTTGGTTTTTACAGTGTAGAGAGGTCAAAATTATCGTACAAATACGATAATTATTGTACGTCTGGCAATACTGGCTACAATTCATTGCTACATCAAGAGAGGTTTAGTGAAAGCCACTTAAATTAATTTTTTATGTTGATTTATTGGGTAACGCTTTAGAGTTCAACCCACAAAGAACTACGTAAGTATACTGAATTTACAATGTACGGTTCTGTAATTATAGTGTACCTATAAAGAATGTACGTGTACACAGTAAAATCCTGAGTGTTAAATTAACACTGCTCGGATCATATATGGTCCCACTCTAAAAGAGTGTTAAAATAACACTGAAGCAGTGTTAAAGTTAATGGGATAATTATGTGATTAATTAAGTGCTGATTGAGCACAAGTGATGAACACCTGCTGTTAACAAGCAGAATCACTGAAGAAAAGAGAAACACAAGAACTACAACTGACTTCAACCACATCCTTTAGATGAAATCAACTGAAATAAAAGACATTAAATCTCTCAAGATTTCAGTAGAAGATAATTAAACAACTCCACAAACATCAACAGCTTCATGCATTACTAACAAGTTAGCCTTTATTTCTGGATTATCTAAAACAGAAGTTCTTTACTGAGAAGTAAGGTTTAGATGTGTTTTTTGTTGTTGTTTGTTTTTCTTTTTTGCAACTTACCGTTTTGGTGAATAGTGTTTGCTTTAGTTGCCTCTTGACCCTTGACATTTTAAATACAAGTTTCTCTTTGGCTGTTACAATTGTGTTTATAAGCACATATGTGACAGCAAGGAATTTATGATGAAATTATTTCATGTGTCTTAGTCTCTGATTGCATTTTACCTAAATCTGTAGTGTTGCAGTTCTATTATATGAGATGACAATGTGAGAAAACTTTATAAACCACTTTTATATAAGTATGGCTAAGTATGAAGAATCAGCATGTGAATCTCAGCAATGGTGAAAGTAAGAATAAAAAAATACTAAGACAATGCAGCTGCATAATTTATTCATGTCGCAATGCATGCTGGGAGCCATGGATGAGTTATGATTGGTGCACCCAGAATGCAATGCAACATGAATCTGTCTGATGATCGTCACCATTGTTGAGATTCATATGCTGATTCTTGATGTCTGCGTGTCTAAACAGTACAGACATTCTAAACTGGTGTGCAAAGTGTTTTTAAAGTTGTTCATATTTCATTAAAAAGCAGTTGTGACCAATAACATAAACTAAATATATACAACACCACTGATGACATCAGTGAATCAGGTTACTGCATGATAACTACATTATCAAATAATAGCCATAATCTGATTACATTTTCTCTTGGCTTTTCTTGCTATAACAAATGTGTTTCATAAACAAAATTACAGCAAAGAGAGAAAAACTAACGTTAAAAAGTTGAGGATCAAGAGCCCAACTAAAGCAAACGCTTATCTCCACAACGGTGAATTCAAATTTTATTATTTTCAATAAACATTAACATCTAAACCTCTGTTAATTCTTAATAAGACATTTTTAGATGCATGACAAAAAAAGTCAAACTAGTTAGTAGTGAGTGAAGTTGGTGATGCTGTTTGTGGAGATGATTAATCATCTTCTGCTGAGATCTTGAGAGATTTAATGTCTTTTATTTCAGTTGATTTCATCAAAGGATGTGGTTGAAGTCAGTTGTAGTTCTTGTGTTTCTCTTTTGTTCAGTGATTCTGCTTGTTAACAGCAGGTGTTCATCACTAATGCTCAATCGGCACTTAATTAATCACATAATTATCCCATTAACTTTAACACTGCTTCAGTGTTACTTTAACACTCTTTTAGAGTGGGACCATATATGATCCGAGCAGTGTTAATTTAACACTCAGGATTTTACTGTGTACTACCGAAAGTGTACGCTGGAGGTCCGCATTAAAGAGCGCCAAAACTGTATTGTTTGAATTTCGTTATGAATTTGGCATCATTTTAAAGCTTATATTTTGTTTATTAAAAAGTAACAAAGCACAAAGCTTTTTGCGATTACTGGATGGCAAGTGCGCTTCAAATAACCAACATGAAGTCCACGCATTAACAGAACACAGCATATAGACTAAGATCTCGATAAGAAGAAGCCATATTAGTAATGATTATAAATGAGAATTGTTGACAATATTGCCAGTATCCACAGAGCTGACAGCTTTACCTGTTGAAGTTTGTTCAAGTTATGCACGAAATAGACACAGCTTTTCTGCACTTGCACGTCTCCATCATTTCAATCTCTCTCGCGCTGCACAACTGGAGCTGCGTTTAGCAGACTGTGTGCGTCAGCGCTGCTGTGCGGCAGAGACGAGGACTGTTTGAAACTTTTTTCCACTAAAACTTTGATGCGTATCGTCTTTTAATTTTAAGTTTAATACGTGAACAAAGCAAAAGATGTGATCGCATAACAATCAGGAAAAAAGTCCTTACATGCAAATTTTTATGTCATAACATGTAAATATATATAGTCGCCAGTGGCGACCTCAGCAAAAACTTCACTCGCAAATTAATATTTTTGGTCGCAAATGCGACCGTTTTAGTCGCAGTCTGGAGCCCTGTTACTTACTCATCAGATCGCTCTTCTCTTCTGGATGAACTCTTGCTCTTATTTTGAGGCAAATCCAGCTTTTATTCAGCGCGTCTTCTTCCAGAAACGAACAGTAACGTTAGCCGCGAGGAACGATCTGACTTTGTTTGTTGTTGGGCGTCTCCATGAGCACGCGGCACACGTGGTTATTTACATATGAACGCGAGGGGGCGGGATCGCATTAGAAATAATGAGTTAGACGGGACTGACTGAACATCGTGTTGGTTTCATACGGATTACTTCATCACAGAATGTTTGTTTTTGATAAGATTTACTTCATTTCAAAGTAGACACTTCCAGCTTTCTATAGATATAACTCCCATGTCTGTGTGTTGAGTTTTCGCTGAGTTACACTTCATTTTAGTGACGTATTTCAAAGAGCAGCTCGTGGAGACGGAGAAGACAAAGAGCGCATCCGGTTTGTTTTCTTTTTTTTTTTTCAAAACCACAAAGTTTTGTTGTATTCGTGAGTGTACACAAAAAAAGTAGACACTTAACAGTTTCGATTGATGTATAACTTATTTGTGTGACCAAAATCAACAGAGTATTTTTAGTGTCTTTTGCACTGATCTTAAAAAAACTGAGCTGGTATTGCCGGCGATACGGTCGACTTCAGTGAGTTAACACCTGTTTTTTTCAGAATTTAGCAGTAAGAAATTGCTAGCCATCCAGTTTTTGATATCAACTATACATTCCGTTTGTTTTGCAAATTGGTAAGTTTCATCGGGTCGCGAAGAAATATAGAGCTGAGTATCATCAGCATAACAGTGAAAGCTAACACCATGTTTCCTAATGATATCTCCCAAGGGTAACATGTAAAGCGTGAAAAGTAATGGGCCAAGTACTGAGCCTTGAGGTACTCCATACTGCATTTGTGATTGGTATGATACCTCTTCATTTACTGCAACGAATTGATGGTGGTCAGATAAGTACGATTTGAACCATGCCAGTGCACTTCCTCTAATGCCAGCATAATTTTCTAGTCTATTTAAAAGAATGTTGTGGTCGATAGTGTCAAACGCGGTGCTAAGATCCAGTAACACTAATGGAGAGATACAACCACGATCAGATGATAAAAGCAGGTCGTTTGTAACTCTAATGAGAGCAGTCGCAGTACTATGATATGGTCTAAAACCTGACTGGAAATCCTCACATATATAATTTTTCTCTAAGAAGGAACATAGTTGTGATGATACTACCTTTTCTAATATCTTTGACAGAAAAGGGAGATTCGAGATCGGTCTGTAATTAATTAATTATTTGGGGTCAAGTTGTGTTTTTTTAATGAGAGGCTTAATAACAGCCAGTTTGAAGGTTTTTGGGACATATCCCAAAGGCGAATGGGTAATCCACAAACAGAAGATAGTCCAGGTGAGGTGCAAACACAGTCCGAAACAGCAATGCAAAGGGTAAATCCTAGACAGACTATAAGCTACAGGGCAGGCAGAGATCAGACAGGACGAGGTAAACCAAGCTAGAATCAAGACACGTGTGACACAGGTAAAAAACAGGACAGACTAGACTTAACTCAGGAAACACGGAATGGCTCCGTAATGTTTCTATGTAGGAGAGTTAAACGCAGACTATCGCTCCGAAAGAGGAGCTTATATAGTGATAGCTGTGTGTGTGTGTAACGCAATGGATGATGGGAAGACTGGGGTGAATACTCTGTGTGGTGTGAATGTCTATGCAATCTGGTAATGAGCGAAAGAGGATGTCCAATATTTTTGTAGTTAAGGTAAATACAACTTATATAGTGTGTTTGACCTCCTTGTTAGGTTACAGGGTAAACACAACATTTGCGGGCTGTGTGTGTGTTACCTCCTTGTAATCAGTAAACACAACATTTGCTGTAAAAATTAAAGTGGTGCTTGTTACCTCCTTGTTCCATGATGTAAATATAACATGGGTAAATTAAAGTGGTGCTGTTCCCCCTTATTCCATAGTCATGGTAAGTGGCTACAACAAATTGATCTAAAACGTGACATGTCCTACATTATAACAGGTAATATATAGTCTGTGTGTAATTCAAATATTATTTGTGTGTTTTATATTAAAATCACACACAAATGACAACAGTAACAACACAGGCAACAGATAATAAAAGATATGTAATCAGAAAAAAGGCAACTCCATAAGTAAAACCCGCGACCTCAAACCTGTAAACCGATTCCCTTAAAAACCTAATGTAAAACCCACAGTAAAACCCAGATGTAACTCAAACCGTTTGAGTAAACAAATTCCCCTTCTTAAACGGTTTTAAAACAGTTAAGTAATTAAGTGATTAATTAATGATTCATTAGTGATGACACCTGCTAACAAACAGAATCACTGAAGAAAAGAGAAACACAAGAACTACTACAATATTCAGACACAGCCTTTGTAGAACTAAAATACATTATCTCTCAGATTAAACAACCCCACAAACAGCATCACCAGCTCCACTTAAATACAACATTTCTGTCAGACATTACAGAAGCAGGAATTAACTAAGGTTTAGATGTTGATTTAGTTTAATTTGTAAATTAGAGAAGTGTCTGCTTTAGTGCCCTTGACCCTTGCTTTGTTAGTTTTTTTTTCCTGTTGTCCTTGTTCCATTTGTTGTAACTCAAAAGTCAGAGAAAATACAGTGGTTGGTTGTTATATATTTATAATGACAATCATCTATTAGTAAACATTGAGACAACTGGTTAAATGGATGTTGTATTGATTATTAAAAGTGCGGGCAGTTAATATGAAGGACTTTAAAGTTTGTCCACATAGTTTTCAAGTGCACTTAGTCACACAGACATCAATAATCAACTTGAACCTCAACAATTACCTAAACAAAACAAACAAAAAAAAAATTGTGCAATCCTGGGTATGTAGTACAAAACTCATCCATTCCCAGCACAGGGATTTTTCTTTTTTTTAAACATTGTTGACAACATTTGCGGTGTGAGTCTAAGGCTACCATAGATGAAAACTTTATGTGGAAAACTGTTTAAAGTCCTTTATATTAACTGACTGTCACAACCACTGCTCTTAAAATCACTTTTACTATAATCAATCCAACATCCTTCAGAGTTAGACACCTGAAACCTTGCTCAATGAGATCAGTTATCATGTAGTTATTATAAATACATAACAACCAACTACTTACTTGCTCTGGGCTTTTGAGTTATAACAAATATGTTTGTAAATGGTTACAACAGCCAGAGAAAATAAGAACGAAAAAAAAAAATAACGCTTCAAGGGTCAAGAGCACAACTAAAGGCTGATCTCTAAATGGTTTAAAGAAACAATACATCAACATCTAAACCTTGCTAATTCTCAATAAGTGCTGCAGATGTTGACGGAAACAAAGTTAGTCTGGTTATTAATAAGTGGAGCTGGTGATGCTGTTTGTGGGGTTGTTTAGATCTTGAGATTTAATGTATTTTATTCAGTTGATTTCAGTTAGTTGTTGTTCTTTTGTTTCTCTTTCTTTCAGTGATAAGTTAACACATGTTCATCACTAATGTAAGCACTAAATTAATCACTTAATTATTTGGCTACTGAAATAACAAATTGAGTTTTCTTAAATGGTTTAAAACGTTTCCTCAAATTGTTCACTTGGGTTTTTACAGTTTACTACGGTTTGAGTCCTACTTGTCGGGTATTATATTCTTTTTATCAACAGAAATATCAGTACTCATAACTATTAGTTTTAAAAACTTAATGGTTTAAGGCAATAGTTTCCTACGGTTTGGTTAACCTAAATTGTCGGGTTTTTAAACTTCAAACGGTGACTGTAACTTTACTGTAAACCCAACAAGTAATAACTCAAACCGTTTGAGTAAACCGATTGCCTTAAAAACCCGACAATTTAGGTTAACTCAAACCGTTTGAGGAAACTATTGCCTTAAAAACCTGAAATGTTAACTCAAACCATTTGGTAACTGTGCCTTAAATATAGTTTTTAAAATAACAGTTTTGAGTACTGAACATTTCAGTTGATCACAACCCAACAATGACAACGTTTGAGTAATTGCCTTAAAAACACAGTTAAGTTAACTCAACAGATAATTGCCTTAAAAGTTTTTAAAATAAAGTTTTGAAGTCTGAATTATTTCAGTTGAGTTCGCTAAAATAAGATAAACATTGCAATTAAGTAATTATGTGATTAATTGAGTGATAATTGTGCATTAGTGATGAACACCTGCTGATAACAAACAGAATCACTGAAGAAAAAGAAACAAGAACAACAACTAACTTCAGACACAGCCTTAGATAAAACCAACTGAAATAAAATACATTAAATCTCTCAAGATCTGATTAAACAACCCCACAAACAGCATCACCAGCTCCACTTATTAATAACCAGACTGACTTTATTTCTGTCAGACATCTACAGAAGATCTTATTGAGAATTAACTAAGGTTTCAATGTTGATTTAGTTTCATTTGAAGTAACCATGTTAGAGATCAGTGTCTGCTTTAGTTGAGCTCTTGACCCTTGACTACTGTGTTTGTGGGGGTTTTTTCTGGTTGTTGTAACCATGTGTTCCTCGAACATATTTGCTATAACTCAAAAGCCCAGAGAAAATGATCAGTAGTTGTTGTTGTCATGTATTTATAATGACAATCATCTGTTAGTGAACTGATCTCATTGAGAGTGAACATAGACTCATTGTGTGTCTAATCTCTGGTGAAATGGATGTTGTATTAATAATAGTAAAAGTGATTCTAAGAGCCAGTGATTCTGTGACCGTCAGTTAATATAAAGGATTTGCCAAACAGTTTGTCCACAAACAATTTTCATCTACAGTAGAAATAAGACTCACACAGACATCAAGAATCAGCTTATGAACCTCAACAATGGTGTCCATTAAAAAAAGAAAAAAAAGAAATCATGCAGCAATGCATGCTGGGAGCCATGGATGAGTTTTGTATTTTTTTTTAATGGTCACCATTGTTGAGGTTCATAAGTTGATTCTTGATGTCTATGTGAGTCTAATTTCTACCATAGATGAAAACGTTTTGTGGACAAACTGTTTGGAAAGTCCTTTATATTAACTTTGTCACAGAATCACTGGCTCTTAGAATCACTTTTACTATAATCAATACAACATCTATTTAACCAGAGATTAGACACACAATGAGTTTATGATCACTCTCAATGAGATCAGTTCACTAACAGATGATTGTCATTATAAACATATAACAACCAACTACTGATCATTTTCTCTGGGCTTTTGAGTTGTAGCAAATATGTTCGAGGAACACATGGTTACAACAACCAGAAAAAAACAAGACCATAGAAGTCAAGGGTCAAGAGCTCAACTAAAGCAGACACTGATCTCTAACATGGTTACTTCAAATGAAACTAAATCAACATCTAAACCTTAGTTAATTCTCAATAAGATCTTCTGTAGATGTCTGACAGAAATAAAGTCAGTCTGGTTATTAATAAGTGGAGCTGGTGATGCTGTTTGTGGGGTTGTTTAATCAGATTTTGAGAGATTTAATGTATTTTATTTCAGTTGATTTCATCTAAGGCTGTGTCTGAAGTCAGTTGTAGTAGTTCTTGTGTTTCTCTTTTCTTCAGTGATTCTGGTTGTTAACAGCAGGTGTTCATCACTAATACTCAATCAGCACTTAATTAATCACTTAATTACTTAACTGCAAGTTTTAAAACTTACATGGTTTAAGCCAAGGGAAATTTGTTTACTCAAACGGTTTGAGTTACGCTAACTTGTTGGGTTTTACAGTGTGTAAAACCCGACAAGTCACGGTAACTCAAACCGTTTGAGTAAACCGATTCCCTTAAAAACCTGACAAGTTAGGTTAACTCAAACCGTTTGAGGAAACTGATTGCCTTAAATATTTAAGTTTTTAAAACTAACAGTCATGAGTTCTCTGAACTTATTTCAGTTGAGTTGTAAAACCCGACAAGTCACAGTAACTCAAACCGTTTGAGTAAACCAATTGCCTTAAAAACCCGACAAGTTAGGTTAACTCAAACCGTTTGAGGAAACTGATTGCCTTAAATATTTACGTTTTTAAAACTAACAGTTATGAGTGCTCTGAACTTATTTCAGTTGAGTTCACTAAAATAAGATATACATTGCAATTTTTGCGATTGAAGTGAGCATGTCACATGCAACTTTGCTCTCAAGATGGCACCTGTGTATTTGGCATGCCGTCTGCTGCTCTCTTGTTTGCTTGTCTGGTTGTCTGCTCTGCCTCTAAACTGCTGCACGTTTTTAATCTACGACCGCCAAGCTCTCTTGGATATCCGCAACTCTGTTGTGGACACATTCACAAACTCTTAGACTTCGGATGTGGACTGTTCCTTTGACAATACGAATGAGTCGCTCCGAATGGTTATTCCGGATTGTATTCGCCGGTGGCCCTTCAACATCCCGCGGAGAAAGCGAAGGAGGAAACGAGGCAACCGCGGAGAATACATCGTGAAGCTGAAAGCTCATCTGCGGGCTGGCTTTCTCTCGGATCCTTCCCATGAATCGTTTTACGGCGGCTCTGCTACCTGGCGCCCGCTGGACTTGATCTACCGGTGGCTTCATCCTGTTCTCCCCCGGCACCCGAGTCCTGTTTCTCGTGCCGGTCTCCACCGAATCGGCCTCGGCTTGCGAAGACGGGGAGTAACTCACGGAAATCTGCGCTCACTGAAAAGAGCGTCTTCATCTCCTGTTAGTATTTCTTCACCGAAGATGGCATTATTAAATGCCCGCTCCTTGGTGAATAAGACTTTTTTATTAAACGACTTCTACTCATCTCACAATTTGGATTTTATGTTCATCACGGAATCCTGAATAAAGGTTGGTGACCTAACTCCTTTTGCTGATCTGATCCCTTCTGACTGTACATTTTTTAATTCTCCTCGTCCGAGTGGACGCGGGGGTGGGATAGTAACAATTTTAAAGAACTCTCTCTCTGCTCGCTGTCGATTGGTCCCTGTAACGGCTTTTTCCAGTTTTGAAGCTCAGCTTCTTCACTTAGACTGGAATGGTCCTGTATGTTTAGGGGCGATTTACCGTCCTCCGCACTCTTCTAAGGATTTTATACAGCATTTCACTGAACTGATTGGCAATATTGCCACAAATTACGATCGCTTTCTATTGGTGGGCGATTTTAATATCCATGTCTGCTGTCCATCAAACCCCCTATCACATAACTTTCTTAATCTTATTGACGCTTTTAATCTATCTCAGTGGATCAATGACTCTACTCATATTCAGGGCCATACGTTGGATCTTGTACTGTCATATAGGCTTGATGTGATTGATATTGTGCTCTCAGATTTTTTGATCTCTGACCATAAGCCCATACTATTTTCACTGACTCTTCCAGATCTCTCTCATTTTTCTACAACACCTGTAATTCTGTCTCGGTTCTACTCTCCTCAGTTTAGCACACATTTCAACTTGTGCTTTGCTGAATGTTGCTCACAGTTGCACTTGGATCAACCATTATCTGACTTGGATGCTGATCAACATCTTAGCCTCATGAATTTTGCCTGGCTTAAGGTAGCAAATGCAACTGCTCCCTTTAAGCCTCACAAGCACAAGCCAAAATCTGAACTGTGGCATAACTCTGACACCCGTCTCCAAAGACAAAATTGTAGAAAGGCAGAATGAAAATGGAAAAAGGACAGGCTGCATATCTCTCTTCAAATGTTCAGAGACTCTCTTACAGCTTACCAGACTGCAGCTAAGTCTGCGAAAGCTGCATATTTTTCTAATCTAATTGAAACTAATCACTCTAAACCTAAGGTTTTGTTTTCAATTATTCAATCTGTTACAAAGCCTTCTGTTAACACTGTGCCTGTTGCCTCTGTTGCTCTCTGTGAAAGCTTCTTGAGATATTTCAGTGACAAAATTACTAACTTAAGACTTAAGGTCTGCCCCATTTTAACTTTAACTGTCTCTCCAATCATGTCATCCGCCTCTGCCGTTTTCGATGCTTTTGAACCTATCAATCTCCAGGAATTGAAGGAGGTGATTGGCAAGCTTAAACCGTCATTCTGTTCTAGCGATATCATTCACCCAAGATTTTTTAAATTAATTATCAATTCGATTGGGCCAGGTTTGGTGTCTCTTATAAATAAGTGTCTCCAAACTGGCTCTGTTCCTACCAATCTTAAAGTCGCTATGGTCACTCCTCTGCTCAAAAAGCCTTCACTGGATTCCTCTGTCCTAAAACATTTTCAGCCAATTTCTGTCTTGCCTTTTATCTCAAAGGTCTTGGAGAAAATCGTGCTGAATCAACTTCAAAGTTTTCTGTCAAGTAACTGTATTTATGAGGTTTTTCAATCTGGTTTTAAGTCTGCTCACAGCACTGAGTCCGCCCTTTTAAGAGTGTTAAATGATATTTACCTCTCGACTGATTCCGGAGACTCTGTGGTTCTTATTCTTCTAGATTTATCGTCCGCTTTTGATAGCGTAGACCACACCTTATTATTATCTAGATTGGAGTCCTGGATAGGTCTAAAAGATAACGTTCTGAAATGTTTCAGTCATACCTGTTTGACAAAGTTTTTAGTGAAGTTGGGTAATTTCACCTCTTTCCCTGCTCCTCTGACCTGTGGTCTTCCACAAGGCTCTATTTTAGCTCCCTCTTTATTTTCTCTACATGCTACCTCTGGGCTCTATTCTACGTAAACATGGCGTGTCTTTTCATTTCTATGCTGATGATACTCAAATCTATCTTCCAATCAAAAGAAACAATTCCACTGTGATTACTTCTCTTCTGCAATGTTTAGAGGAGGTTAAATCATGGCTAGTCCAAAATTTCCTCTTCCTAAATGAAGACAAGACCGAGGTAATTGTTTTCGGTCCAAATGAGAACTCTCAGTGTATAAGCCCTGAGTTAGAAAGTTTATCCGTTTTTAGATCCTCACGGGTACGGAACCTAGGAGTTCTCATTGACCAGCATTTACAATTTGATAAACATATCTCTTCTGTTATCGGATCAGCTTCACTTACTGTCCAAAATTAAAAATTTTCTCACTCCTAAAACTCTACAAATGGCTGTTCACGCTTTTGTTACGTCTCGTCTAGATTACTGCAATTCTTTATATTGCGGTATATCAAAATGTCAAATTGCGCGTCTTCAGCTTGTTGCTGCGGCCAGACTTCTTTTAAAGTGTCGTAAATATGAACACATCACTCCAGTTCTTAAATCCTTAAACTGGTTGCCGGTTTGTCAGAGAATAGACTTTAAAATTCTCCTCTTTGTATATAAATCCCTACACAACCTAGCCCCTGTCTACCTCTCTGAACTTCTTCATCTCTACACTCCGTCCAGAAGCCTACGATCCCGTGACCAGGCTTTGTTGGTAGTCCCTCGCGTTAGGCTTAAGCGTAGAGGTTGAACTTGAACATTGCAATTTAGTAATTAAGTGATTAATTGAGTGATAATTGTGCATTAGTGATGAACACCTGCTGTTAACAAACAGAATCACTGAAGAAAAAGAAACACAAGAACAACAACTAACTTTAGTCACAGCCTTAGATAAAATCAACTGAAATAAAATACATTAAAACTCTCAAGATCTGATTAAACAACCCCACAAACAGCATCACCAGCTCCACTTATTAATAACCAGACTAACTTTATTTCTGTCAGACATCTACAGAAGATCTTACTGAGAATTAACTAAGGATTAGATGTTGATTTATTGTTTCATTTGAAGTAACCATGTTAGAGATCAGTGTCTGCTTTAGTTGGGCCCTTGACCCTTTACTTCTGTGTTAGTTTTTTATTTCTTATTTTTTTCTGGTTGTTGTAACCATGTGTTCCTCGAACATATTTGTTACAACTCAAAAGCCCAGAGAAAATGATCAGTAGTCGGTTGTTATATATTTATAATGACAATCATCTATTAGTGAGCTGATCTCATTGAGAGTGAGCATAGACTCATTGTGTGTCTAATCTCTGGTTAAATGGATGTTGTATTGATTATAGTAAAAGTGATTCTAAGAGCCAGTGGTTCTGTGACAGTCAGTTAATATAAAGGACTTTACAAACCGTTTGTCCACAAAAAGTTGTGGTCTGCTGGAGGCGGAGGTGAGGGATACTCCAGCCCTGGCGACACTGGAGGAAGGCAGTCCCGTGGGGCTCGCACGTAAATTAGACAGTGGTGCAAACCGCTGAGAGCGAGTGGAGGGACTGCCAGACGACAGCGATGGAGGAGGCAGGAACGGGTGGGAGAGCGTGTACTTTCGAGGAGCGGGCACTGGAGAATCAGAAGCCCCATCAGGACTGGACAAGAGAACCGAAGACGAAGGAGGGCTGGAGAGAAGAGGAAACAGTTCGATCTCCAAATCAGTCTCTCAGTCTATCAGATCCTTCTCCAAATCCAGCAGCCCCAGATGTATAATCAGCTCACCCTCAGCCGTGGTGAAGGGGGCAGAGCTCCACTCCGCGCTCACACCGTCCACGGCTTGCTCCCTCATGGTGGGCACTGCCGCCGGCTCTCGCACCTGGTCTGACGTGTTGGGCTCAACTTCTGGGGCGATCTTCCGCTCAGTCGCTCGGCTTTGCGCTGGCTCGTTGATCGCAGCGGGAAAAGGCGCTCCGTCATCGGTGGGCTCAGGCTGATGCTCCGCACCGTGTGGAGATGGTGGGCTGGGCTCTGGGTCTGAAGTGGATCTGGCGAGATCATCCATGGGGCAGATGGTGAGTGGCGATCCATTTCTTGCCAGAGTCCACTCCACAAAGGTGGTGAAATCCTCTCGAGGACTATCTTCGGACAACAGCTCTGTGCTCGCGGTGTTCAGACTTGCATCATAGAAAGAGCAGAGCGCATCGTCCGGGTAGCTGGTGGCGTTAGCTAGCAACAAGAACAGTCTGGGATGGTCCTCGAGAGATCGGTCCCCCTGCTCCAGCAGGAGGAGGAGGAATTCGGGCCGGACGAGGGGATCCATACAACGGAAACAAAAAACTGAGCAAACAAAACGGAGGGTACAAACGGAGGTTGCTGTTGTGGTCGGGCCTTCTGTCACACTAGCTGCTGCAGGAATAACGCAGGAGTCGAGGAAACGTTTCACAGTCTTTAATCAAGGAAACTCAGGAGATAATCCACAATGGGAGCTGCACGCACGCGCACGCGCACACGCACACGTAGTAACAAAGTAGACCCGACAAACATGAACTGAATGGACTAGGGCTTTTAAACACCGGATAATTGGGGAAGAACGAGACACACCTGAAATCAAATTAACACAATCAACATGAGGGAGAAACTGGGTCACAGGGAGCAAAACACACAGACAGGTCCATAATCCTGACATATACAGTTTATACAGTTAAACCAAATTCTTTTGAAAAGCTTGTTTAACCTGTTAACCAGCGCCCCCCATATTGGGAATCACAGCTGAAAATGACTAACTAACTTAAAATGGTAACAGTTCCTGACTTCAGTGTGCCACACACACAATTTTGGTGTCTTTGGAAAGAAGACCCTTTGGGCTTTACTATCCATCATCCAGAGTTGATAATGCTCAAAAATATAAAAAGTTATAGACACTGAAGTGCCTTGATAAAAATTGTACCACACTGATTTTTTTTTAATTTCATATAAAAATACATGAAATCAGTCCTGAAGCAATCCAGAAAAGTAATAGGTTGAAAGTCAGATGTCTCATGACTTTATATTTCAAATCTGAAGAAGATACCATGAAAAATGAGATTCCTGCAACCATTTTTCTAGCCCCTCCCCCTCCCCCTGTTTGAGGAACAAGATTTACCAAATGTATAGAAGGGTTCTACTACAAACTATTTAGTCATTATACATACCACTGCAGTTTTTCAATTATAAAACAGTAGACAGAATCTTAGGCATTGTATAAGTGATTTATTTGAGCACTAGAAAAATATAATAAGAATAATTTGAGTGATGAAAAAAAACAATAATAATAAAAAAAAATAACTTAAGTACATACTCTGATTTCCTGACATGCAGCTGCTCCTGCTCATACATTAGTAATCACATGCTGACAATCATTCATACAGATGGTAATCATACAGATGGCCGCCCATATAGTCAATAATCACATTGTAATGGCCTTTTATATAGACTGCATTCACACTGATATCTGTGAACAGTCAGTAATTACACGCTGATTATCAGCCATACAGATGGTAATCATACAGATACAGGCACATTCCCCACAAAACACGCAAACATATATGAAAAATGTTAAAAAAAATAAATAAAAAAAAGGATTATTTGTGCAAAAGGCCGAGCGCTAAGTTACGCCCCCATCAGATGACAGGTGCGTCACAGCGTGCGTCACGCGCCATCACGAGGGAGCGTCAGAATTCAAATAACAATCTTCCATGTATCTTTGACTTTTTTTTTTTGGATGATCTCATTCTGTTTGGGACATTGCCTGCTACAAAATCATGCTGTTTTTTTTTACCACCAAGATGCTGTTTTTGAGCGTAATTTGTTCCATAACGGACACAAACAATAACTCTCCCTGAAGAGATGAGACGTAAACAAAGGAATAACTATCCAAATTACAACTTTATTGTTTCTTTGGACTAAAAGTGCTCTTTGGGATGTTGTTCCGTGGACCCTTATTTCTCAAACTAAACCGGGATTTACAGCAGTGGATACGTTTGAGAGTCGTTATCAGGATGAATCTGGTATGTACTGCATTTTTTTTATACATGTTTTGATGTGTACTGCTTACACAAATTTAGCAAATACATTCCTTATAAGCTTTCTATCGAAAAACAGCGATCTATCGTCGATGCTTGAGGCTTAGACCTTCAAAATGATATATAGTTTGTCAAGATTAATTTTGTCCTGTTTCATTTTATCTATTGAAAACAATGACATGTGCAAACAAAGAGCGTTCAGTGCGCTGGCGTCCTGGTGCATGTTAACAGGTTAAGAACAAATTTAAGATTTTGTTCAATTTGTTCATGTTTTTCACCCACTGACGAAGTTAAACTATTATGGCCAAACCATCATGTCAATAAACACAGTAATAAACACTGAAAGTCAAGAATTATAGCGAACTGACAGGATTTTACCGTCTTTGATTTTACCGTTTTGATCCATATCCTCAAGCACCATTTTGACTAGTTCACAGTTCCTGGTTTCAATCGCCACTCAATGTTGTGAGAACATACTCGGACAAAACCCTCTAGTTTTAAAAGAACACATTCCAGTCAGTTTCAAAAATCTCTCTCCTCTTCGCTTCGATTAGTTTTCTTGTATTTTTGTCACATATTCCTGTCATGAGCGCCGCAAACACGGATAGACTGTTTCCAGTTCCCGATCACCACATTCACTGCTCCAGTTTTAAACGAACACACTCCAAACTGTTTCAAAGTTGTCCCTCGTCTGCGCTTCGATTATTTTTTCCTATTTATCACACGTTTCCATCTTAAGCACCGCAGACACGGATTTCGTCGCACACAGAACCGTTTGCATTTGCTACTAAAACTCAAACCTCATAGTAAGAATTATAGACACATTCCTAACCAGGGTTGCCAGGTTTTCACAACAAAACCCGCCCAATTGTATTTAAAATTCTACTACTCAAAACTAGCCCAATCACGTTTCGAGGGGGGATTATATCATTATCAATAATCTCAAGAGCACAACCACAATTTTTTTTGGCTTTTCTTGCACGGTAAAAGTTCCCCGTGAAAACCCCGGACTTGGCAACACTGTTCCAAACCCAGGACCATTGGGTTACTTATTACTGATATAAACCCAAATTGGGTCAAATCAAGTCAGCTTCCTAACCCAACAGTCTCAACTGAGCGTTTGGATTGAAACAATAACCCAGCATGTTTAAAAAGTAGTTAACCAAATGTTTACAAACCATCACAATAATTTTACCTACTGTATTTTTACAGTGTAATTATTATATAAATATAAGCAACCAAAATTGTTCTATAGCAATTTTTTACTACATACCACGTAATATTAGAATAGGTACCCCTTAGTTTCAAAATACTTACAGTAGAAATAATTTGTAATTTTACAGGTTATTACCCCTTTATTCCCCAGACTTCACATATTATTCCCTTATACCTACACGGACGTATTGAATAGGTATACTATAATTACAAAAAAGTTACACTGTAAATTCTGTTTACTTATGCAGTACGTTGCGGGTTGTAATCTAAAGCGTTACCATTTATTATTCTTATGTTCTTTTACAGTTTCTACAAGCAGCTGTAATGAAAATCATACTGTTATGTCTGTAATGCCCTATTTCTTTAACATAGTGTTTATAGAGCTGGGTGTTATAATGATTTATAACTGTGGTATAAATTCCAAATTTAGATCTATATTTTATTTATATTGTGTACAGGATTTATCAGTGCTACAATGTCACGTAGCTGACCATTTTTATGTAATTAAAGTCACAATGAAACAAAAGTAGCATCTACTGTTTTTACAGCAAGATTGAAGTTGGAAAAATATCTAGCCTACCTCATTTTGTGGATTGTAGTGGCCTTGATGGATTACAGTGGGAAAAAAAAATTATTTGATCCCCTGCTGATTTTGTATGTTTGCCCACTGACAAAGAAATGATCAGTCTATAATTTTAATGGTAGGTTTATTTGAACAGCGAGAGACAGAATAACAACGAAAAAATCCAGAAAAACGCATTTCAAAAAAGTTATAAATTGATTTTCATTTTAATGAGTCAAATAAGTATTTGATTCCCTATCAGTCAGCAAGATTTCTGGCTCCCAGGTGTTTTTTTATACAGGCAATGAGCTGAGATTAGGAGCACTCTCTTAAAGGGATTGCTCCTCCTAATCTCAGTTTGTTACTTGTATAAAAGACAACCTGTATACAGAAGCAATCAATCAATCAGATTCCAAACTCTCCGCCAAGACCAAAGAGCTGTCCAAGGATGTCAGGGACAAGATTGTAGACCTACACAAGGCTGGAATGGGCTACAAGACCATGGCCATGCAGCTTGGGGAGAAGGTGACAACAGTTGGTGCGATTTATTCGCAAATGGAAGAAACTCAAAATAACTGTCAATCTCTCTCAGTCTGGGGTTCCATGCAAGATCTCACCTCGTGGAGTTTCATTGATCACGAGAACGGTGAGGAATCAGCCCAGAACTACACGGGAGGATCGTGTCAATGATCTCTAGGCAGCAGGGACCATAGTCACCAAGAAAACAATTGGTAACACACTACGCTGTGAAGGACTGAAATCCTGCAGTGCCCGCAAGGTCCCCCTGCTCAAGAAAGCACATGTACAGGCCCGTCTGAAGTTTGCCAATGATTCAGAGGAGAACTGGGTGAAAGTGTTGTGGCCAGATAAGACCAAAATCAAGCTCTTTGGAATCAACTCATCTCGCCGTGTTTGTTGGAGGAGGAATGCTGCCTATGACCCCAAGGCAACAAAGGAGTGGCTCAAGAAGCACATTAAGTTCCTGGAGTGGCCTAGCCAGTCCCCAGACCTTAATCCCATAGAAAATCTGTGGAGGGAGCTGAAGATTCGAGTTGCCAAACGTCAGCCTCGAAACCTTGATGATTTGGAGAGGATCTGCAAAGAGGAGTGGGACAAAATCCCTCCTGAGATGTGTGCAAACCTGGTGGCCAACTACAAGAAACGGCTGACCTCTGTGATTGCCAACAAGGGTTTTGCCACCAAGTACTAATACCCCCTTTCCACCAGCAGGAACCAGGTGCTAGTTCAGAACCAGAGCCAGTGCTATTGCTGGTTCTTAATTGGTTCGACTGGCGAGCCCTTTAAGAACCGGTTGCTTTTCCACAGGCTAGAGAGCCAATACAGAGCCAGGTGTTATGTCACTGAATACGTTTCATGTTTCGTTTCACTAGGGCGGCTGCGGCAGCGCCAAACACAACAGGCTTGTTCGAGGTGCATCGGTGCCACGCAGACAGATCGATCGATCGGCACACAACATACAAAAGCACCGCGAGAGCGATACAAAAGCATAAAGAGCCGTCTGCTTTCCAGTCGCTCCCACAGCACCCCCGATGCCTCGCTGGTCCGCTCAGCGCCGATCCATCCCGAACAAGCCTAAACAAACGATCAAATAATTTTTTCCCCCACTGTATATCACGATTATAGACTGCATAAATTCTGCAGAGCTAGGCTATTTAATGCTTTTTAAGTAATTTGCTGAATTTTAAAATTGATACAAAATCTGACAGGTAGTCAGTGTTGAGTAGATAAAATGTGATGTAATCAAATTTCTTATTTCTAGAAAGCATTATAGCATTTTGAATCAACTGGAGCATATTTATAGAGCAAGCAGGACATCCAGTAGTGCATTGCAGCATTCTGGAGATTAGTTTTTTCAGAACTTAGTTTTTCAGCATCAGAAACAGATGGCATATGTCATAGTTTAGCAGTATTTCTGAGGTGAATAAAATCTGTTCTACAAAACATGTCAATGTGACTCTTTGCTGCAGAGATAAATACAACGGTACAACTTTCAAGTGACAAATTATACTGTAGCATCTTTAGTTTAGAATCACTTGGTCCTATTTCCCCAAAGAAAATGAAGTGTTAATACTGTTGAGAAGAGGTTCTGAGATTACAGGAAGCATCTCTTTCAGTAGTTTAGTGGGTAATGGATCTAACATACATGTTGTTGGCTTTGAGTATTAGTTAAGTATTGTTAAAATTATTCCAGTTCTATAACACCGAAAGATTTAAATCACTTAAATCACAAGAGGGTGTCTTTTGAAGAGATATATTGTGACAAATACATTGTTCCAGTTTTCTTTCTAATGGCCTAAATTTTATGATCAAAGAAATAAAAAAAAATCATGTTACATTAATAATCATCAGTTACATTAAACAATTGATTACTTAAGTCTTACTTTGATTTTTGTTTTTGTCATTAATTTAAACAGCAGAGAAAATTAAGTGTGTTATATACTGTATGTGTGTAGTAGATAGAGGTCGCTCTTGTACTGTTATTAGTGAAAAGCTTTGCCTTGCTATCTCGGCAAACTTGGCATTCTTTTGCTTTCAATTGCTTACCTTGTGTGTCAGATTAAGACGTGTTTATTCTCATCAACAATAATTTGCTAAATGTGTTGCAAAAACTGACAAAAAACAAAAAAAGGTAGTTTCAAGTGAACGTTCAAAATACATTATTTGGGTAACACTTTACAATAATTAACTAACACTTTAGTTAACTTAATACATTAACTAACATTAACCTAATGAAACCTTATTGTAAAGTTTTACAATTATTTGTTATTAAAGCATATACGTTCACAAAAACACTGTTTGTTAAATTAAACCGAAAAGCAAGCAGGTGTGCATGATTTGGCATGGCAGCCAATACAAATAATAATCGTTTCCTTACCTAAATCCTGCATTTGGACCAGGCTCACAGAATCACATCACTCTGTGGCTGTACTTCTGAAATTATTATCTTTATCTATATAGTGTAGTAGTTAGCTATCTCTGTGTCATACGTGGCCGCTTGTCAAGCATGAAAAACACAAGTTTTATTTGAATTCTGATTATATTCATATGCCTACAGCATGCAAAGAGCGCTCCTTTTAAATTTATTAAAACTGTCACTCATTTATCATGATCTCACAAAGTTCCATTTTAATCAATGAATGTGACCACACAATGAAACTTATTTTTTAAATGAAGTTGCGAACATGATAGAACTCAGCACTGGACAAAAAGTGAGTGTGTGGATTCCAACCTAAACACCTCTGATTGGCCATTGCGTTGTAGAAATCAACAAACATGTCTGTGATTGGCTACGTTGTTCACCTCTGCGAAAGTGCATTGTAAAATAATTTGACGCTTTCCAAAGCAGAATGGCAGATACACTGGATTGTTTGCCAAATCTATTTATTTATGCTATTATTACGAAGAAAACAGATCCTAGACCAGGAGTTATGGGCAGCTTTTCCATCTAAAAGCAATCAGTTAGACTATTATACACTTAGAGTTAGACTATTATACATGCTAAAGTAAAGTCTGACCGTCCCCCTCGGTTTTAATTAAATTTTAATTTTAATTAAGTATTCTGTTAGAACAGAAGTATTAACATTTTTGTGATTTTTTTTTTTGTCACCTTATTTTTAATTCTGCACAAAGTGACATTTTTTTGTATGTTTATTTGTTTGTTTTCAGAGATACAACTATAATCCAGCATTCTCGCAGTGGCAGTTACAGCGACAGCTCACTGTGGCTGCATGAGGATGAGAACAGAATCCAGAGCAGTCATCACCGTCAGGAAATGGAACAAAGGTGAATGCTAATAAACATATGCTCATATAAATACACAGTATGTGTACATATAAACAGTATTGTCAATGTGATTGTTTGTAGAAATTATTAGATATATTAATATATTTACCTAAAATTCTAATTCTTGGTTAAACAACAAAATAGACATTATTCAAATCATTGAAAGAAAACAATTGACCTTTGTCAGGTCTTCCAGGTACAGATGCTTTGGTTCTTTTTATCAGTATGTTTGTTTGTTTGTTGGTTGGTTGGTTTGTTTATCTTTACAATTACTTAAGTTTCCTATTATTAAGTCACACATTTAGGTTATTTGGCTGATAAAAAAAAAAGTGCCTGACTCATAACTATTCTTGTAACATTAATTTTATGATTTAAGAAGTGCTTCTATTGTCTCACTTCAATGATGTAACTCAGGGGTTCTCAACCTTTTTTACTCGGGGCCCACATTCTTCTCCGGTCAATTTTGCAAGGCCCCCCCTATGCCTGACATTTCCTCTTGTACTTCCGCAGCAAAGAAAAATGTGTTTATTTGTAAACTTTTTTTATTAACCAAAACATTTGTTTTGCCTTATTATTCTTCTACTGCATGTTATATAAAAAAAACCCTCAAAATTCAAACAAACTTTAAATTAAAGCTATAGCTAATAAAGCTAAAAAACTTTATAACTTGAAAGAAAACCCTCTTCTCAATTCTAAATTTTTAAAGAAATATAATGTATGTTACATATACTTATACAGATTTAAAGCTCCTGAATTCTTTAATTCAGACATTCTTTACAACTTCAGAAAACTTTTTCTTAAATAAGTGAACCTGTCATACCAAACAGGACAACAGATGCCAAAACTAAACCTGTCCCTTTGAACTGGACTGACTGAATATCTACTGTTTGTATCCATTAAAAAAAATAAACATACAAATGAAATATACAGCAAATACATTCTAAATCTGTTGAAACGCATCGATCTGAAGGCGGTTCGAGAAGATGGGATCAGTGAACAGTTACTCCGTCAGGGCGCGTCTGATGTTCACATGTGCATAAACACCACTGAGCATCTATGGGTGAGCATCCATTATAAAACACTCACAGGACATTAATTTCGACAACTATGCAAATATATTGAAATTTAACGCAAAAATAAGATAGGGATCAGAGCCCCGAGAGCGCACATAGTTTGTGAATCAATAATGCGTGCCTAATGTACGACTCTGATATAGGCTACAGGAGTGTCATACATTAGGCACGCGCAAGTTCGTTATTATTACTCTAATCGTCTTTACCATTATATTAATGCAACGGTTTGCTTCATGCAGCCGAGAGGTGTAGTTTGCGTGCAGAGGTTGGAAGTTTTGAAGCCGCCGTTCAGTCTGTATTTAACAGTGTGATGAGGCTTGCTGCGCCGAGTCCGAAGCAATCAATCACAGAACACGAGAGAGGCCGTGCTTTGATCATTTTAATTTAACACATTAATAATGAAATTAAACAATTATAGAATAATATTTAAATAAATTTTAAGCTGTCTCCTAGTGGGCCGCAACCCCCCGGTTGGGAACCCCTGATGTAACTAAAGTAATAATTAAACTTTTTTTTTGTTTGTTTTTTTTTTTGCTAGCAGTGAATTTTAATATTTAAAAAACAGAGTACACTGTAAAAAATTATTCACTATATTTGTTTCAAAATATTACAAGCAATATTAATAATTAAATTAACACATTAGAATTAATTAGAATTAATTAAATGAGATGCTTACAATTAACCATTCAAAATGAGTAAAATAGCATGAAAAAATTAAGTAAAATTTAAACAAAAATATTGGTTTCATTGGGAAAAAAAAACACTCTGCTAATGAATGTTATGCATGCCAGGCCAGTAGTTGGCGATCAAGAAACACCATGCGAAAACGTTATACGCATGCACATGACGTCAACTTTTTCACAAATTCATGTTTTTGTTGTTTACTTGGAGATGATACAGGCATCGTGTTCAAAAGCTTGTATTTTCAGGCCCCCAAAACAGTTATTGAAGACACCTGATGTTAACAAACAGAATCGCTGAAGGAGAAAATCTTAACATTTTATGTCACCATTACAGTGGTCAGTGTTTGCATTAGTTGGGTTCTTGACCCTTGATTTTTTAACAATAAGTTTTGTTTGGCTGCTGTAATTGAGTTATAACAGCCAGACAGGCCAAAATAAAATGAGCTCATGTGGTGTTGTTATGTTTTGACATCAAAATCATTTCACATGAATCTCTGAGTTGGGTGTACCTTATCGATTACAGCCATCCTGTGATTGTACAGAATAAGGTCTGGAATTATCAGCAAAATCAAAAAAAAATTAAAAGGAAAATATTTAAAATTTGATTTCTTATCAAATAAAAGAAAAAAAAAAAGACTCATTTTTACAGACATCAAGAATCAGCGCAAGAACCTCAACAATGGTGACCACCAAAAAGCATGCAGTGCATTCTGGGTGTCATCAATCAAAACTCATCCATGGCTCCCATCATGCATTGCAGCATGAATAAATTATGAGCTGAAATGTCTTGTATTTATTCTTACTCTTTTATTTTATTTTTGCTGTTTTTATGTGATTTTTTTTTATCAGCTTGTTTTGTGATGCTCAGAGTTGATCTGTTTATCTAAATATGCTATTTGTCACCGTTGTTGAGATTCATACGCTGGTTCTTGATGTCTGTGTGCCTAAAAAAATGCTTCCCTACCCCCACTTTTTGATCAGAACAATTAAGAAATTCTTTGGATTATACTGAAAACTCCAGGTCTTCTACTGTAGAATCACATGGCTGCTATAATGAAAGTAAGTCTAACTCCGAGATTAGTCTCTAAATGAGTTCAGTGATTCAAGTCAAATGATGATTATGATTATGCGTAACCAAAACCAACTGATTACCTTTTCTCTCGGCTTGTCTAGCTGCTAAAACTCAATACAGCAACCAAACAAAACTTATTATTAGAAAGTCAAGGGTCAAGAGCCCAACTAAAGTAAACACTGACCACTGTAATGGTAATCTAAAAATTAAGATTTTCTCCTTCAGCGATTCTGTTTGTTAACATCAGGTGTCTTCAATAACTCTGTTTTGGGGGCCTGAAAACACAAGCTTTCGAACACGATTCCATTTCAACAAAAATGTTAATTTGTGAAAAAGTTGATGTATTGTGCATGCGTATTACATTTGTGCGGGTTGTTTCTTGATCGCCAACAACTGGCCTGGCATGCATATAGTATTCTTTAGCAGAGTGTGTTTTTTTTCCAATGAAACCAATATTTTTGTTTAAATTTTACTTAATTTTTTCATGCTATTTTACTCATTTTGAATGGTTAATTCAGCATCTCATTTAATTAATTCTAATTAAATCTAATGTGTTAATTTAATTATTAATATTGCTTGTAATATTTTGAAACAATTTTATTGAGTAAATATAGTGAATCATTTTTTACAGTGACAGCTCTCTATAGGTGCATTGACCTGTCTGCACACTAGTGGGAAAGGATTGACTAAAAATTGACTTCAAGGGGTCATGACATGAGAAATCAAGTTTTCTTTGAGCTTTTGAAATATAAAAGGTCTTTGTTGTACCATTAAAACATCCTGTAAGTTTCATAGCTTGAAACGTCCTTCTCAAAATGCATTTTGTCATGTTAGAATAGAAAAGGGTCCTGTCCAAACTGTTGCTATAATATTAGAAGCACACAATTTCCTAGAATATCATTATATGCTTTAACATTAAGATTTGTACTCATAGAAATTACTAAAGTAGTCAAACCTGTTCATTAGAAGGGGGCGACCCAATACTTATGGCAATATAGTGTATGTCAGGGGTGTTTTAACAAATATTAAACAAACGTATAGAAAACATTTGAAAGTGATGCAGAAACCTATGTTTTGTATTAATATTATTTTAATATTGAAAATTTAAAATAATTTAAGAGCAGCACAGCAATTTGCTGTATTCTTCTGTTCTATAATAACATTCTGTAAGCAATATCTGGTAATATATTTTATTTTACTTTATCTTAACACAGTTTGCTCTGATCACCAAAGCAGCTTCCTTCCTTTGTCTTTAAAAAAATTAAATAAAATTAAGTTCACTACGACCGCAATAGATCCATCAGGGTGTGTCACATGACTTGCCTGCATCTAACCAAAAACTGTGATAGGCTATATTTGGTAGTCCTGTTAAGCTTAATGATGAAAGCGCTTTTATTACTTGAGATTAAAATGACATATTTGATGAAGTATTTTAAAAACAAAATACAGTCTATCAAAAGTATTTAATTACATCAGATTATTTTTTGTTCTGTCCAGCAAAATACAAATTACAAAAATACTCAAAAGTAATTAAATACGTCTTTTAAATACATTTAGTTAAAATACTGCCCATCTCTGTTATTGAAATATTGATACTGCAGTATCGATATGCCTATCCATAGCGGTTCAATCACTTTGTGTCAAAAGCAAATATAACTCAAAACCCGTTATAATCACTTTTGCTGTATACACTGGATACAGTATACAGATGCTTGTTCCGTTTCTGATGTACTCCATGCTCTTGAGCTGACAGGAAGACAAATGAAAGAGTAAAAGAACATTTGTTTTGACACATGCTGTTTAAACAGCTTGTTTGCTTCTCTGTACAGAGTTAAAAAGGGTCCCAGCATCAGGAAGTAGATGATTTATTTTTAATTATGTTCCAGATCACATCGGAGGATTATATGTTTGTTCAAAGCTTTTGACTGCAGAATGATTTGTAAAAGAGGAGAGTTTTCAAAGAAACTTTTGCAAAAGTAAATGATTGCTCTGTTCTCCCAAGCCCTTGCAAACCTTTGCCGCTGACCACGCTCTCCACAGAGGATGATTAGCTTCACTTCTCTACATCGTATCAGTGATGGCATGACCTTTGAGATGGAATTTTTTCTGTGCTGGGCACCATCCGACTTGCAGTGTTTGGGAATGTCTATCAACATGCGAAAGTGTGTGCTGCAATCCAGAAAACTAATCTCATTTCAAGGAACAGAAATGGACTGGATATTTATGCAATCCCACCTGTCATGGGAATGCTCTCAGGTTTTAATCAACTCTCTCTCTGCAATTAGACTTGGGAGCTCTCTGTCTGTAAAATCAGAAAATACTTAGGCTTTTGGCCGCAACTTTAACTGTTTGTTGCCATGGGTTGCTTCATAAGTGGCTGCTTCAGCTCTGGCTAATAGCTCTTGTCCCATGCCAGGTGTGGCAAACCGGCCACACGTGCATCACATTAACTTGCAGCTACATAAATGCAATTGCTCCCTGGATCAGCGGTGGTGGCATACATCAATCACCAGGGCAGTGTTCACTCATTAAATTACATTACATTACATTACATTTAGTCATACAGCAGACACTTTTATCCAAAGAGACTTACAAATGAGGACAATGGAAGCAATCAAAATCAACAAAAGAGCAATGATACGTAAGTGCTATAACAAGTCTCAGTCAGCTTAACCCAGTACACGTAGCAAGTTTTTTATTTTAATTATATAATAAATAAATTCACGAGTTCACACTTACATATATTTAGCACAATGAACGTAATGCGTATGTGGCGAGTATGGTAATACGTTGTTGGCGTGCTGTCCTGGGGAAGGGCTCCGAGCTCAGGGATCGCCCGAACCCAGAGTACCCCCCATAATGTGGTGAGAACTGTTGTACAAATGGAGGAGAAGGGGTGGTGGAGGGATGCTGATTAACCGTCAAATGAATGGATGAATGTCGGCTGTATTTATATCCGTGTATTGATGAACTTGATTGCGTACCACTTGTGTCTAATTAGGCTAAGTATCTGACGCGCTCCTCCCGAACTTTGTTAATGAAACATCATAAGAAAACAGATAGAATAGAAAACGAATAGAGCAAGCTAGTGTTAGAGGCCTTTTTTGCTTTTGTTAATAAATAAAAAGAAAACAAATAGATAGAATACAAAAAGAATAGAGAAGCTAGTGTTCATTTTTTTTAAAGAAAACAAACAGTTAGTAAATTAATAGAGTGCAAGTCTAAAAGGGGAAAGTTTTTTTTTTTAAGAATAGAATTAGAATAGAGAGTGCTAGAGTTAGAGGGTCAAATAAAGGTGGAAGAGATGTGTTTTTAGCCGATTCTTGAAGATGGCTAAGGATTCAGCTGCTCGGATTGAGTTGGGCAGGTCATTCCCCCAGGAGTTAATATTTAATTTAAAAGTCTGTGAAAGTGATTTTGTGAAGCTATGGGATGGCACACTAAAGTTACATTCACTTGCAGAATGTAAGCTTCTAGAGGGCACATAAGTCTGAAGTAATGAATTTAGGTAAAAGGGTGCAGAGCCAGTGGTGATTTTGTAGGCAAATATCAATGCCTTGAATTTTATGCGAGCAGTTATTGGCAGCCTGTGCAAATTGATAAACAGAGGTGTGACGTGCATTCTTTTCAGCTCATTAAAAATTAATCTTGCTGCCGTGTTCTGGATTGATTGTAAAGGTTTGATAGAACTGGCTGGAAGTCCAGCCTGGACAGAACAAGAGCTTGAACAAAGAGTTGTGAATATTCCAAAAGAAAGGGCCTGATCTTCTTGATGTTGAATAAAGCAATTCTGCAGGATGGGGCAGTTTTAGCATTGTGGTCTGATAAAGTCAGCTGATCATCAATTACAACTCCAAGGTTTCTGGCTGTTTTTAAAGGAGTTATTGTTGATGTGCCTAACTGGATGGTGAAATTGTGATGAAACGATGGGTTTGATGGAACCACAAGCAGTTCTGCCTTGGCAAGGTTGAGTTGAAGGTGATGGTCCTTCATCCAGCAAGAAATGTCTGTTAGACAAGCTGAGATGTGAGCAGCTATCGTCGGATCATCAGGATGGAATGAGAGGTAGAGTTGAGTGTCATCAGCATAGCAGTGAAATGAAAAACCATGTTTCTGAATGACAGAACCTCGTGATGCCATGTAGACAAAGAAGAGAAGTGGTCCAAGAACTGAGCCCTGAGGCACCCCAGTATGATGCAACTTGGACACCTCATCTCTCCTCGATACCTTACCTATCTGAGAGGTTAGACTCAAACCATTGGAGTCCGGTTCCTGAGATGCCCTTTGCCAATATGGTTAACAGGAGGATTAACCTTGTTAAAAGCACCAGACAGATCCAGCAAGATAAGTATTGAAGATTTGGAATCCCCTCTTGCCAGTCTTAGGGCAATCACTCACAACTATTAAGGAAGCTAGTGAGGCACCACCTTCTGTGGGCAGGTCAGCATGTTCATGTTCCTGGCAGAACCTGAAATGCAGCATGGATCTGCTGTCCACAGCAGTATTTACCAACCTTTTTTTTTTAGCCATGGCACAGTTCTGATGAGTAAAAAATCCCACGGCACACCACTAGCACTGAAATATAGCAAAATTGCACAAACATGCATTGGTTCAAATGGATATTATTACTAGATAGTACTCACAGTTAATGTGAAACTTGAGCTTGAAAACTATAATGGCACTTTTTTATATTAAGTAAACACCTTGTCAGAGTTGGTATTGTGGCTTTATATATGATCAGACACTTACATGTTATAATATTAACATTTTATGGAAATCAAGCTCAAATGGAGTTATGAGGTTTTTGACCAGCTAATGACGGCAATATGTGTTTTTATCCGTCATTAGGGTGGCCGCATCTGAGGCAGTGAGTGCGTCAAATTACGTTTTTATCAACTTACAGGTTATAAAGTTTATTGTAGCTATATGGGCGCTCCGTTTTTTGTTGTTGAATACGTTTGGCCAAAATCTTATGATATAAAAGATGAAGCGCAATATGCACAGAATATATTTAGGGTAGGTTAGGTTAACTTTATTTGTCTCCCGTGGGAGAAATTTGGCTTGGACAAAGGGCGTGCTGCACAACATAACATAAAACACATAAACATAAAAACATCATCAACATAAACATAAAATACATTTTAAACATATTGTGACGGGGTGGAAGAATCACACGACAAGGAAAGCTCAAATAAATACCCCAGAGGGTGGATTTATTCACATAGAAAGGGTGCAGAGTGAAGAGTGGCTTGCTGAGGAGGTGTGGTGCTCTCCGTGGGTGATTTCCTTGGTGCGGTGAGTAGGAGCTGTGCTTGTGGCAGAGCTGGATCGGTCACTCGCTGGCGTCTGAAATCAAGAAGAGTATGCACATTAGTTCTCTGCATAGAGGAGACCAGTTCCCCCATTACCCAGCCTCGCACGGCTTATCTGGCCGCGGGCAAACGAGCCTCAGGTGTGGCCGATCCAGCCGTGATGAGCGGGTGCAGGTGTTTCGTGTCCGTCTCCAGGGCAACGCTAATGAGTGTTCGGGAAGCTCGTCACACCCCCCCCCCAAGCGTTGTCCTGGTCCTGGTGGAAACATAAGGTAACAACAAGGGGGAAACTGGGGGTGGCAGTCGTCGCAACTGGCAGAGGTCAGCCATTAGCCGGGACATGAACAGTGTTCCCTGATCGGTCAGGATCTCCGTCGGTATGCCAACCCGGCTGAACAACAGGAAGAGCTCGTGGGCGATGTTCTTTGCTGTGGCTTTCCTGAGGGGAATGGCTTCAGGATACCGGGTGGCGTAGTCAACCACGACGAGGATGTGTTTGTGTCCCCGGGCCGACTTCGGCAACGGCCCCACCAGATCCATCCCGATGCGCTCGAAGGGCACCTCTATGATGGGCAGCGGAATGAGCGGCGTGGGGGGAGGTGGCTTGGGCGAGGTTTTCTGGCAGTCTGGGCAGGCTTGACAGAACCGTTTCACCTCGGCCTCCAGGCGGGGCCAGTGAAACCGGTCTCGGATGCGCTGGATGGTGTTACCTGCGCCGAGGTGTCCTGCCAATGGATGTGAATGCACCAAGTTCAGGACCGTTTCCGTCTTCGAGCACGGAACCACCAGCAGTTTTTTTTCCTCCCCCCTCCGCTGGGCGACACAATAGAGTAGGCCGTTCTCTACGACAAAGTGGGGGAGAGGATGGGGTTTTGGCCGAGTATCCTTGCCGTCCATCACACAGATTTGCGACCAACAATGTTTCAGTTGCTCGTCTTCCCGCTGGGCACGGCCAAATGAGCCCCCTCCCGAGACCTGCTGGTAAACATCATAGAAGAGGTTAGTACTAAGGGAAGGGGACTCACCATCTCTCCCACTGTCAGAGGCCAAGAGAACGGGGCGGCGGCTGGGCCTCTTCGTTGGACGCCGTCCACGGCGGCCCCCTCTTGGGCTGGCAGGCTGTGTGGCGTTGCTCAGCAGGGCCTCGAAGCCCGGCCAGTCTCGTCCTAGCAACACAGTTACCGGCAGATCCTTCACGAGCCCCACTTCTACAGGCCAGGACCCCGGGGTCGCCGAGATGGTGACGCATCGAACGGGCACCTCCCGCGTATCTCCATGGACGCAGGTAATTGGCAGTACAGTCTTGGTCTCGTAGGGCGGGGGAAGAATCTTCGGCTGGACGAGACTGATGGCGCTACCTGAATCGAGGACCGCTTTGAACGGTCGGGCGTTGATCTTAATCTTGGCCGTTGGAGCTCCCTTAGGCAGCTCCTGGTGCACCACACAACCTGCCCACCAAGTCCGAGCTTTGGGAGAAGAGGGCGCTGTTGGCATGGACTCGTCCTGAGGTTCGGGGGCCGCCGTCCTGTCTATTGGCCGCGAGATGCCCTCCGGCGCGCGTTGCTCCGGAGCCACCCTCTGGGGAAAAGGCGGTACTCGCTCCCCAGCCTCGCGTCGGTGGGCCGCCTCAGCCAGCTCAATCGCCTCCACTAGCTCCAACGTGGTTGTGGGGTTCCGCATGCCGACCGCCTGGCGGAAAACACGGGGCAGGGCCCGGAGGAGGCGATCGATCACCACGCGTTCCGTTACCTGGGCAGCCGTGGGTGTTCCAACCATCAGCCAGTGATGTGCCAGACGAGTGAGTTCAGCGGCTTGGACACGAGCGGGATGTCGAGGCTGGTACGTCCAGTCATGGAAATACTGGGCCGTGCACACTGGAGATAGCCCCACTCGGGCCAGAATTTCCCTCTTTACATCCTCATATCTCTCCGCCGTTGTCGTTGGGAGGCTGAGGAATGCACGCTGGGCCTCGCCTGTGAGGAGAGGGGCCAGTGCACGGGCCCAGTCGTCCGGGTCCCATCCCTCTGTGGTAGCCGTATTCTCAAACATTTGCAAGTACGCCTCCACATCGTCGTGGGCGGTCATTTTTGGCAGGAGCTGGGTGGCTTGTACCCGGGGATCTGGTAACGGAATGCGCTGGCGGGCGGCCGTGCGAAGGGCTGCAATTTACTGGTCAGCCTGGCCCTGGCGTGTGGCCAGGTGTTCTACGATCTGGTGCTGGCGCAGGCTGACGTCTGTTAACTGCCGGAGAAGTTCTTCCATCCTGAGGGGAGGAGTAACCGCCTTTCTGGAAACACAAATAAACAGGGGGGGGGAGTGAGAAAACTGGAGATCACTTGTCGGTGAAAGCTTCCTTTTCACATTCCCGCATTCTCCACCACTGTGGCGGGGTGGAAGAATCACACGACAAGGAGAGCTCAAATAAATACCCCAGAGGGTGGATTTATTCACATAGAAAGGGTGCGGAGTGAAGAGTGGCTTGCTGAGGAGGTGCGGTGCTCTCCGTGGGTGATTTCCTTGGTGCGGTGAGTAGGAGCTGTGCTTGTGGCAGAGCTGGACCGGTCACTCGCTGGCGTCTGAAATCAAGAAGAGTATGCACATTAGTTCTCTGCATAGAGGTGACCAGTTCTCCCATTACCCAGCCTCGCACGGCTTATCTGGCCACGGGCAAACGAGCCTCAGGTGTGGCCGATCCAGCCGTGATGAGCGGGTGCAGGTGTTTCGCGTCCATCTCCAGGGCAACGCTAATGAGTGTTCGGGACGCTCGTCACAATATATAAGAAATACTCAAAGTGCAGTACAATTTAACCAGGTGAATTTATGTAGATAACACTCCCACCCTAATCCCCCCCACACCCTCAGAATACATTCCCTTTTGATCATTTAAACATTTAACTGACAACGGGATAAAATAATATTTATACCTATTGTACCTGCACAATGGGACCCTAAACCTCCTTCCTGAATTCATCAGCCTATACTCAGGGTAAAGCACATCTGTTTTATCAGATAAAATAATTCTAGCTTGTCTGCATATGGCCTGCTCAAACAACTCCTGTGGATTAAGGGGAGCGGGAGTACCCATAATTTTACCCGCTGTCCTAACTAAGCTGGAGATCTGTGCTTTAGATTTGACTGTTAAATTACCAAACCAGCTGGTCATGCCATACCTAAATATCGATTCAATCGCTGCTCTGTAAAAAATCAACATAATATGTTTACAAACGCCAACTAATCTAAGTCTGCGCAAGAAATTAAGGCGCTGGTGAACCCTGGCACAGACACTTGTCACCTGTGTGCGCCAGCCCAAATCGCAATGTGAACTCCAAGATATTTAAACAAGCTCACCTGCTCGATCTTCTGGCCATAAATGGCCACAGGGCCAAAATCCCCTACTGAACCAGGGTCCACCAGCATTTCCACAGTCTTACTTATGTTAATCTGCAATTTATGTGCATCACACCAGGCCACAAGGTTTTCTACCGCTGCATAATGGGGGTTCAAATTAGAATTTTTTGTAAGCAGACTGAGTAGAAACAGTATCATCGGAAAATTTCCCTATGTATTGATTTGGCTCCACACTGACACAGTCATTTGTATAGAATGTAAACAAAAATGGCGAAGATACACACCCTTGAGGGACGACAGTGCTACATACTGCTATGTCAGATAAAGCAGAATCAAACCTCACTTGCTCAGAATCAAACCTTATCATACAGAAAAGAATGATACCACTTAATTAAAAAAGGATTTACCTTTGCCTGAACTAGCTGTCTAAGAAGAATGTGTGGCTGTATTAAGTTAAATGCTGAACTGAAGTCAATAAAAAATTATCTGGCATATGCAGTCGGACATTCAAGATGCTTCAGAATGAGATGCATTATTGTTGCAATGGCATCACTTGTACTTCGATTTTTTTGTATAAGCAAACTGATATTTATCAAGCAATGGCTTCACATCTGTACGTAACTCTTCTAACATAAGCCTCTCAAATGATTTAAAAACATTTGAGGTCACCGGTCTGTAATCATTATCCTCCTGAGGGCACACCTTTTTGGGTACTGGGATGATAAAAGATTTTTCCCACAGTACCGGCACAGTATGAGTGTCTATAGAAAACTGAAATAGTTTATGCCAGGCAGGTGACAACTCCTCAGCAAAGGTTCTTAACACAAACACAGACATATTATCTGGGCCTGTGGCTTTGTTAGTGTATATAGTTTTAAAGACCTTGGTAACAGCATGTGGTTCAATAAGAATCTGTCCGAGTTCATATCACAATTTACATTCTCTAAAACTGCCATACATTCCTTAGTATTGTCATTATCTGTATCAAAGCGCAAATAGAAATTGTTCAGTTCATTGGCCCTAGCAATTTCATTTGGGGCAGACAGTAACTTCCTTTTTGTGTCCATATTGGTCATCTGTCTGATAGAGTTCCACAATTTCTTTGTATTCGATGTCGACAAGTCCTGTTCTGCCCGCTCCTTAAACCGACAATTGGGCCTCTATCATTTGGAAATTGAGGTCCTTTTGAGCATCACGAACACCTGCCAAGTCACCAGATATAAAGGCAGCTCTCTTCCTCCTAATGCAGTCCCGGATACCTTCAGTAATGTACAGTTTATTATTTGGATATCGCTTAACAGTTTTCTGGGCGATAATAGAGTCGACACAGAAAGAAATGTAATCTGTGATTGATTCCGCTGCACTAGCATTGCCTGCTTCCTCAAAAAAGATATCCCAGTCCGTGCAGAGAAAGCAGCCTTTCAGCTCTTCTTTTTTTTCCCTTGTCCAGACCTTCACAGTTCGCAATTCAGGTTTACAGTTCTTAAAAACTGACCAGTGTCACGGTGCACACACGAGGAGTAAACTCAAAATAATAGTCTTTAATGATGACAAGGCAGGACAAGGCAAGGCAGACACACAGGAACACCGGGGAGTAACGAGTAGACCAGATGAAATCAAACTGAACAGACAGGACTTAAATACACAAGAGAATCATAGATAATTAGACAAACACAGCTGGACAAGAATAAACTCATAATGACACTTAACGAGGACAGGAAACAAACCAAATAAGGAAACATGAGGCGGGAACACAAGACACACACGACAGAGGACTGAAAACCGGTAAGTTGGCAGCAGATGTATAATATTGTGATCGGAGTTACAGAGGGGTGGTCTGGTTTTAGCTATGTAGGCATCCCTGATGTTACCATAGCACATGTCGAGGATATTGTCATTCCTAGGGCTGCACTTCACATACTGATGAAAACCAGGAAGTGTTTTAGTCAGGCCACAATGATTAAAATTGCCAAGTATCAGCATAGGTGCATCAGGTTTACTCTGGAGAAGGTGGTGAACACAGTCCGTAATCTGCTTAGCTGCTCTATTTACATTCCCGCTTGGTGGAATATATACAGGACACACAAAGATGTTAGTAAATTCCCTAGGCAGGTAATGTGTTCGCAGGGTAACGCACAGCAGTTCGAGATCAGGATTACATATTTTCTCTCTGATTGCAATATTACGACACCAACTGTCCCTTATAAAGATACACACACACCCTCCTTTAGTTTTACCTGAGTTTGCATCTCTGTCCAGTCGTACATGAGAGAAACCCTCAATTTGTATAAGATTGTCAGGCACATCCTTCCCAAACCATGTTTCAGTAAAAGCCATTAGACCAGACCCCCGAAATTCATAGCAGGCTCCCACCTGCTGGCGTAAGTCATCCAGCTTATTTTTAAAGAACGAGAGTTGCAGAGAATCATAGGCGGCATCGGCAGTCTGTTTGCTCTCCGAACCCGCTGCCTAAGGCCGACCCTTCGCCCTCTCTTCCTGACTTTCTCACGACGGCAGAGACCTGGGCCTTCGGAACAAATCAAATCTCTTTTATTGTCACATCATCACAGCACATGTGCCTTGGTGAGTGAAATTCTTGAGAGCGTGCTCCAGACAGTGCAGACACAATTAACATATAGACAGTACCATTACATACTTACAGACTTATACAGATGACAATGTGCAATATACACATACATATACTCAGTACACACAGTGTACTATAGACATACTTACAGTTATCAATACACATTATACACCGTATGTACACATATATACACACACAATAATATGCAAAGGTGCAGTAGATTATACATAAGCTGGATACGCAAATGTCATGGATGTGCGTTGGATGGTATCCAGTGGTAGCAGATAGATTGTTGTATTAGTGCAGTGTGTATGTGTAGTCCAGTTTGAACTGTGTTGGAGTTAAAGTGCAGTGCGTGGCATATCGTAAAGTGAGAGTGTGCTGTAGGGTGTATTAGTTCTGACTGTTCATTAGCCTGATAGCCTGAGGGAAAAAGCTATCCCTCAGTCAGGTATTGCGGGATCGAATGCTGCGGAGACGTCTTCCTGAGGGCAGCAGAGAGAACAGTCTGTGGGATGGGTGGCATATAAAGTGTTAAAGAGTTATAAGAGTTAAAGTGCAGTGCGTGGCATACCGTAAAGTGGGAGTATGTTGAGTGCGCTGACAAGGCTGCTCAAACATCGCTGTTAATCCACGGTTTTTGGTTGGGGTAGATGCGGATTGTTTTTGTCGGCACTACGTCCTCTACACACTTCCTGATGAAACACATTACAGTATCTGAGTACGCCTCTATGTCGTCATCAGACGCTGCCCGGAACATGCCCCAGTCCGCGTGATCAAAACAGTCCTGTAGTATAGCGTCCGATTAGTCCGACCAGCATTGAATTGTCCTGAGGGTGGGTGCTTCTCGTTTCAGTTTCTGCCAATAAGCAGGCAGGAGCAGAACGGAAGAATGATCCGATTTGTCGAAAGGTGGGCGGGGGAGCGATTTGTAGGCATCCCAGAAAGGAGAGTAGCAGTGGTCCAGTACACGATCACCACGCGTGTTGATGGTGATGTGTTGAAAGTATTTTGGAGCTATTGTTCTGAAGTTGGCTTTGTTAAAGTCCCCCGTAACAATAAACGCTGCATCTGGGTACGCGGTTTCCTGCTCGCTTATATTCCCATACAGTTCCTTGAGTGCCTGGTCTGTGTTGGCTTGAGGGGGAATGTAAACAGCTGTGATTATGATCGCTGTAAATTCCCTCGGTAGCCAGAATGGTCGACACAGAAGCATATGAAATTCCAGATCAGGGGAGCAGAAGGATTTAATAGAGTGTAGATTCCTTTCATCACACCACGAGTTGTTGATAAAGAAACAAACGCCCCCACCTCTGCTTTTCCCTGTGAGCTCTTTCGTTCTGTCCAAGCGGTGCACGGAGAACCCCGTAAGCTCGATGGCTGAGTCTGGAACCACTGCAGACATCCAGGTTTCTGTGAGGCAAATAATGCAGCAGTCCCTTGTTTCTCATTGGTATGAGATGCGCACCCGCAGTTCGCAGAGTTTGTTGTCCAGTGACTGAAAGTTAGCCAGCAAACTGGTTGGGAGAGGAGGTCGGAGGGGACGGTGTCTGAGTCTGACAAAGACGCCGGCTCTTTTCTCCTTTTCCGGCGGCGTTTCCTCGGTCGTGACCGTGCGGCCCAGACAAAGGGCTCTGATGCGGTGTCTGTAAACAAAGCGCCGGCGTACCAAGAACTCAAAGTCCAGTTTGCGTTGCGCGATGAAAGAACCAATGTTTAAAAGCGTGTGTCTATCGTAGACAGTTATACTAACAACATCCAGCACGTAAAACAACAAAATAACAAATAAAACATACAAAAAACTGCAGAGTTTTCTCGGAGCTCGCAATACGGCTGCCATGCTCTTCGCCATCTTGTTTATAATACACCGAAGTAGCTCCCGGGGCACGTCGTTTAACAGGCCAGGCAACGATGACACTGCTGTGCCGTAATCCCAGCAGATCGGTCGCGCTGTATGTCAATTGGCCGCTGCTCGTAGACCTTCCGGCACAGCCCCGGATGACCCAGTCCGACAAGACTAGCCATGCTAATCCTGGCAATAAGGCTCGTTTCAATTTTACTTGCCTCGCATGCCCCTCATAGTTCAAAAAACAAGACACATCCAGCAAAAGTAATGCACAAAGAGTTCCGCGAAGAAAAACGTAACACTGAGGAATCACGAACAACATTAACAAACAAAACCAGTGCAGCAGAAGCCCTCCTCCGAGTCGCCGGCAGAGCAGCACCATGGCAGTGTAGCTAATATACTGTAATAAAACAGTATATTAGCTACACTTAGATGACAAATGTTTAGACTCTTCTCCACTCTTCAAACAAATTTGAGAAAAAAATGCTGTACATATTCAAACATTTCTTTATCTACCCTTACTTTGCGAATGAGCAGCACTTCATTCTGAATGGAGGCAGGGGTGGAGTTAGGTTTTTCTTACAGTTTGAGGAGCCAAAGGTGTTACGAGATTTAGTCACAAGCTCATTTGAATGCTTTTTATTGGTTAAATATTTGTAAAACCCACAAACAGATGTAAAGATGACCAAATAGCATTGATTTATAATAATAAGAAGAACAAAACATAATAGAGATAGAATGATAGAACTTCCTTACAAAAAACATATTTAATGCTATTATGTTTAGTAAAATATATAAAAGAATATATGATTTTACTAAATTTTGTTAGATTTTAAACGATTTTCACTTCCTTACAAAAGTCTCTTGCTGACAAATGGGTAAAACCTAGTGGTTTGAAGGATGGTGGCAAAGTATAAAAATATAAAAAGTATTTTTAAGAATTAAAAGTCTTTTAATATGCCATCAAATATGAGATCCATGTCATGACCCCAGTGGTATATGATAAAATTAATTCTTAAAGTAAGCAAAATAGTAATATTTTAAAATTGCTTCAACATACTTTCTTCACCTTCGCCTTATATCTATAAGTTTATAGTTTTTAGTCTATAAATTAAATCAAAAATGCCAGCGAACACCATGCACAGAGGTTTACAAAGGTTATGTTGTTCCTGATAACTGTGTCTGAGCTAAAAAAAAAAAAAGCAATAAAGAATTGCTCTGCATGTCACAGGATGAAAGACTTGCATGCTCAGTTGCTGGAGAAAGACGCCATGATTAAAGTCCTACAACACCGTTCCCGTCGAGATCCTGCCCCTCTGCGTCCTGCCCGCTCTGTGCCCTCCATTTCCATAGCAACTGGACTACACGCACGTCAGTCATCACAGTCTGATCGCAGAGACCATCACAACTGGAAAGGTGGTACATATACAAATACACTCATTCTGATTAAAGTCCTATGCCTCATTTTTTTTATAATGTATCATACACACACATCAGGGGTTGGACAAAATCTGAAATGGGAAATGGGTGATATTTCTTTTTAAGGTGTTTGACCACAATTTGCCTTTGATACAGTTTTCAACATTCTTAGAATAGATTCATACAACTATCAGAACATAGTTGCTTAGGAGATGTTGAAGGAGGGAATCTGCTTCTCACTCTTCTCTCTAAAACTGCCCACAGTGGTTTGAAAATAATAAAGTCAGGTGATTGGTCAGGGCAGATGTTCTTGGTGCTCCACCTGTCCAGGATTTGTGATAATAACACATTACAGCTCTTAACTTAACAATTACAGCTCTTTCGTGGATGTTGGCATTGTTCTCTGTGGTTGATTTGTGGAAACAGGGTCTTCAAGGTAAATATTGTGGTTTGCTGTCATTTTGCAGCAGTAGTTCTGTGTTGTTTGAACACAATCCTTTTTAGTGTTCGATGCATCCCTATAGTTCACTTTCAGTTTTCACCCACTATTGTTCTTTGCTGATTAAGTCTTGCCATCCTTTATGTATGCAGTCTTAATTGTTAAGACTTGTCTGTATAAATAGAATATAAAATATAAATCTTTTGTAACAATGTACTACCGTTCAAAAGCTTAGGGTCAGTAATTTATTTATTTATTTCTTTGAAAGAAATGTAAACTTTTATTTAGCAAGATGTTAAGTTGATAAAAAGTGATAGTAAAGACATACAGTATTGTTAGTAAATGTTCTTTGTAACTTTTTATTCATCAAAGAATCCTGAAAAAGTATTACAGATTCCAAAAAAAAAAAAAATTAAGTAGCACAACTGTTTCCAACATTGAAAATAAATCAGCATATTAAAATGATTTCTGAAGAATCACGTGACACTGAAGACTTGAGTAATGGCTGATGAAAATTCAGCTTTGCATCACAGAAATACATTATATTTTAAAGTATATTAAAATAGAAAACCCTTATTTTAAATTGTAATATTTTTTTAATCAAATAAATGCAGCCTTGATGAGCATAAGACCTTTCTTAAAAAAAAAAAAAAAATCTTACTGATCCCAGACTTTCAAACAGCAGTGTAAATGTCTTATGGCACTCATTACTGAAATGTGACCTGTGCTACTAGAGGTTTTACTTAATTATTTGTGTTTTCATTTGCAGATGTTCTCCTGGGAAAAGACCAAGCAGAGCACATCCTTCCCACTCTGCCCTCTCTTTCGGTCTCTGTCTCTTCATCTCTCCCTGCCTCCTCTCTTTCCTCTCTTCCTCCATCATTCTCCTCCTCTCTACCATACTCTTTTCTTCCCTTCTTGGCCTCTGCAGGTTCAAACACATCATTAATAACCTCATCTTCATGTGTTCCCCGCTCCAGTACTTCCTCTGTCACTTCCTCCTCTTCTTCCACATTACCCTTGCCCTCATCTGGCTCTCTTTTGCCTCCTTTATCATTCTCTCTCCCCTCCACTCCTCTCCTGTCCCTTCATTCTAAATCTGCCAGCAGAGATAGCAGCAGTCAAACAGGACTGAGTCCAAAGACATTTAGCACTGCAACCTCCACAATACAAGAAAAGACAGGTGAGACAGGCAGAGAGAAGCAAGTGACAATGTAGCTTCTGTATCTATACATTAATGTGCAGGGCACAGTTATACTCAGGGATTCAAATCACCATGAAATCAAAATCGACTGTTCGTATTTTTTGTTGGAACCTCCCGTGTTTTATTGGGAATGATTTATCCATTCACATCATAATGTAAAAAATATTTAATCAAAAACATTAGCGTGCCCCTCCCCTGTGCTATGGCATCTCTGTGAATGGCCAGATGATTTTCAATCCCTCCCCTCCAGAAACCTGTCGCTCATATAAAACAATTGTCCATTTAGTTTTCCACTTTCTATGAACTTGGACAAAATCAAGTTCTGCCTTACATTTTTTTCTCAGTCAAAGTGCCAATTCAATTGGTTATACATCACAATAGGGAAGAAAAGTTGGACCGTTGGACAAAAGTTGGACATTTTCCTTCATGTCAGCTTTAAATTGAAATTCAATCTCGCCTTGCAAATGAAATCATGTGATCCTTTACCATAATGACTGGTACTGCCAAATTTCTGATAATTTCTTGCTGCTTTTTGTAGAATCTCTGCCCAATGAATAAATATAGACCACAAAAACACAAAGTAAAATATAATGTAACAGTGGAACATCTGTTAGAAGCTTAGTAAACACAATAAAAGCATTTTTCTTCTACTACATTAAATCCAGAGCCAACGATTTGGAATACAGTTTCAAGTCTTGATGTTTTTGTGCATGGTGCTGTGAGTGACACAATGACCTTTTTATTACAATTATAAGTATGACTAAAATAAAATAAAAATTAACACTGTTTATGTGCAGAATCTCCATTCAGCCAGCCTAAAGGCCTAGAAGGTCGAGGACAGAAGATGCCCCTGCCTGACCTAGATCTGGTGGAGATCCTTATCTGAACGAACAACCCTGGAAGTAGCATTCCTACAGACAGGACAGCACTTAAGAAAGAGTGAGGAAGTGAAGAACAAAATATGAGTAAGACTGAAAAAGAAAGGATGTCATGAAGAAAAATATGTAGTATAATGTAATGGATCACATACAACAGAGACAGAAAGGAACAAAGGAAGGAAGTGCAAAGTAAAAGCTAGAATTCAGTATTGTGCCTCTAAAATGCTGAATTTGATGATTGATTCTAATGCTATTTCTGTCCATTTTTGACCCTGAATCAATTAAGGACTATGATATTTGGCTGGACCTATTTAGTTATTGCATACACAATGTCTTAAGTTGCATTCTGTTTTAGTTTATCAGCTGCCTTATTAGTGCATTCCACAAAGCTGTATATAATTTGATAATAATATTTGTCAATCTACAGAAAAACAATGTTGTACTAATTTGTTATATGTACAACTAAATTATTGAACTTTGTTGGTCTTGTGGCAAACTTGTGCAAATAAGCTTGTTATTAATGAATTTTAAAGCAAACTGCTGTTTTGCCTCATGTGTTTTAACTGCCTGAAACAAATACCCCATGTTGTAAACTGTGTTCTTTGGCTGGGAATATTTTAGAATCATGGTGAAGTGAGGTCAATAACTATAATGTTTTGAGTCAGAATCCAATGATGCATGATTGATTGATATCTACTTTAGTTTCAAACACCTATTTCAAAACTGTCTTGTTAAAATTAAGTTTTAATTCATTTTATTTTTTAATTTATTATTATGATTATTTTATGACTATAATTATTATTTAATTATTATTTTTTGCAATTTCCATGCTCCAAAAAAATCCAGTATTATTTTTGTGAAAGCTCTTGGGTAATCAGGTCAATAAAATGAAAACACTTTGGGCTGGATTACATACTTTTTTGTTTATTGTTTCAGATTAGATGTTTCACAAAAGTATAAACCATTTTTAGCACATTATACACATATTTCATTATCAAAAATATAATTATTTTATTCTTTCTCCATTCTTGTATGTGCACTACTGTAAATGCTCGAAGCTGAGATTGTCCCATATAACTGTATTGTGTGTTCCGGGCTTTTAAGATGGTTTTCTGGGGGTGAAAATGCTTATACAAGATGTTTAGGAAACCCCAAAGCAGTAATGTGTTGTATAGTTCAGTTGCTACACGGTGACAAATTACTTCTTGCAGACCAAAGGCTACCACAGTGGATATACTTATTGGATATATACTTATGTATTCCTCTTGAGTTTCAACTTCCTCTCACTTGTGATTTTGTGTAACTGTATTTTTTTGGGGTGGGATTTCATTGAGCACTTGTGTGAGTTTAATATACTATTTAAGACAATGAACATTTTGGTTGATTGTGTTTGCACAGGTGAGACATGCTTTTCACATTAGCTTACTAACTGTAATAATTTTAAATTGGACATGAAATATGTTCATAATATGCTACACCAGAGGTTCTCAACTCTGGTCCTAGGAACCTAACTCTCTCTGTACATTTTGTATGTGTCTATTATCTGACACATTCAGGGCTGCCTTTCCCAAAAGCATCATAAGTGTTTAAGTGAAACCAATGGAGCTACGATCAACTTAGGCTTACGATGCTTTTGGGAAACACAGCCCAGTTCAGTTCATGAAGTGCTCTCCTAATGAGCTGATAATATGAATCAGGTGTGTTAAATAAGAAGACATACAAAACGTGCAGAGCTGTGGGTCCCCAGGACCAAAGTTAAGGCTAAGGCTAGAAGGGATACAGCTGCGGCTACTGGGCATGTGCACATCAATAGCGTGATTTTTGTCACAATAATAATTACTGTTTTTTTGCATTATTGTAAGGGGTAGGTGTAGACGTTAATAAAACACAATCTAATGGGTAGAACATTTAATTTATTGTTAGTTTCCGGCCGTAGCTGTATCCCTTCTAGCCAAAACCCAGGACCAGATTTGAGAAATACACTACATTTACTCCATTTTACTTTTAGACCACACTCCTGGAAACAGGAAAGCACTAACCTAAGACAACTAAGATTTTCAAAAGATGATGAAAACACAACCACACCATCTAGATATAAAAGCAATGACTGAAAACGCTGATCACCTAGAATCTTTTCCATTAGATGCTGAAATGTCCCTGAACCATTGCACAGTCCAAACGGCATACAAATAAAATGATAGCGCCAAAATGGAGTACAAAAAGCACAATACAAAAATTCTCAGCAACCTCCACTTGATTATAACCACTAGTGAGATCCATGGGCATGTTGCCATTTTAACAATAACTAGTGGTGAGGGATAAGGGCTACAACTCTCACCAATGCCCTGCTCCAAAAGTTGTGTAATATAACTCTTCACCTCTTCATACTTGCTTGGGGAAAGATGATGATATACTGCTGACAAACCGGGAAATCATCAGTGACTGTTATCTCAAGGTGTTTAACTGCAGTGCAGCCTAGGTCATTATCACTGAAAGCAAACACATCAACGTAATAATTAAATAATGCTTTAACTTGAGCTATTTGCTGACTCCCCAAAAAGGGAGATTTGAAATTAAAATTATGTTGAAAAGATCCTGCCTCCTGTCTAAAAATCACAGCCTCTTCTGGATATAGGCCTAATGAAATCTGAACCTCCCCCTTAACCAGACCTGAAGACAATAAAGCCTCCAGGTAGAGCACCTTCATTCACTTCTAACCCCTCTACCAAAGCAATATATCCTGAATCACATGCATTCTGAAAACCTGTAGCAGGGACCAAACATATAGTTGCATCTATCATTTTTGCACCTTGATATACTTGAGCACTTCGTCATGGTGGCACGACCTTAAAATGTCCAGACAAAATTTCATTGCAGCCTTTCATTGTATTCATGCCAACCAGCCCTTTTTCCTGTTTAATTTTGTAAAATGATCTGGTCTTTCACCACTTAAACACAATGCTGTGACAGGATATGTAGGCTATTTCATAACTAGGTCAACCATGTAAGTGCACTAAATATTTTTTCCCATGACAATGCAAAACCTTGATTATTGAAAATATCTCACACATTTTGATAAATATATCCAGGGACGCCTTAAGATATCCAGAGGCCCCTGGGGTACAGCATTACGGTAGGCCCCCCCTACCCCAGAAACCCTTTTTTTCTTTCTTTTTTTTAAGCTTCCTGACAATTATTTGTCAAATTTCGAAAAAACAATTCTTGTTAATATGCCAGTTAACATTCACAACACTGTTCTGCGTAAAATGTGAATATAAGTGAATATGCAAATTCCCTCTTTGCCACAAGGTGGCGCTTAAGAACAGCAGAATATAGCCTTTACATTACACTATTACAGGCTTTATACGGAGGTAATATGAAAAGAAAATGCTATCAAAACTCTCCTGGCTGAAATATGAGTTTACAGGTATGATTTAAACACCATAAATCACACAAAATATTCATTATTCATCATCAGTAGTACGAAACAACACGACATGTTGGCATAAATGAGGACTGTTTGGTGATTCCTAACTGCGTTTTTATTTTGAAACATGCCGTGCTCATGTTTAATTAATTAAATCACAGCCGTATAAAGTTTAATGATCACATTTAAGCAATAGGACGATTCCTAATTTTCCATCCCTGGATTTAAAATTGAGACTTTGAAGCAGCACCTTAATCTAAAACCTACAGCTGACACATAGATTACATTCACGCAAATTACTGAATTTGCACTGTATGATGTTACATAAAGTTGTCCGGTCCAGTTCCTTTCACACAGCAGTGTTGTTTCTCTTGTTAATCTACAGGTTAACATAAAGACACTCTTGTGCTGGGCAAACGTTACTTTACTAGCGAAATAAGCGAATGCATTGATGATTGTGCATTCCGCTTACAGTTTATCGGTTTAACATTTGGAACATACCAACTACACAAACTGTGTGGGGGGAACCTAAACTGAATCATTCACTATATATGCTACTACAACCAGGGCGTCGCTGAAAATGAGTGTGTGAGTTTGTTTAAAGAATGCTATTGTCACTGCTGCAAACTCCCATATAAATAATTATTCAAAAAATATAATTTCCCTGCAGCCAGTGGGCCCCCTTTCCAGTGTAGGCCCCTGGGCTTCAGCCCCTTTAAGCCTGTGCATTAATGCGCCCCTGAATATATCACACATAACCAACAAAACATCAGTTTACCTTAATTAAATAATTCTCTGCCTATCTACCTATCTGGCCTTTGCTTGCACAGACACGCCCCCAACTTGGAAACTCGGGGCTTAAAGAAAAGTTTGAGTTTCCTACTCGTAATAACCACTTTGTGGTGGTGTTCATGTGCGCTCAACTCGTAAATACAATCTATCCGACATGACTTGAACGCTGTAATAACTTCAGACCAACAACTATGTGAAGTACAAACGTCTCTCTTTACTGCTTGCTTCTTATCATAGAACATCACATGCTTAACCTGCACTCAACAGCACAGCACACTGGGAAACCACTTTTCTTAAAGGCGAAGTACAACATTACATCCCTCCCTTTGTTTTAGAAAAAGAAAATAATAATAATAATAATTCACCCTGAGTATAAGCATGAGAGATGAAATACAACTGTAACTGAAAGTATATTCTCTTTAAATGTTAACTTAAATTATGACTGAACAAGTAAACTAAATTCAGTATAGTAAACATAAATTAGAATCTGGTATCTTGTCAGCTGGCTGTAACAAATTAGTCCTTGACTTAACTCAGTGTTTCTTCATAATGTTCAGCTTTTGTCTCACTCTATGTAATCCATCAGTCTTGGGGGTTTCTTTATGTAGTTTCTCTTAGGATATCTTCTCTCCATTTGTACAGGATGTTCAGGAGAATTTCGGGGGGGCCTGTGCTCCTGAGGTTGGGCTATGTCATCAAAATCATCCATCTCATCATCAGTGGAGTTGGCGTGTGGAATTGATGTGCATTGTTTCAGAGGTTTTAGATGAGAGATGTTTCTGGTGGCAGTGTGTTTCCCTCTTTGAACTGTAATCATTGTACCTTTGGTTTTTATGACTTTGTAAGGTTTCGGGTTGAAGGGCGTCATAAGTTTTCCCGTTTTCCTTTCACGAATGAGCACAGAATCACCCATATTGAGCTCGGAATGGGAAGCTTTCTTCCTGTTATAAGGAAAACATTATAACTTTTTGGAGCTATCCGTTTGTCGAAGTGTGTCATTAATCACTGGACTGTGTAAAGCTGGTAGTTTGATGTTGATGGGTCTGCCAAAAAGTAGTTCAGCCGGGGATGTCCCAGTAGTTTGATGAGGTGTTGCTCTATAATTTCTCAGAAATTTGTGAAGTTCTTGTTTCCATGATTTTCCTTCAACAGTGGCAGTTGATATTGCTTTCTTGAGGGTTCTCATGAATCTCTCAACCTCACCATTGGCTTGAGGCCAGTAGGGGGTGATCTTTCGATGGTGAATACCAAGGTGGGTTGTGAAGTTCGCAAGGTCTTGACTGGAGAACGGAGGGCCGTTGTCAGACTTCATTATTTTGGGAATGCCAGCTGTGGAGAATATTTTGTCCAATAATGGAATGACTGTATGTGCGGATGTTGATGGTGTTATCTCCACAAAGGGGAATCTGGAGTATTCATCCAGAACAACTAGAAGATAGTCGCCGGAGGGAAACTGACCCCAAAATCCACAGAGATATTCTGCCATGGACCTTCAGGTAACTCTGACATCTGGAGCGGTTGATGTTTGCTGTAAGTAGTTGATGCTTGACAGGGAATGCAGGCTGATATGAGTTGTTCTGCCTGCTTGTCTATTCCAGGGAACCAGACCTTTTCTCTCAGCAGCTGTTTTGTTTTCACTAAACCCTGGTGGCCTTCATGTGCGAGATCAAGTGCTTTGTGCTGCAGGGCCCTTGGCATAACGATGCGGTGTCCTCTCAGAAGTACGCTTCTGTCATCCAGGACAGTAAGCTCCTCTCTGACATTGTAGAATGATTTCAGATCGGACAGATCACGCTCTGTGGTGAAGTGATCATAAAGTCTGTGCCATTGACCAGTGTGGGCGATGTTGATGACGTGCTGAAAAAGGCAGTCCTTTGCTGCTGCAGTCTTTACTTCCTCCAGTGTCATGGCTTTAGGGACTGCGTTAGTGGCAATAAAGTTGACGTGCATTTCTGTGTCAACATCATGCGTGATGGAGGTCTTGTGGAGTTGCTGTGGGTGACGAGACATATAGTCAGCCGGATTTGTCTTCCCTGCTTTGTAGATGAGTCTGAGAGCCCATCTCTCAATTCGTACTGGCGGTTTTGATTTAGGGTTGTTAAAGATTAGCTCTAAAGGTTTGTGGTCTGTGATCATGTTGAATTCAGCACCATAAAGATACAGATGGAAGTATTCACAGCTCCAGACGATAGCAAGAGCCTCTCTTTTCGTCTGAGAGTACCTCTGTTCAACTGGGGTCAAGGCCCTGCTTGCATAAGCGACAACATAAGTGTGATTAGTGGTTTTCTCTCTCTGTGCCAAGATGGCGCCAAGGCCAACAGGACTGGCATCGACAATGACATTGGTTTCTCTTTCAGGATAGAAGTAGCACATAACAGGGGCTTTTACCAGTCTTTCTTTGAGGGTTCTCAGTGAGTCTTCTTGCTTTTTACTCCACAGCCATTCAGAGTAGGGATGTTCATTTCGGTTATTTTTCCTAACCGACAACCGACGTTCCTTAACCGATTATTAACCGTTAACCGACAAGATTATTTTAAATTAGAACTGAATTAAATTAGAAAGAATAAGTGTCTGTGACCCATTAAAAAATACTAATTCCGGGGATTAATTTTACATGAGCAAAAAACAGCAAACAACAGAACATGAGGGTTCACAAGAAAAACCAAAGCACCCCCATAGCACCCCCATAGAAAATGAAATAAAATAAAAACATTTGACTCATTAAACACATGCATAAATACTGCAATGCAATAACGTGATTTGCAGTCGCAGGTAATGTCAGCATTTTATTTTAAAAATGGATCGGTTCCTTGTGCCAAGTGCCTACTGTTGGCCTGCCCCGACTAAAGATTTTTCTAGTCAACTATTCGCACGTTTATATTAAATTGATAGTATAATAACCATTTAGGTTATTATTTATGCCTATTATTTAGGAATTTAGGCGTATTATTCCGCGCTCAAACGCACGCATAACGCTTGCCGCAAAGCACCGGCTAAAGTAATGATTATGAATGCATCGGGGAAAAATACATTTTAATTATTTATTAATAAACTAGTGCTTTCTCAGACTCGCCATCTCCACAGTTGATGTGCCTTTAATAGAGAAATGCACCTATGCAGACTAGCTACATAATCAGAGAAGATTTGTTTTGTTTTTTTTCATTTTAATTGGTTTTCAAGATTTCTGCAGATTTATTTCTTAAGTCTGTGAGCTGGTTCATTGTTGTGACGCGCTCCATTCACGGAGACTGCATGATACGACAGAAAGCACATCCAAAAATGACGGGAGTATAAGCTCCTTCCGCAGGAAAAAATAAATACATAAAAATAATTGCGTGCGCGCCCCCATGTCATACAGTAGGCTAAGCGCGATAATACTCCCACATTCCTCATAAACATTTGAAATGCGCCTATACAGCGATTTTATTATTCATATAAAATAATAATAATAACAACAACCTTTTTTGGTCATATTTACTATTACCCAGCTCCCCCTGTCATTGATCTAGCACCCCCTCAGCACCTGCGTTCAACATTCTTTGTCGCTGCCCCTGATCATATTATATCACATCACGTACCTGCAGCGCTTCTGCGAGCGGAGAAAAACATAAAGCTAGGCGATATATATATATATTATAACGAATAAATAGGCATATACGAGAAATATATTTTCACTTAAATAATAATAAAGTAACTAAATAAAGTAGCATATGCAGAGTTTCGGTTAATTTTTGTGATGCGCGAAAGGAAACCAGACGGCAGAAAGCGGAATCCTATTTTTTTAGGCTTATTTTACAAAAGCGCAAATATTTGTTTTTATTGTGAATGCACACAAATAAAAGCAAACCTTTTATAATTCCGATTATCTTCAAAGGAGCATTTGCTTCCACTGTTAGAAGGGAAGAGAAAGTCAAGTGATTGCCCCAGCGCTGCATGCGCGCGCGCAGTTAAGCTTTACCTTGACAATGCAGCCTGCTCATTATCATTATAAAAACAATCAGTCAAACATATGGGCCAGGGAGAAAAAAAACACACTGCTCAGTTAAATATGTAGTAAAATCTGTGCCGTTAAGAGTTATCACCTTACGCCTTGAAATTATGCAAAACATTTTGTTTTACGTGGATATTGGAACGCGAGTGAAGCAGGCCTACATAAATGGTAAATAATATTTTGGCATTCAAATACGGAAACATTTGATTTTGTGTCGAACGAGAGACCCAACATTGGTTTCAGTTTCGTTTTAGCCTAAATTAATTTGTTTTGGTTTGTCGTTTATATAGCTATAGCTTCTTACATTTTTTAATTCTTGTTCTTTTCTAACTAGCCTACTGTTAATTGAAAGGATTTGTTGTGGAGTGAGGGGAACTAAAATAGCCTAGCTATATTTACAGTGTTTATTATAATGTTTGTAATTCGCGTCGGCCTATTTCTGAATGAAATAATAAAATGCGATTTATGTTTTTTTCTCTCTCTCTCTCTCTCTCTCTCTCTCTCTCTAAAGAACATATATATTTTTATAGGCGTAGCTTATTTTAACCATGCAGCAAACCTTTACTGAATTACTGAAGAAAAAAAAAAAAAAGTGACTTTAAACCATTTAACTGATTGTATTAATCGGTCAAAATTATTATCGGTCGGTTAACGGTTAAACGGTTAAACGGTTAAAATGAACATCCCTAATTCAGAGTCCTTCTTTGTGAGTTCCCTCAGAGGTTGTGTGAGTGAAGAGTAGTCAGGAATGAATCTTGCACTGTAATTGGCCATTCCTAGAAGGCTTCTTACCTCACTCTGGGTTTGTGGAGGTGGCATACAGGTGATTGCCTCAATTTTTTGGGGGTCAGGTGCGATGCCACGATTGGAGAATATATATCCAAAAAACTCCAGGGATGTTTTGTGAAATTCACATTTGTCCTTGTTGATTGTCAGGTTGTTTTCATGCAATCGCTGAAAGACTGCTTCAAGAGATCTGTTGTGGGCATCTGCTGTGGTGCCATACACCAGAATGTCTTCACTGAAATTTCTAACTCCAGGGATTCCCTGCAGGACTTGTTGGATGGTATTTTGAAAAACTTCAGCTGCCGATGAGATACCGAATATGAGCCTTGTATATCTTCTCAGTCCAACATGGGTTGAAAATGTTGTGATGTATCTGGACTCAGGTGCTAGTTCAAGTTGGTGATAGCCTGAGTTAAGGTCCAGTTTAGAGAACATCACTGCTCCATTGAGATCGTGGATGATGTCATCTACCGTTGGCGAAATGTGTCTCTCTCTGCATACGGCTTGGTTTGGCAAGCGCATGTCAACACAGATACGTATCTTCTCTGGATTCTTGGGCTTGGGCATTGCTACAATGGGTGAGACCCATGGTGTTGGACCTTCCACGTTTTCTATGATGCCTTGATCCTCGAGGAGCTGCAGTTCTTTCTCCACCTTCTTTCGGATGTGGAAAGGGATACGACGATGTGGCTGGATGACAGGTTTGACAGTGTCATCAATGTGTAGCTTAATTTGAATGTTTTTCAATTTTCCAATGCCCTTTGTAATGTTTGGGTATTTTAGCATGAGCTGATCAGCGACAGAAAGGGTAGGCTGAAGTATGTCTGCAGAGTAAACAACGTGAATGAGTCCAAGTTCCGAGGCTGTTGTATGACTGAGTAGAGAGCCATGATTACCTTGAACCACATAGAATGTTGCTTCAGTAGTTCTTCCATGAGCTGAAACATCAGTGGTTAGTTTTCCCAGCAGTGGAAGAGGGTGTTGCTTGCCATACGGTAATATTTTCTAGTTTGTTGGTTCCAGTTTCGTCATCATTTTTACTCTGTCATGGGCATTCTTGTCAAGAAGGTTGACCGTGGCTCCAGTGTCAATTAGCATGTCCAGAGGTTGTTGAGATATCCAGACTGTTGTTGTTGGTTGCTTGATGTGTGAAGGTGCCTGCATGACATAGACATACTCATCATCTGTGCTTGAGGTTGCAGCTGACTCTAGGTCCCTTGCTGGGCTGTTTTCGTTTATCCGTATTGTCCTCACCTTATGTGTTAGATTTTGTCTTTGTTGTGGTTTTGCATGCAGTATGTGGTCTTGTTCCATGCGTAGTTTGCTGAAACAACAACGTGCAAAATGATTTGGTTTGCCACAGGATTTGCATGATAGCCCTCTTGCTGGACATGCTGATTGTCCACCAGGGTGTGGAAAAATTCCACCACAGTTTCTGCATGTTGAATGTTGTTTCTTTTGTACAGTTTTCTGTTGTTGGCTTTTACTTAACGTCTTTTTTTTTAAGTTTGGCTTTGGTATTGTTGCAACACGTTCGGTGCGACTGTCTTGTGTGTTATTTTCAATGCCAGCCGCCTGTGTTTCTGACGTTTCGAATAATCTTGCTAGATCCAACAGTTGTTTCAATGTCAAACTGAAGTGCTCTCCCTTAGTGCTCTCCTCCGTAGTCGTGATGATGAACAGGTAAGTATTATTTGAGATTTTATTTCTCTTTCTAGATTTGAGAATTCACAGGTTGTTGCAAGCTGTCTTAACCTGGTATGAAAAGCATCAATGGTCTCTCCTGTTTTTTGTTTAGCTTGCCTGAAGACATAGACTTCCTTGCCGCTGTCGCCTCTGGCTTGCTCAGTTGGGGACACTTAATTTCTAGCGATTATCGTAAATTTGATTTCACAGATACTATTTAAACTAAACTTAGCTAGACAATGACATCTCCGAATTCAATAATGAAATGCCTTTAACTGAAAATTGAGTGTTTAATCTTATTATTATACATTACTGACACTCTATCCTCCAACTTGATACTGTTAAGTGCTTTGACACAATCTGTATTGTTAAAAGCGCTATATAAATAAAGGTGACTTGACTTCATACTCAACATTGATACTCGGGTTGAAGTATTCTGTCAGAACTTCTGCAGCTTTGTCATAGTCATCACTGGCACCATTTTCTGGTATTGTTTAAAAAAATGTCCTGCACTTGTTCACCTGCATAATACAGTAACATTGCTCTTTTTCTGGTTTTGTTGGTTACGCCAGCGGCTGGCAAGAATGTTTTAAATCTTAGTAGCCATTTTTTCCATTTTAGTGCAAGAGATCCTTGGTCTGTGTCGATATCAAATCTTGGGAAGTAGGGCAGTTCAGCAGCTGTAGCCATGATTTGTCATCAGACAGTAGTACGCGTTAGTGAAAGGCGTTTGGTTTGTTTATTTATATACGAGCATTTGCAAATTGTGTTAATTTGCATTTATAGTTCGCTGCTGCGTTTGGTCCACTGTATTTTTTATATTTTCTCTCTCGTTTTACTCACAGGTGGAGACGTGGAATTCAGATGCGGTTCGATATTCAGATTTCTTTTGGCTATAAATACGCAGTGCGCTGTCATAGACATGCAAATAATTCTGAATGACATTCTCCATGATTTGTGAATTCATATGACAGTGTCCTCCGGGCCGTAATCGGTTTTTTTTTTTCGTAGGGACCCTTAATTTTATAATGGCTATAGCTCAAAAAATTGGACACTTGGAAGACTGAAACCGGTGTCATCTTCACCAGTTTGATCTGTGAATTATTTCACAGAAATGCTTTTGTCCACAGACCCCTTGGTAAGTCCGCTATAAGGAAAGTGAAAGATAGGCGTTCTTCATGTTTAAACGTCTACTGCCAATAAACACGCAGACGGCTGGAATAAAAAAATATTGTTTTAGCTCGAGTTCGATTTGTGAAAACTTTCACAATCGCATTTTATCGCGTGGCAGTGTTTCTCTTTGCTCTGGCCCCTTTTCTTATATAACAATGTTATATGGCGCTATTGAAAAACGGGCCATAATGCTAAAAATATATAGTCTATATTTTTTTTAGCCAAAAACATATATGAAATATATGTTAAATATGTTGCAAACAAAGAAGCTCAATGAAAAATATTTTGTTAATAAAATAAATAAATTTAGTTTCAACCTTTACAATTTTTCACAGATCAGAATAGTAATGTTAGTGACCCAGGGAAGGGTCAGCTGACCCGTACTTACCTCTGAAAGTTTTCACAGATCAGAATAGTGATGTAAGTGACCCAGGGAAGGGTCAGCTGACCCGTACTGAACTGTGAAAGTTTTCACAGATCAGAATAGGGATGTTAGTGACCCAGGGAAGGGTCAGCTGACCCGTACTGAACTGTGAAAGTTTTCACAGATCAGAATAGTAATGTTAGTGACCCAGGGAAGGGTCAGCTGACCCGTACTTACCTCTGAAAGTTTTCACAGATCAGAATAGTGATGTTAGTGACCCAGGGAAGGGTCAGCTGACCCGTACTTACCTCTGAAAGTTTTCACAGATCAGAATAGTGATGTTAGTGAACCATGGAAGGGTCAGCTGACCCTTACTGAACTGTGAAAGTTTTCACAGATCAGAATAGTGATGTTAGTGACCCAGGGTAGGGTCAGCTGACCCGTACTTACCTCTGAAAGTTTTCACAGATCAGAATAGTGATGTTAGTGACCCAGGGTAGGGTCAGCTGACCGGTACTGAACTGTGAAAGTTTTCACAGATCAGAATAGTGATGTTAGCGACCCAGGGTAGGGTCAGCTGACCCGTACTTACCTCTGAAAGTTTTCACAGATCAGAATAGTGATGTTAGTGACCCAGGGAAGGGTCAGCTGACCCGTACTTACCTCTGAAATTTTTCACAGATCAGAATAGTGATGTTAGTGACCCAGGGAAGGGTCAGCTGATCCGTACTGAACTCTGAAAGTTTTCACAGATCAGAATAGTGATGTTAGTGACCCAGGGAAGGGTCAGCTGACCCGTACTTACCTCTGAAAGTTTTCACAGATCAGAATAGTGATGTTAGTCAGACCCAAGGGTAGGGTCAGCTGACCCGTACTTACCTCTGAACTGTGAAAGTTTTCACAGATCAGAATAGTGATGTTAGTGACCCAGACCCAAGGGTAGGGTCAGCTGACCCGTACTTACCTCTGAAAGTTTTCACAGATCAGAATAGTGAAAGTTTTCACAGATCAGAATAGTGATGAAGGGCCAGTGACCCAGGGTAGGGTCAGCTGAAAGTTTTCACGGTACTGATCAGAATAGTGAAAGTTTTCAGTGACCCAGGTCAGTAGGGTCAGCTGACCCAGGGTAGGGTACTGAACTGTGAAAGTTTTCACAGATCAGAATAGTGATGTTAGTGACCCAGGGAAGGGTTGTTAGCTGACCCGTACAGGGTTACCTCAGCTGAAAGTTTTCACAGATCAGAATAGTAATGTTAGTGACCCAGATCAGAATAGTGATGTTAGTGACCCAGGGAAGGGTCAGCTGACCCGTACTTACCTCACTGAAAGTTTTCACAGATCAGAATAGTGAAAGTTTTCACAGATCAGAATAGTAATGTTAGTGACCCAGGGAAGGGTCAGCTGACCCGTACTTACCTCTGAAAGTTTTCACAGATCAGAATAGTGATGTTAGTGACCCAGGGAAGGGTCAGCTGACCCGTACTTACCTCTGAAAGTTTTCACAGATCAGAATAGTGATGTTCATGATGTTAGTGACCCAGAGGAAGGGTCAGCTGACCCGTACTTATCCTGAAAGTTTTCACAGATCAGAATAGTGATGTTCATGACTCAGAGAAGGGTCAGCTGACCCGTACAAATTCTCTGAAAGTTTTCATATCTTTGAAAGATCAGAATAGTGTACATGTTCATGAAATACATTTTAAAAAACAGATACAAAAAAGTAGGGTCAGCTGACCCAAATTCCTTAAATCTTTGAAAATATTTTTACTATATTTGTACATAAAACATTTACATAAAAAACAATATATAATAAAAAGAAAAATAAATATTCCTTAAATATTAAATATATAATATATAATTAATATACCTTTTTAGGAAAATTAATTAAAAAAATATATTAAATATATAAATATATAATTAATGACCCAGGGTATCTACCAATACGTCTGAAAGTTTTTTGGGTTAATTATTTTATTTCTGTAAAAGTTTTCACCAATAAGTGATGCATATCTTTGAAAATATATTTGTTTAAATACAGAAATATTATTTTTGTAAAAGCATTTGACAGTCCATATATATTTTTAAAATGCATTTTGACAGCCAAAAATGCATTTAGAAATATACTTGCCCCTGAAAAACCCATTTAGAAATATACTTTGGTATGTAAAGGTTGAAACTAAATTTATTTATTTTATTAACAAAATATTTTTCATTGAGCTTCTTTGTTTGCAACATATTTAACATATATTTCATATATGTTTTTGGCTAAAAAAAAATATAGACTATATATTTTTAGCATTATGGCCCGTTTTTCAATAGCGCCATATAACATTGTTATATAAGAAAAGGGGCCAGAGCAAAGAGAAACACTGCCACGCGATAAAATGCGATTGTGAAAGTTTTCACAAATCGAACTCGAGCTAAAACAATATTTTTTTATTCCAGCCGTCTGCGTGTTTATTGGCAGTAGACGTTTAAACATGAAGAACGCCTATCTTTCACTTTCCTTATAGCGGACTTACCAAGGGGTCTGTGGACAAAAGCATTTCTGTGAAATAATTCACAGATCAAACTGGTGAAGATGACACCGGTTTCAGTCTTCCAAGTGTCCAATTTTTTGAGCTATAGCCATTATAAAATTAAGGGTCCCTACGAAAAAAAAAAACCGATTTCGGCCCGGAGGACACTTTCATATGAATTCACAAATCATGGAGAATGTCATTCAGAATTATTGGCATGTCTATGACAGCGCACTGCGTATTTATAGCCAAAAGAAATCTGAATATCGAACCGCAAACTATCTTTACTGCGGTCGATTGCTTTCCGTGCTGCGATTCCAGGCCTTCGCTGGGTCCTAGTGCCAGTCGGAGCAACTTTTATCGATGCCTTCTGCTTAAGTTCGTCTTTTCGCCGTGTTTATGGGTTTATTCAAGTTGTATTGGCAGTTAATCACTCGTCGCCATTGTAATAACTTCAGACCAACAACTATGTGAAGTACAAACGTCTCTCTATACTGCTTGCTTCTTATCATAGAACATCACATGCTTAAAGGGATAGTTCACTTTGAAATTAAAATTTGGTATCTATCAGCTTACCCCAAGGGCATCCAAGATGTAGGTGTCTTTTTTTCTTCAGTAGATCCAATTTTGATGTTTTTTGGTCAAACCGTTCTAGTCTGTCAGTCATATAATGGCAGGTATAGGTCACTGTCTCTATAAGAGGGAAAAAGAACATGCACAGAGAAATTCAAATTAAACAATTCCCCATCGTAACTACACATTGATGGCCTAAGACACGAAACGAGCGGTTTGTGTGAGAAAACGAACAGTATTTATATCGTTTTTTACCTCTTGTACACAACCATGTCCAAGTGATCTGAGTGCGCACACACATCCGGTGTGTGACGTGTGTGTGCGCGCGCGCTCTGGCTCACGCTTGACGGAGGGCGTGTCTGAAGCGTGGTGCTGACGCAACTTCGTGGTATTTTCTTGTTGGAAGACGCGCACCGTCATCGCTCGTGTCGTTTCTGAACTGTCTACTCTAGGATAATGATGACTTCTTTTAAGCAGACCCGCTTGCTGTCATGCATTGTATTTCTATACGAGCGCTCCATGTATCCGTTTCATTCATCTGTAACTAGCCAAACACACATGCCGCAACTCCACCCTCCTCACCCTGCGTCTCTTCCACCTAACCATGTAAAAAATAACAGATCCAGGAACAGTTTATTGAGACATGACACCGGCGAGAAAAAAAAGAAGGAATCTTACTATGACGAAGGATTAGTCCATGAATAATATTTGTGCCATTCCGAAATTAAAGAGCCATCATTTTGTACCAAAAGGAATATACAACCCCAAATCAGAAAAAGTTGGGACAGTACGGAAAACGCAAATAAAAAAAAAGATTTCTAAATTTACTTTGACTTGTATTTCATTGCAGACAATATGAACACAAAATATTTCATGTTTTGTCTGGTCAACTTCATGTCATTTGTAAATATACATCCTTTCCTGTCATTCAGACCTGCAACACATTCCAAAAAAAGTTGGGACAGTAAAGCATTTACCACTTTGTAATGTTGCCATTCCTTTTCACGACACTTACAAGACGTTTAGGGACTGAAGACACCAAGTGATGAAGTGTTTCAGGTGTAATTTTGTCCCATTCTTCCTGCAAACAAGTCTTAAGGTGGGCAACAGTACGGGGTCTTCGTTGTCGCATTTTGCGCTTCAAAATGCGCCACACATTCTCTATTGGAGACAGGTCGGGACTGCAGGCAGGCCAGTCAAGTACCCGTACCCTCTTCCTCCGCAGCCAGGACTTTGTAATGTGTGCAGAATGTGGTTTTGCATTGTCTTGTTGAAATATGCATGGACGTCCCTGGAAAAGATGTCTTCTTGAAGGCAGCATATTGTGCTCCAAAATCTCTATGTACTTTTCAGCATTAATGGTGCCATCACAGAAGTGCAAGTTACCTTTGACAAGGGCACTGACACAACCCCATACCATGACAGACCCTGGCTTTTGGACTTGTTGCTGGTAACAGTCTGGATGATCCTTTTCTTCTTTGGTCCGGAGCACACGGCGTCCATTCCTCCCAAAGAATACCTGAAATACTGATTCATCTGACCACAGTACACGTTTCCACTGTGTGATGGTCCATCCCAGATGCCTCCGAGCCCAGAGAAGTCGACGGCGCTTCTGGACACTGTTAACATAGGGCTTCCTTTTGGCACAGTACAGTTTTAACTGGCATTTGTGGATGTAACTACGTATTGTGGTACTTGACAAAGGTTTGCCAAAGTAGTCCTGAGCCCATGTGTTGATATCGCTTATAGATGAATGACGATTCTTGATGCAGTGCCGCCTGAGGGATCGGAGATCACGGTTGTTCAGCTTAGGCTTGCGCCCTTGTCCTTTACGCACTGAAATTCCTCCAGATTCCTTGAATCTTTTAATTATGTTATGCACTGTTGAAGGTGAAATATCTAAATCTCTTCCTATCTTTCTTTGAGGAACATTGTTTTTAAACATTTCAATAATTTTCTCACGTATTTTTTGGCAAACTGGCGATCCTCGGCCCATCTTTGCTCCTAAAGGACTAGACCTTTCTTGGATGCTGCTTTTGTACCAAATCATAATTACAATCACCTGTTGACATCACCTGTTTCAAATCACATCATTACTTAACCAATTTACCTCATTACTAGCCCTAAATTGCTCCTGTCCCAACTTTTTTTGGAATGTGTTGCAGGTCTGAATGACAGGAAAGGATGTATATTTACAAATGACATGAAGTTGACCAGACAAAACATGAACTATTTTGTGTTCATATTGTCTGCAATGAAATACAAGTCAAAGTAAATTTAGAAATCACTACTTTCTTTTTTTATTTGCGTTTTCCATACTGTCCCAACTTTTTCTGATTTGGGGTTGTACATAACCGTATATAATAATACTGTCAAACAATTCAAATAATTTTTTAAAGCACCATGCTTCAGACACGCCCTCCGTCAAGCGTTGACGGCGAGCTACAGATGAATGACACGGATACATGGAGCGCTCGTATAGAAATACAATGCATGACAGCAAGCGGGTCTGCTTAAAAGAAGTCATCATTATCCTAGAGTAGACAGTTCAGAAACGACACGAGCGATGACAGTGCACGTCTTCCAACAAGAAAATACCACGAAGTTGCGTCATCACTACGCTTCAGACACGCCCTCCGTCAAGCGTGAGCCAGAGCGCGCGCACACACACGTCACACACCGGATGTGTGTGCGCACTCAGATCACTTGGACATGGTTGTGTACAAGAGGTAAAAAACGATATAAATACTGTTCGTTTTCTCACACAAACCGCTCGTTTCGTGTCTTAGGCCATCAATGTGTAGTTACGATGGGGAATTGTTTAATTTGAATTTCTCTGTGCATGTTCTTTTTCCCTCTTATAGAGACAGTGACCTATACCTGCCATTATATGACTGACAGACTAGAACGTTTTGACCAAAAAACATCAAAATTGGATCTACTGAAGAAAAAAAGACACCTACATCTTGGATGCCCTTGGGGTAAGCTGATAGATACCAAATTTTAATTTCAAAGTGAACTATCCCTTTAACCTGCACTCAACAGCACAGCACACTGGGAAACCACTTTTCTTAAAGGCGAAGTACAACATTACAAACGCAACAAGCCCCCGAGTTTCCGAGTTGGGGGCGTTTCAGTGAAAAAAAAGAAAAAAAAGCCAACGAGCCAATGCAGCCAAAGACTGTGTTTACGGTAAATTTGTTGAAATGAATGAAAATGTTGTAATTTACAATAAACCTATACAAGTTTCATCTACAAAATACAACAGAATTGTACAATTACGAAAGAATAGCTCTCTCTCAAAATGTGTTCAAATGTAGATTTGCTTTGCTTATACAATGCGGATATGACGCTTGTAAGTTAACAATCGTATTTAGCGTTCTAAAATAGCAATGGCAAACGTTCTTCTGCATTAACCTGCCTCTGTCAATGTACACTTACTGCGGAGAGAAAACAGAGTGCACCTGCCTACAGCACTGCAACTGGGCACTTCCCAATTCGCTTCCCCCTCCACCCCGCACCGGGTCACTCTCATTAGCCATGGATCAATGAGCAGTTTTGTCCGGTGGAGTTTCCCACGTCTGTATGCTCTGCTGGCAGTCGCGTGGCTCTAGTCAAACAGATCAGAGAATAATTCACAGACATCTGCCCGTGGCCGAGAGCACTCTGACATCTGCTCACATTCACTGCTGGAGGGCGAAGTGATGCAACTTATGGCCTAGTTAGCCTACCTCAGGGCCGTAGCTAGAGGATTGGGGGCCCCCTGAAAAAATATTGATGTGGGCCCCCCCCACACACACATATTATATACTGTACAATATACAAGCATGGAACCAAATTGCATGCTTTTTTGTGGTTTTCATAATATCTCAGTTATACAACTAATAAAATATTAGAATTATTCACAGAACATGGGCCTATATAGTATAATTCCTGGACTTTTTGGGGCCCCCTGGGCGGTGGGGGCCCCTAGAATTGTCACCACCTTTCACCCCACTAGCAACGGCCCTGGCCTACCTACTAATCTTTTCTAAAAGCTTCTTAAGACTTCTTTAACCATATATTAATGCATGCATTAATGTTGTCTCATGTTTTATATTTTGTAATTTTATACAGTTTAAGTAGTAGTATTTTTAAGTAGTATTTATTAAGTAGTATTTTTTTTTGGCAAATCAAAATTTCTCTATCGTTTGTTTCAGAGTTCTGGCTCTGTATACCTTTGGGATTGGATTTGGTTTCGCTTAGGTCTATAAAGGACAGGGCGTGAATACGCATTTGGTCTCAGGTGGTTGACTGTAACAGAACACTCTAATGAGATCCTGGGAATGCCGAGCCACCTTGGAAAACCATCCTGGGTTTTCACGTGACACACAAAACTTGTAGTTTCTGTGTGCGGAACGCCTCTAGGCTGAACATCTGTTGTTTGCTTTGAGTAGGCCTATGTGTGTGTGTGTGTGTGTGTGTGTTTGGGGGCTCATGCATTGAATAGAGGCGGTGACCTGTCATTTGTGAGTGATAGGAGCGAGCGTGTGGGAAAATATCTCAGGCAAAGAGCTTGTGCATTGAGATGCTAATGTCCCTCCTATAAATATAGGGCATGCGCAGCGCGGAGGGCCTTAGAAACACCCAGCACTCAGACAGGAGTGAGTGAAACTCAGTCTGTACTGCTCAGAAGCCACTGGAGATGACTGCTACCAACCTCCAGCAAAATGCAGACCAAAGGCACATCAGCGCCAAAGAGGAGAGAAAGGTATTCTATAATATCACTATAAAATATTCTTAGGCATGTTATGAAAAGCATAGACTTTTGTTTTCTGACTTTTGGTCTTTTCAGCTGCGGAAACCCCTCATTGAGAGAAAGAGAAGGGAAAGAATAAATCACTGTCTAGATCGGCTGAGAGAGACAGTAGTTGGAGCTTTTAGGCTTGATGTAAGTTAAAATGTTGTTTGAAAAATATAATTAAATTCTTGCATGTACAACACATCTTCGTCACACAGTCTTTAAACCAGTTAATCTTATACTAGTACCACTAGACTCATCATGATCTTATTTTTCTTTTCTTTTTTTAAATCATAAAACAGCAGTCTAAGTTAGAGAAGGCTGATATTCTTGAGATGACGGTGAAACATTTGCAGAATATCCAGAGCAATAAAGTTTCTGGTAAGTAAATAGCATGGGCTATAAAGTGGGCTATATATGAACTTTGCAATGGCTATTGTTATTTAGCAGTGTTTTAGTATCCATGTTTTGATTTATTATATTGTAATAAAGTGAAATTTCCCAATTCAAATCAGAACTTTGGCCTTTTCTGGAAAGGATGCCATATGGTCAGACTCGACTGTTCAGCAATATCACCAAAACAGAGCAACAATTTCACTGATTTGCTCATTTCATTGTTGATGTTTAATTATTAACAATTTTAAAAAAATATTCCTGTGATCTTTTTGTCTCTGCTCAGACCCCATTCTGGATGCAGAGGCCCAACAGAGGTACAGTACTGGGTATATCCAGTGCATGCAGGAAGTTCACAACCTTCTACTTTCCTGTGACTGGATAGACAAAACCTTGGGGTCCCGTCTTCTCAACCACTTACTCAAATCTCTGCCTCGATCAGCTAAGGACTGCCCTCAGCTACCCAAGAACTCCCAGACAAGTATTTCTTCTAACCATAGCGACTACATTGGTTTCCATGCTGATGAGTTGGAGAGTCCAAAAGCCTGCCTTCCTTCTCCTGTCTTGTATGAGAGGGCTGCCCAGTCTCAGAATCAGTGTTCTACTCCCATGAGAATGCCACATGATGTGGAGAGCCCACACCTCTCATTTCTAAAGATGTGGAGGCCCTGGTGAAATATCTGTGATTTGGCAGTGTACAATTATGGTGTCTCCATATGTATGTTTATGTAGTACATATGACTTACCTGGACAACTGTATGTACCGCTTTGTATGAATTTCAAATGAATAAGTATGCCGCCAGTCTGCACAATGCAGAACTGTATACACCCAGTTTGTGCTGACTGTGGTAGACCCTCCTCTACTATGTATCTTATAGATATGTTTCACTGCACATGTGTGTGAGGTGGATCTAGACCAGAATAGTCCCCATTTCAGACCCTCTCTACTTCCTCTCTGAAGTAAAAGTTACTGTAGCCTGCATTGTAGAAGGCCCCTAATAATAATTTTATTTATTTAATTAACACTAAATATTTAAAGGATTTTCAGTATTATAACTTTTTTTTTAATTAAACACATTTAGCTACTAATACGGTCACATTTGATTCCTTATCATTGTACAGTTTTTAACAGTTATTAATAAAGAAATGGTTTGCAACATGTACATAATTTATTGTTCTTTCTCTCACCTATTCAGAAGGAAATATATAAATGTGTACAAAAATGTAAACATAAACATAAACAATTGTAGTCTATACGGACCTTTTTTGGCAGATTGAAACAATATCATACCGATAAAAGAATTGGAATTGGACAGTCTAAGAACTAACACAGCACTTGTCAAAACAACACAACAACAACATCATATAACAACTACCTTCCCAATGATATGTGTTCTGGTTTTATAAATATATATATATTATTGCCCATTCACCTGTGAAACAGTCCTTAAAACACTAACAGTTATATACACTGCCAGTCAAAAGTTTTTGAACAGTGAAATGTTTTTTTGTTTTTTTTTAAGAATTCTCTTCTGCTCACCAAGCCTTAATTTATTTGATCCAAAATACAGCAAAAGCAGTAATATTGTGAAATATCTTTACTATTTAAAATAACTGGTTTCAATTTGAATATATTTGAAAATGTAATTTGTTCCTGTAATTTCAAAGCTGATTTTTTTAGCATCATTATTCCAGTCATATGATCCTTCACAAAAAAAAAAAAAAAAACATTTATTATTATTATGTTGAAAACAGCTGAGTAGATTTTTTTCAGGTTTCTTAGATGAATAGAACGTTCAGAATCAGAATGAATCAGAATCAGTATGAGCTTTATTGGCCAGGTATATTTATACATACGAGGAACTTGTTATAGTGACAGAAGCTCCACAGTGCAACAGAATGACAGCAACAGGACAGGACACAGATAATAAAAGAATAATATACAATATACAAATAGGCAATGTACAAAATAGCAAAAACACAATATATAATATAGACAATTATGTGTGTACAGGTCTGATATGTGCAAATTTGAAATAAAAAAATAAGTATGTGTGATGAATAAATAATGTAAATAGTGTTGTGTGTTCCACGTTTAATGTCAAGTGTCCATGAGATGGATTGCTTGGGGGAAGAAACTGTTCCTGCGTCTGGTCGTTCTGGTGCTCAGAGCTCTGTAGCATCGACCAGACGGTAACAGTTCAAAGAGGGAGTGTGCTGGATGTGAGGGGTCCAGAGTGATTTTGCCAGCCCTTTTGCTCACTCAGTTCTTGGAGAGTGGGGAGGGTTGTACCAATGATTCGCTCAGCAGTCCGGACTACCCTCCACCTGAGGTCAGATTTGGTAGCTGAGCTGAACATGTCAGTTATTGACGTGCAGTGGACGGATTCAATGATGGCAGAGTAGAACTGTATCAGCAGCTCCTGTGGCAGGTTGAACTTCCTCAGCTGGCGAAGGAAGTACAACCTCTGCTGGGCCTTTTTCACAATGAACTATATATATATATATATACAGGTCCTGAGAAATTGTGGTGCCCAGGAATCTGAATGACTCCACTGCAGTCACAGTGCTGTTCATGATGGTGAGTGGGGGGAGAGCAGGGGGGTTTCTCCTGAAGTCCACGATCATCTCCACAGTTTTGAGCGTGTTGAGCTCCAGGTTGTTAAGACTGCAGCTCCTTAACCTCCTGTCTGTAAGCAGACTCGTCACTATCCTGGATGAGGCCGATCAGTGTGGTGTCATCTGCAAACTTCAGGAGCTTGACAGAGGGGTCTTTAGATGTGCATTCGTGTAGAGAGAGAAGAGCAGTGGGGAGAGAACACAGCCCTGAGGAGCTCCAGTACTGATCGTACGGGTGATGGATGAGAATTTTCCCAGCCTCACTAGCTGCTGCCTGTCTGTCAGGAAGCTGGTGATCCAATGACAGATGGAGGTGGGGACGGAGAGCTGTGTCAGTTTATTCTGAAGGGTGTCCGGGATGATGGTGTTAAAAGCGGAGCTGAAGTCTACAAACAGGATCCTCACATAAGTCCCTGGTCTTTCCTTATGTTGCAGGATGTAGTGTAGTCCCATGTTGACTGCATCATCCACAGACCTGTTTGCTCTGTAGGCAAACTGCAGGGGGTCCAGTAAGAGTCCAGTGGAGGCCTTCAGATAAGCCAAAACCAGTCTTTCAAATGATTTCATGGCCACAGACATTAGAGCCACAGGTCTGTAGTCATTACGTCCAGTAATTTTGTTTTGTTTTGGGACGGGGATGATGGTGGAGCGTTTGAAGCATGAGGGGACTTCGTTGAAGATCTGTGTGAAGATGGGGGCCAGCTGGTCAGCACAGGTTTTTAGGCAGGCTGGTGACATGCCGTCTGGGCCTGGTGCCTTCCTTCTCTTGTTCTTTTTGAAGACCTGGCACATTTCATCTTCTCTTAGCTGCAGTGCAGGTGTGGGTGAGAGGGGGGTTGCAGGAGGTGTGAATAGTGTTTTTTCAAACCTGCAGTAGAACTCATTCAGCTCGTCTGCAGTTGTTGATTCTCCACAGTGCTGGGGGATGGTGTCTTGTAACTGGTGATGTCTTTCATTCCTTTCCACACTGCAGCAGAATCACTGGAAGAGAATTTGTTTTGAAGAACAGAATTTATCTGAAATAGAAATCTTTTGTAACCTCATAAATGTCTTTATCATCACTTTTGATCAATTGAATGCATCCTTGCTAAATAACAGTAATAATTTATATGACCCCCCCCCCCCCCCCCCCCCACAAAAAAAGGTAAACTTTTGAACGGTATAGTGTATAATGTTACAAAACCTTTTTATTTTAGATAAATGCTGATTTGCTCAACTGTGCTCAACTGTTTTAAATATTGATAATAATAATTAAAAAAAATGTTTCTTGAACAGCAAGTCATTATTTCTGAAGGATCATGTGACACTGAACACTGGAGTAATGATGCTGAAAATTTTGCTTTGATCACAGGAATATATTACACTTTAAAATATATTCAAATAGAAAGCAGTTATTTTAAAAAGTAAAAAATAGTTCACAATATTATTGCTTTTGCTGTAACTTGGATCAAATAATTGCAGGCTTGGTGAGCAGAAGAGAATTCATTAAAAACATTAAAAAGTCTTAGTGTTCAAAAAGTTTTGACTGGTAGTGTATGTGTAGCCTATATATACTGTATATTATTATTATTATTAACAAATGAAAATAAATACTTCATACGCACGCGTGCACACGCTCACACATCAGAATAAATAATGAATAATGTAACAATCCCAAAAATCTTCGGGTACCAAACAGGCTTAGTTTTCTTCATGCAAAATGTTATTTTGTTTATTATCATTATTATTATTATAGACTGAAACATGACCAGGACATATCTTCGTAACAGTAATGAGTTGAATGTTGCCTATTCTGTAGTCAGTAGAGAGGCCCATCGGGCGCCAGTAGGACACCTGTCGCTCACCCACCCCCTCCCTCTCCTTGCTCTGTTCTATTCAACCCTGACTGCAGCGTGCAGCTGCCAACTGACGGCATTACCTTACACCCGCACGACCCTCGACCTCTGTGAGCACAACTCAATTTTGAACAGATTTCTCACGACCGTACAAACATTTTTATCTTAAGTATTACTATTAGTAGTATTATTACTGGTATTATTATTGGTTGCTTAGTTGAACTGTAGTTGAAGGAACGCAGCACCAACAAGTGCCAAAAGACAGTAAACCATCTCTCTCACACACACACACACACACACACACACACACACACACACACACACACACACACACACACACACACACACACACACTCACGTTTGTTTTGCTATACTTGTGGGGACTTCCATAGGCATAATGGTTTTTGTACTGCACAGACCGTATATTCTATTGCCCTACACCAACCCTACACCTAAACTTAGCCCTCACAGGAGACGTTTTGCATTTTTACATTTTAAGATAAACTTCATTTAGTATTTTTAATAATTTATTTCCTTTGTGAGGACCGGCCAAATGTCCTCACAAAGTCAAAAATCTCAGGCTTTACTATCCTTGTGGGGACATCTGGTCCTCACAAATATAGCAAAACAAACACACACACACACACACACACACACACACACACACACACACACACACACACACACACACACACACACACACACACACACACACACACACACACACACACACACACAATATGTATATATATATATATATATATATATATATATATACATATATATATATGTACAAGACTCACGAGAAAAGTGAAAGTGGAATGTAAATATACCTACATACCAAGATATAAACAAAAATAATTCAATTTAGCAGCTTCGCTTGTGTGCGCTCTCTGAGACAGAGACAAAAGCGCGCGCGGTGATTGGCTGGAGCGAGCGCAGACAACCGCACGCGAATGTTTCATTCATATGCAAATGAGCTACTATAAAGCCCTCACTCTAGCCTCTCATTGATGCGTTGCCAGTCCTGTTTGGTTTGTTCACAATTGTATATTTACTGTTCTGGACGGCGGATCACTGACCAAGCCACCTAGTCCGGAATGTCCCCCGCGGCCAGACTCAGAAATGGTTTCGATTTGGAGGAGGAAGAATTTTATGCCGCTAAAGGTGACAGAAAGGTAAAACCGTTTTGCGTTGTATGAATGCCAAAAAAGAAAAAGAAAGTCTGTGGTATGCTTAAACACCATAGTTATATGTGTTTTTCTGCTTCAATAGACTCGAAAACCTATAGTGGAGAAAAAGAGGCGAGCGCGCATTAATGAAAGCCTGCAGGATCTCAGAACACTACTTACAGATAACGATGTAAGTTTATCTCCTCTTTATTGCCTGTACCACCGACTCGCAGTTAATGGATAGCCTAAATAGATTGGCCTCACTTTGTAAAAATAAACAAATATTAAAAATGTTAAGACATATTTATCTACTTTTACAATCAGTTGAAGACAAAAATGGAGAATGCAGAGGTGCTTGAACTAACAGTAAAACGAGTTGAGAACATTCTACAGAACCGTTCTAAGGGTAAGATGACCCCAACCTCAGTTGCACTGCATATTAGGCAATTAGTTTCCATGAAAATTATTTGAAGCTCTTGTGTGTCTTGACTTCCAGAGTGTGAAGCTGTGAACCGAGAGGCCAGTGAGAGATTCGCAGCAGGTTATATCCAGTGCATGCATGAGGTGCACACCTTTGTGTCCACATGCCCGGGGATCGACGCCACAGTGGCTGCAGAGCTGCTCAACCACCTGCTAGAGTGCATGCCATTAAATGAGGATCACCTTCAGGGGATGATCATAGAGCTCATATCAGAGCCTTCCTCCTCCAGTCGATCATGGCCAGCTGGAGAGGTGTTAAGTCCAGGAGGCTGCAGTGTGTCTGACCTATTCTCAGCACTGTCCCCATCCCCATCCAATCCTTCAAGTGAGGACCTCTGCTCTGACCTAGAGGAGACAGAGACCGAAGCAAGTCCTGCATCAGCTGAGGACAGCCTGAACTCCTCCACCATCACACACTCTAAGTTTATGTGGCGGCCCTGGTAGAAGTCTCTTCAAAGACCATGCATCTTTATTCATAATTCACTTAATCCTGTATTGGAGCATGCTGGAATTCTCATCTGATTTTCTTGAGAAAATGGCTGGAGCTTTAGGATTTTATAAGCACAGGCTGATATATTGGGATAAGACATTTTACAGACAAGTATGGAATTCACAGTGACTTTAACATACCCCTGGATATTTTTTCTTCTGAAACATAATGCCTCGAAGCAATAATGTTTATTTAGAAATGAATTTCAGATTGAACTGGTTTAAAAAGAGATTACTAGAGATTGAGAAATTGCTTTGTTTTAGTGGGGCAAAATATTTGTTTTGTGTCTTCTGTAGAGTTAAAAATATAGAAAGTCTCACTGAGAGACTGTCACATAGATAAAGTCCATGGCTCTGTGTAGTAGTCATTAAAAAGCATGTTTTTATTGACTTTAGGGACTATACATTTATATATGTGTGTATATATATATATATATATATATATACAGTATATATATATATAGCAAGTGTAACATCATTTAGTGTCAGTTCATGGGTTATAATTCATAGTAGTGCAGTATTGCAGTGCCCAGCTCAACTTGTATAATGTTAATCTGTAAGTTTAAGTTGGACATTAAAAGTTTTCATGTCTATTTGTCAATGGGATAGGTGTGGGTACAGTAATTAACATTGATTTGAAAATCTAAAATTTGTAATGAAAAGTATGGGGTCCCCCCTTAGAATTGGGGCAGAAGGTTCCCATTTCCCAGGGGATGTGAGTTTGAAGAGTCGGGTTGCGTGTTGAAGATAACAGATTGTCTGAAAAAACAGAATCATTTATGGTAATATTCTTACCTCTCATCAGTTGGTGACATAAAAGATCAAATCCAAGGATGCTGATGGAAAGAAAGCATATATACGCTATATATGGTTACATTGTTGTTTGTGATTACATATTAAATCATTAAAGCTATATGGTTCATAGTATATATGAATAGTGTGTGTATATTAACTTTTTGTTTTCCTTGATAGATTTCATATGTATACCAGTGACTTAAAGTGTCATCAAATATTTGATGCAGTCAGGTAAGATAAATGTTATCCAGAGATTCTGGATGGATTCCTAAATCAAAGAAAATAATGGAAGGCCAGAATACTTTAATAATCCTTAAAGTTTAGAGAATGCATAATACTGAGGAGAGGTTTTAGTCTGCAGTGTTTAATATTTAGTTATTTACTGAATTTATTCCATTTAATCTATTTAAAACACAAATAAAGCTTATTCAGCATTTGCATTCATCAGATGCATTAATAGAGGTTTGAATAGATAAAGAATACATTGAGTAGGGTGAGGGGTCAGCTAACTGTGCTCGTTGAGAGAACAGATGGTGATGAAAACAGATCCCTTGTGACCAAGATGTTTTACGCCTTAACCAACTGGTTTATTTTTGAAAATAAAAATAAATAACAATTACTGGATAAAAGTTTTCTCAACAGTTTATCTCAGCAGCTTATATCTATTGTATTTGTGAAATTTGTTTATACAAAAGTTTTAAACAAAATCATGCAACAGTATTTTATTTAGAATTTACTATAACTAAAGCTCCATTTTGAATAGTTTTCCTAGTTTGTTCATAATATGTACAGATGGTTGTGCCACCTGATGTTTTGGAGGTTTAAGATACCAAAACATAAAATAATATTTATAATTTCAATGAACTCAAAATGTATTCAAACTAAAAAGGTTTTATTGAATAAAGGGATACTTGTCATTTCAAATGATTTTAAAAGGCAATAATGCACTTGGACACCAAAATATACACGTCTTGTCATTGACCCATATTCAAATCATATAATTAAATAATCTAATAATTGTCAGTTCATTAATTTAATTAACTATGTGTGCCAACATTTCCCCTTAATCTTGCATGTTTAAAACAAGTTACTGATTTTTATTTTAGGTCATACAATTTTAGTTGATGCTACAACAATATAGCAAAAGATTACTGGCTTGTATCATGATGTTTATCAGAAAATTAAAAATGCTGCCAGACAAGTGTAGATATAATCTTTTTTATTATTAAAAGCTATGAATAAAGTGACATGTTTATTTTACTATAAATTTATGAAAAAAAAGATGAAAAATACAGACACAAACCCTATGACATGCTTATAAAGACTATCAAAAAATTTGAATAAACTAAATATTACACAGTCACCACTACCCTATGGCTCTTTTTCAGCTTGTCATTCAGTCTTTTGCTTCAATAGTTCACAAATCAGAAAAAGATGTAGAGCCAGTTCCAATTTTCCTGCTTCAGCACTACTGGCCATGAAGTACACTCGGTAGTACATTGAATTTCAGATAATAGAAAAAAAAGAAAAAGAAAAGAGTATTTCAGGTATAGGAACAGCTTCAGACCTTTTACAGAATGCTACACATAATAAAGCTAGTTTCCTTTACTCAGAGAACTTTGTTGAATGACTGCATTGTGACTAGAACATTTGAATAGCCAAAAGAAGACATGAAAGAAAGGGGAAGAGAAAGGAAGAAAGATAAGTCTACAGTAATTTTTTTATGACTCACAAAAGACATCTACAAAAATATTAGTGTCCATGATTGCACATCCCTGAAGACATGCAACAAATACTTGCTGTCCTCTGACAAAATGACAAAAGCGCCCTGCAACAAGATAAGACCAGTCACGGGTTATTGGCAGCAGCTTATTTGGCTGGAATGGTCCCCAAATATACAGTATGGCGGTGTTTAATTTCCTGGTTTTGATTTTTAGCAAAATAATAATACGTATTGGCCCATATACTGTTGTGTTCATAATAGGAGTTATATTGATAATGAAAAACATACTTTTTTCATTTATTTATGATGCTCTACACCTCATTCCACTGTTAGCTAATACAAACATAATCTGGCAATTTCCGCACAGAGCATCAATCCACTGAGGAAAACATTGCTGTAGCTACATATTCAAACAGTACAAGTACATTGGAAAAACTATAAAGACACAGAACCACTGAGAAGGTTAGGTCCATGTGACAGCGGCTCCATCCAATCAGAATTTGCACATTTGAACAGTATCTTTGGGTTAATCAGTCAGCTACCTGGCATACCTTTGTGCACGCGTGCACGCACACACACACACACACACACACACACACACACACAATCTTTTAAAATGACAAAGGATATCAGAGTAGATACCCCCAGACAATTTTAATTTGTGTGTACAGGTGGGAACCTGAAAGGTCCTGTTGCCCTCTGCTGGCTGAGATTAGTGGAAAGTTTTCAAATTATACAGTAGGTTGCTCCTCTTCCATTGAATGAGACCCTCCTTCATCTTGTACCACTTCTCCTCCCAAAATGCCCAACTCCATATCAGGTAAGTCTTCTTCTAGCGGGGCAGAGACATCATTCTCGCAGTACATACACTCCTACACAAACACATGCAAGAGTCTTTTAGCTGTACTCTTACCATTCAGTAAACACAAACTCTGTCTACTGTAAGCATTGAAATGAAAACTCAAAAGTGACTGATTCATGGTGCTCTTATAGGCAGGAACTCTGTTAATGGTCACTCATTTGGACTGATAGCACTCTTCGTGTGAACTGCACGGGAAAATCTACAGCTTCAGATTCCACGGAAGTAATGACCTTAGCATGTTGGTAAGGGGAGCATATCTATGTTACCACGGTCCTATGTTTCCCAGATTTATATAGCACAAAAAGGAACACATGAAAAAGGGTCATATGTTCCCGGGTCCTACTGTATGTTCCCTAGATAGATATATCATGAATGATTAAAATGTATAGATTGTGAATAAAAAAAAAAGTCTACACAATCTGCCTTACCAGATAGATCCTTAATATTGTGCAAGAGTACACATTCTATTGCAGTTGTATGGCTGTTTTTTGATTAATATCGCACTTGAACTGTCTAGAACACACAAGTTTTGTCTTATTGCTTGTAATTTGCATCTTTATTTTATTTTTGTTATTAAAAATTAGAACAAAGTGAAATAATATTTTGGTATATCCCCCACTAGGTGTGGGCAATCTGTTGATTTTGCATCGTGTTTGAAGACTTCAAGCAAATCGTTGTCTCACGAAAGTCTTACAGAAGTGTTTATTTAATCTGTATCTTTGTCCTACAGTATTTATCTCTTTTATTGCTTGTCATTTGTTTCTTTGTTCTGACTGTTTTTTACTTTACTAAGCTTGAAAACATATTATTTATATTAGTTAGGCTGGTAGGGTTTACTGGTTTATACTGCTCAGTAACTTGTAACCTATCTTAAAAACAAACCAAAAAAAAAAAAAAAAGAATTGTGATAAGACTGTGGATCATGAATCTGCCTGAAAAAAATTGTGATATGAATTTCTTTTCCCCATTTTTTCCCACTGCACCTCTACTTTGGCCTGAATGGTCTGTCATTCTTTTTTCTTTTGTTTTGTATTTAAATAGGGAAATTAGTTTGGCTCAGTAATTTAAAAACCAATACCAAAAATAATCAAATAAGATTTTTTTTTTATATATATATCGCCCACCCCTAGAGTCACATACCATGACATTGATGGCATTGGGGAACGCTCCTCTCCTCATCCAGGGGTGCTGATCAATCAGTTCTCGACGCTGTTCTGAAGAGAAACGGGGCTGGTTCTTCTGCATGCGCCTTAAACGATCCCGATCTTCCCTCAGAATCTTTTCCATATCCCTGTCCCAAAACACCAATAGTCTTACAACAGAGCTTATTGTTTTTTAAAAGTTTAAAGTCCAAATGAAATCAAAATAAATTCACATTATTTACTTTGTAAGTGCACACTGCTAGTCTTGGGGTGAAATTAATACACTGAAGAAAACAACAACTTGGTAATCTTGGTTTGTCTTGGTAATTTGCTTGGTAATGCTCTGAAATGGCATTCGTTCTCTGATGACATCAGTTTGATGGCTTAGGAAGAGTATCCTTAACCATTCCCTTCAAACCATTAGTTTGCTGTGAGAAAGAGATGGTAGCGATGTGCACTAAAATAAAACCCTGCCCTCTATTCAATATTCCGTTTCAGGAAGTATGTCAATACCGAAGAAAAGTGAGAGCAATGTCTGGTTCAGACAGACTTTAAGCACTCACAATGCAGAGCTTTAAAAGCTTTTCTGTTGTGCTAATTTACCTAGGAATTATTTATTGATTTTTTTTTTGTCATCATTTACTCATTGATTTAGCAGCTCAGTTACAATAAGCTTAGTGAAGTCCATTCAATTAAAACTTGAATATGTGAATAAAAGCCTATATTAAATCTGTTCATATCATATAAATCTATTGTCTCCTTTCAGAAGACTTGGATTAAACCACTTGATTCATATGGATTTCTTTTACAATCTGTTTATGAACTTTTCAAAGTTTGGATGTTTTGGTGGAATGGATTTTCAACTGAGGGACAGAAATCTCTAAGGATTCATAAAAAATATCTTCATTTGTGTTTCATGAATGAACAAAAGTCTTATGGGTTTGGAATGACTTGAGGGTGAGTAAATGACAATTTTCATTTTTGGGTGAACTTTACCTTAAACACCAAATTCCCCCTTCTCCCAATACAGACAGAATTGACTCTCACTTGATGGAACTTGATAGCTCATCATGACACAGTCATCATCATTGGCCTTAAGTCTCCAAACAGGCTCTTGAAGAACATACTTAAAATTCTCCTCCTGTTCCTTTATTGTGTGATTGTTCTCTGAGGAGTCCACTTTGCCAAAATACTTGCTTGTGTTGCTTCCTGCTCAGGAAAAGAAAATGCAAAAGAAGTTTAGTTTTCTGAGCTGATACTATTATACATTACGATATATAATAATTCTGACTGGTATGACTAACCTATAATAAATAACAGGATTGCTTATGACATCATGACACTGTAAACGCTGTGCCACCATACTGGTATTCCTATGCTTACTACTATATTAATAAAAAAAAAAATACAAAATCCAATTCCAAATGTAATGCCTGTCTGGTGGTAAGTCATCTAGATTGGCATCTAGGCAGTCACACAGAGATTGTTAATTATTATAACTAACCAACTGCCCATTATTACCTACAAAAGTGTTATGCGACTGTAATACGGTCAGCAATTTTGGAACTACCTATAATTGAAGGCAAACAAATGGTGGATTTGTCATTGGTATAAAGAAAATAGTTCTACACACAAGCACTTTATGGATTATAATGACTTGGGAGATAACAACAGAAGAATAGTGGTCCAGACTGACCACTTTCAATTCAGTAGTCTGGTGTTAATAATTGCTTACGTAAGGTAATGACAGACTGCATGTGTTTAGTATTTTTTTGTATTAATGTGTTAATGTTAATGTGAAGCATTAACTTGCAGTGACCTGTTCCACTATTAGAGGTGTTGCAGTCATTGGATGTGGAGCCAGTAGATGCTGACATGGCAGAGCCCATGCCGGAATGAGAGTCTTCCTGCAACATTTCCAACACGCTGCTGGATGAGGAGTGGTCACCACAGTGGCCACCGTTCCCTGAACAACATGCCTGGAAGAGTAGCCGGAGAAAATCAGGCAAAGGATGGAATTCATGATTCAAGTGTGCAAGGTGTGTGTGCTTAAATTTGTTCAAATATTTGTAGCTCTTTACCTGCTGTAAGTCATCCATTGCAGAAGAAGTGCTATTGATGGATGTGTTGTTTTTGTCCTGTACTAAAGTGCAATTACCCTGGGTGCTGGACTGAGGTGCTACGGTATGAGAGTCCTGTTTTTCCTCCATCTGAAGCAGGTCCAGCTGCAATGGAGAACTACAGCGAGACTCAAAACACTGGGGGGGAGTGAGGGGGTGGCAAAGGAGAAGGACACTCTGTAGACTCAATGACGGGGTGTTTGGGGTCAGATGTCATTCCATACTGAAAATGTGTCTGGGGTGTAAATGGTGGATGCTGGGAAGTGAAGGGGGTATGGGTCTGAAAGCACTGGTGGGTATTGCAGCTTTGAGGGTTTTGAAGGTGCTGCGTGGTGCTGTAGGCTTGTTGTGGCTGAAATGCTTGTTGGCCAGTGTAGGCTTGTTGAGGCTGCAAGGGTTGCTGGATATTGTAGGCTTGCTGGGGCTGAAAGAGAGCATTGTAGGCTTGCTGAGTGTCAGCAGAGAATGGAGAGCGAGGTGCTGTGTCTATCTGTGGCAACATAAAACTGGGCAAAACCAATGCTACAACTGGTGTGACTAATGGGTTAGGATATGTAGCCGCAGAGGGCGTGGCCTGAGTGCTCTGGGACTCTGCTACTCCTGTAGGGGCTTGGGGTGGGGCAACAGAGGGAACTGCAGGGTAGAGAGGATATCCTGGAACCACAGTTGGAAATGGAACTGAAAGCCCAGACTGTGATGCCTCGGAGGGGGACCAAAATGTCTGGTTTAAACCCTGCAGGGGTGGGAGAGGTCTGTGCTGAGACGCAGCATTATCTGATGAACCACAATGTTTTGTGCGTGGTTTCTTTCTTGACATTTTTGTGCGACAGCTTTTTTTGGTGGTTTCCTCTCTAACAGGGAAACCCGCCCCTTGCTTTGGATCCATGAGCTCCTGAAGCCATCAAAGGGGCAGAGAAAGAGTAAGGACAAAGAAAAAGTGGAAAATTAGTGTAATGTAAAGAGAATTATATGGACTTTTTCTAAAACATGCGAAAAAGGCTTATTTGATGTGTATTTGTGGCCATCACTTGCACATGTCCACAAAGTTCTTGAGACTGTAGGGTGCCCCCACTTGTAATTTTATGATACAGAAATGTGCTCCCTTATTATGCCATAACATCATCAATGTGCAGATGACCGGAAAGGTGGAGGGCATAATTTGGGTCTAGGATTGGGAACAGATTTGCTTTATCACTGCCATTGATAACTTGCGTCATGTGTTTTTCATGTTTACATACTCTCGGCAGCCTGTCGTCGGTTTCTTTGTGTGCTACGTGGGCAATCCTTGTGAAGGGCTTGACCATTCCGAAGTTCTCTGCAGCGACTGAGAAATGCTTGCTCTTCCTTCTGTGTGTGCGCTGCCAGCACCTGTTTTGTCAGTCCCAGCTTCTTATAGGCTTCCTGCTCCACTGTGGGTGGGGAAATCACATTAACCGGTGCAGAAGTGGCTGGGCTTTCTGCAGCATCCTCAATGATCTCTGCAACAGTTAAATGACATTTTCAATTTTTATTTAATCTTCCTCTTAAAATTAACACCTAGATGGTTGTAACGCACATCAGTACTGTGGAAAGAACAATAGAGGTTCCCCACACTGCAGCTATCTACTGAAACTAGGGCTGTTGATTTAACATGGTAATTAAGTTTAATTACTTATGGAAAAAATAAAACATTAAATTAATAATCCATAGAACGCACCTGGCCCAGAACTGCACATCATCTTACTCATGCAGTTGCTGATGAACAAGATGCAGGACAACAACTGACTGCGTGATTTATCCAGCAATATGATAAAGTCTAAAATATGAGGGCAAAAAATTCCCCTGTATGGGTTTTTCTCTTATATTTATATGATATACAGTAGTTAAGCAATATCACATGAGCAAGAGTGCTATTTTTTCCCCAAATATGCCTGCACAAATTTTTTATGTGATATTGATTTTATTCAACAGTTCAATAAACATGAGGTTACATTTTAGACACAGTATTGTCTGTTTTTGTGCAATTTCTTAAATGAAAACAGTTTCAAACAAAGCCACAGCAGAACTGTTGTGCGTCTCTGACACTGAGCAACACACAGTTGTTTCGTAACAAAATTAATTCAAGTATTTAATAATGAGAAAGAACCAAACTGCCTATCACAGCTATGCAGATGATACCCAGGTTTACCTAGCTTTATCGCCTAATGACTTAGTTTCAGTAGCCATGTCAAAAAGCAATAACTAAACATTGCAAGAATTAGATGTTTTGTTTCCAGTCAAGACTTCAGAGAAACTTATTCATGCCTTAATCACCAGCAGGGTGGAGTAATGGACTCCTGACTGGCCTTCCCAGAAAGACCATTAGACAGCTGCAGCTCATCCAGAATGCTGCTGCCAGGATTCTGACTGGAACCAGACAATCTGAGCATATCACACCAGTCCTCAGGTCTTTAAACTGACTTCCAGTTACATTAAGGAATGATTTGAATGTATTATTACTTGTTTATAAATTACTAAATGGCCTAGAATCACTAGGATCATTAGTCCGTCAGAAATACTAAGGGTTCACTGAAAACAAGGGGAGTCCGCTTTTAGCTATTATGCCACCCGCAGTTGGAACCAGCTTCCAGAAGAGCTCAGATGTGGTAAATTAATAGCCATATTTTAATCCAGACTCAAAATACATTTGTTCAGCTGTGTATTTACTGAATGAGCACTGTGCTATGTCCAAACTGATTGCACTGAATTTTATGTACTGTCTCATCATCTTCTATTCTTAATTGTTTTAATTAATTTTAAATACATTTTCAAATCATTTTAAAATTTTACTTCCTTGCTTTTATTGTTGTGATTATTTTTATGGTTGTTTTAATTCCTTTTATGTAATGCACTTTGAATTACCCTTTAGCTATATAAATAAACTTGCCTTGCCTAATTGAACAAATAAGGTAATCCATAGATTCAGTGACCCCATTCATAAAGACAGCAGCGTGTTTTGATCACAATTTCTACAGAAATGACGGAGCTTTCGGGATCTGACGCCACATATTCTCTCAGAGCCGACGAGAGACAAATCTACTTCAACATATGCTGATAACGGTATATAGCTAACTGTTTTCATTCATTCCCTTAATATTTCTAATAGTGGAAAAAAAAAATGAGAAGAAACATATTTCGTGTTAAACAGGTTGTTTTTGAAAGTCGGTGCTTGAAATAAAAGCTTTTTATTTCATTGATTTATATTGATGACTGAAGTGTTAATATTTTAATCATAGGCCTATAATTCATTGTATAATAGACCTGTTTTAAAATACCTTTTTTTTTAAAAACATTTTAATTAAGGAGTAAATATATAGCCTAATCTTTTGTTATCCTCGCAGCACGTCACTTATTTGGTAATTATTGTGGGGCAAATTAATTGTAATTTTATATTAATAATAAAAGTAACGTCATAATAATAATAATTATAATAGGCCTAATAAAATAAGAATGTAACAGGCCTACATTAATTGGAAATGCCAAATATCTTAATATTGCCAACAATTGATGTTTTTGGCAATATCTCTGGCTATCGTCGATACAAGATCATCGTCTTTTGACACAACCCAGCAAGGGGAGGTTATCGCGGGGCCTTTCGCAGCGCGTGCCCTCCGTGCCCGTCCGCTAACGTTACGCCACTGGGCAGACAGCACGTTGTCTGTTACGTCGTTTGGGCTGCCTTGTTGAGAGCAGTGGCACTGAGAACATTATATTTCACACACTTTAAGTTGTTTTATTTTCCAAATGTAATAGGATTAGTCCAACGAATTGAATCGTTCAGTTTGTAATGCGTACCGAACCGAAAACCTCGTACTGAATGGTTCAATACGAATACGTGTATCGTTACACCCCTACTTTCTTTGCATATTCGCTTTGTAAACACTGGGTACTTCCGCCTACGTTACGCATGGCATGACCTTTCCAACATGACTATGTAATGTGTGAGGTCGAGCTAGTGCAAGACGCTTAGTATATACATGCAAGTATATACCTTTTTTTCTTTTTTTTTTAAAGAAAATTACCGATCGTTTTGCTAGATAAGACCCTTAGTCCTCGGCTGGAATCGTGCAGAGCCCGTTGAAGCTGCACTGAAACGGCAATTTAGACCTTCAAACTGTTGGCCACCATTGAGGACCACTATATGGAGAAAAATCCTGGAATGTTTCCCTCAAAAACCTTATTTGGGGAGTAAATTATCAGGAAATTGTTATTCTGGAAATTAACTAATCCTTTAATGAATGAGTCATTCAGTCATTCATTCAACCAATTCATTCAAATGAGAAATTAAGCAAGTGACTGTTTATAAATGGGTTAAATCATTGGCTCACTTGATTCGTACCGAATTAATGCGTTAAATCAACAGCCTTATTATTTTGTGACAATGTGTATTATGCGTCGGTACCTGATTCTGGCTGTGTTTTTTTGTCTCCCACATGTACAATTGTGCTGCTGTAGGAACACTGAGAAACCACACTGTCTGCTTTGCTGGGCAGGTCCAAAGGAGATAAAGGCCCTTCGACAACATGACTTGGGGCAAGATCTGATGGAGGCTTTTCACTGGTCTTTATAGACATAGAAGATGGTGCTTCCATACCTAGAGATTCTAAAAATACATAAAAAAAATTGCAAACAGGGATTGAAAGAAGCATCTTTGTTTGATATCTATCAAAATATTGCCTTCCACAATTGTTAAAAAACAAACAAACAATAAAACAAAATTACCATCTGTTTGCTGTAGACTGGCATCAGAGGAGTTTTTGTCCTCATCCAAATTTGAGGAGGTTGTGTTTGAGGAGAACTGATGCTTTCGTTTTACTGTGTTTGTGATGTTACAGCTCTCCAAATATCTGTGACATAAACAATTCACTAATCCATACATATTCAAACAATACCATACTTATGTCTTATATAGGGCTGGATGCCGAGAGATTAACCAATTCACAATTTAAATAAAATATTTATTTTTCATGCTGCTAGTTCATAGATTGAGAACTGTAATTAAATATGGAATTGAATCTGAAAATGCAGTGATTGACAGTGATAACCATGGCAATGGAGGGACAAAAAAATCTGATACTTTAGCCTCATTCAGATTGTCAGCCCAAATCTGATTTTTGTGCATATCCGATTGGAATCCGATCTAAAGCCTCGTTCAGATGGTAAGCCCAAATCCGATTTGAATGTAGTGTTTACATGAAAGCTAAATAAAGCGATCGGGTTGGTAGTGTCTCGCAACTGCTCAAATCTGATTTGTGTGTCCAGTAGCGCTCTTTCGTTTTACTAAATATCTGCATTGGTTTCTATGGCAATGCCGTTGCATTGTTATGCCTACGCTAAAACAATAATAACAGCAATAGAGTTTGCAATAGAGATGTTGTCTTATGACATGACAACATGTAGCCATCATGCTGGATTATTCCATTTTTGGGTGCGACTTCATTTTGTGCTGCCATCTCCACTGGTTTCAAAACTCAAAAAAGTGTGTATACTGAAACACACTGAAACAGACTTCCAGGAATGTGGTTTAAATAGGATTTCAAACCACAAATGAATGTAGCTCGAAACAGATTTGCAAAATTCGGATTTCATGTAGTTCATTGCTGTATAGAATATCTAAATATGATCGGATTTGCACAAACATCGGATTTGGGCTGACAGTCTGAACGAGGCTTATGTCAGTAGTTCTTAATCCTGGTCCTGGGAACCCCCTGCTCTGCACATTTTGCATATTTCCCTTATTTATCACCTGATTTAGATCATCAGCTCGTTAGGAGAGAGCTCCATTAACTGAACTGTGCCAGATAAGGGAGGTATACAAAATGTGCAGAGAGGTGTGTCCCTAGGACCAGGATTAAGAACCACTGCTTTATGTCAGAATAAATATGGGCCCGTATTCACAAAACATCTTAAGGCTAAAAGTAGCTCATAACTCGCTGATTTAGGAGAAAAGCTTAAAAATAATGGGCGTGTCAGTCCTAAATTTAGGACTCCTAAAATTTTGCTCTAAGAGTATTTCACAAAGCGTTTTAGCACTAAAACTAGCTCCTAAATCTGTGAAATGTTAGGAGTAGTGAAGAGGACTCCTAAGTCACTAAGACCAAAGCACAAACTATTCTAAAATGACTGTTTCCAGCGATCTGCTTCGGAACGTAAACATTTTAGAAACATTTGACTAAAATGAACTTTTAAAAAGGAATTGCCTTTGGTTTTGGAGGTTATCCCAACTCCAGATTTTCCATGAATTATATCCTGTTCATTAACCAGTTGGGCAAGAAGTAACAGCTGTTCTTGCGTCCAGTATTGTTTTATTTTACATTTGCATGTCTTACTCGCACTGCCGCATACAACGCCGGTCTTTTGTCAGGAAACATGAGCGAGTACAAAGCATCGTGCTATGCTCTCCGACGGGCAGTTAGAGCTGCTAAACTCCGATACAGGGAGAGAATTGAGTCACATTTTCAGCTCAATGACTCTCGACGCATGTGGCAGGGACTGAAGACCATCTGTTCCTCTGGAAATAACCGAGGTGAGAGCAGATCCATTGTTGGCCGAAGAGTTAAACACCTTCTATGGCCACTTTGAATGTAATGGCGGCGCGACTCTGCCGATCAGCGCGTCAGGAAGCAGCAGACAGAGCAGCGATGATGATCATGTTATCACCGTGTCGGAGGACGAGGTTCGGAGGGAACTAAGGAGAGTGAACGTCAGGAAAGCCGCCGGACCTGATGGGATTACTGGCCGCGTTCTGAGGTCTTGCGCCGATCAGCTTGCTGGTTTGTTTACTTCCATCTTTAATGAGTCCCTTGCTACCTCTGTGATTCCCACCTCATTTAAGAAATCTGTCATCATCCCTGTGCCTAAGAACAGTAAACCCTCTTGCCTGAATGTCTATTGTCCAGTTGCCCTCACATCAACAGTCATGAAGGTTTTTGAGAGACTTTTAAAGAAACACATATGCTCCTCCATCCCTGCTACTTTGGACCCTCTTCAGTTTGCCTATCGCCCAAATAGGTCTACTGATGATGCCATCTCTCAGGTACTGCACTCTTCCCTCACACATATTGACAGCAAAAATGGCAACTATGTCAGACTGCTATTCATTGACTATAGCTCAGCTTTCAACACTATAGTCCCCACCAAGCTAGCTGTCAAACTCTCAGACCTCGGCCTAAACACTTCACTCTGTGACTGGATTCAAGACTTCCTCACCGGCAGACCACAAGTGGTGAAAATGGGCCAGTTCACCTCCAACTCCATCACCCTGAACGTAGCAGCCCCGCAGGGCTGCGTTCTGAGTCCCCTGCTCTACTCTCTCTACACACACGACTGTGTGTCCTCTCACAGCTCCACTTCAATTGTTAAATTTGCTGATGATACTGTGGTTCTGGGTCTCATTTCCAACAATGATGAGACCGCATACTTGGGTGAGGTAGAGAGACTTACATCATGGTGCCAGGACAACTGTCTCTCTCTGAACGTGAGCAAAACTAAAGAGCTGATTGTGGACTTCAGGAAGAGACAGCAGCGGCCCTACACTCCTCTTATGATCAGCGGGACCCCTGTGGAGAGGTTGAGCAGCATCAAGTACCTCGGTGTAAACATCTCCGAGGACCTGACTTGGTCTGCACACATTCAAACACAGGTCAAGAAAGCCAGGCAAAGACTGTACCCTCTGCGACAGCTGAGGAAATTCAGGGTCCCACCAGCAATACTGAAAACTTTCTATTCAGGGGCCATAGAAAGTGTATTGACTCAGTGCATCTCAGTGTGGTATAGTAACGCCACAAATTAGGACTGCAAAGCTCTGCAGAGAGTCGTGCGCTTAGCTGAGCGCATCTCAGGGTCTGCCCTCCCCTCTCTGCAGGACATCTACTTCAAACGCTGCAAAAGCAGAGCTGCAAAAATAATCAAGGACTCAAATCACCCCAGTAACCGTCTTTTCATCACACTGCCATCTGGCAAGCGCTTCAGGAGCATGATGGCAAAAACTGAGAGACTGAGGAGGAGCTTCTTCCCTCAGGCATTCAGGCTCCTAAACTCAGTCTCATAACATCTACAGGACTCAATTTAATAAACTGTAAAAACATTCATTATTCTCCATCATCCGCATTGCTGCTATGTGTACATACCCGGTACAACCTGTTTGCACATTCCTCTTGCACATCCCTATTTATATTAATATTTATTAAATCCACAGTAGACTGTATTGCACATTTTATTTCATTGCACATTTTACTCCTTATCTTATTTTATTTAATTTTTTTCTTATTTTTTATCTTATTCTTACCTATATTTATATATATTCTCTTGTGTTATGTTTCATTTTTTATTTTATTTTTTTGCACTGTCCATTGTCCTGACCTACATTTCACTACTGATTATACCCTGTATGATTGTGTATGTGACGAATAATAAAGAACCTTGAACCTTGAACCTACTATCAGCCATGATTATTCTACTCTGTTAATTAAAAGGCTGTTTATATGCATATCTGCTAATTGTTTATGAGACGCACACATGTAAGAGGCTGACAATTAGCTGAACATATACTTGTTTAATTAGTGACACTTAGCCTGCATTTTAAAATCTTTATTTGAATGTAGCAACCTTTTTATTTTTAAACATTTATTTGAATATGCCAACATAATATCACACTCTACAATATTTCTATGAATAAATCTCTGACAGAGACCCATCCCCTATCAGCCAATCACTGTGTGCATAGTTAGTAAGCATGCTGACATCATCCACAAATTGAACTTTTTGTATAATTTTCATATTTTTAGTTTTTATAGTTTTTATATTTTTAGCTTTAAGTAAATATGATTTTATTTTTTCCCTTTGTGTTAATTTAGTAAAAAGCAGTAAGGTGTCGCTATGTTTAACAAGTGTTGATTTTACACAATCGGTATGTACTTTGTAACAATAGCTACTCTATCCAGATCGTGTCTCATAGGGAGCAGAAAAAAAGTGCAAATGGAAAAGTTTGAGATCTTTTTCCACACACACACACCTGATGACACTGTCTAGACAGCTGATTTCAAATCACTTTTATTGTCACATCACCACAGCACGAGTGCCTTGGTGAGTGAAATTCTTGAAATTTGTGGTATGAGTACATTGTATGGTCTTTGAGTTCCTCCATTGTGGCAGGTCCATCTCTGACCAGCAGTGCAGAGTCTTTCTGCTTTACAACAAGGGACCTGAACCCTGCTAAAGACACTTAGTAAATATGCAAACATACAATCACATTAACAATATTATATGTAACACAGACATACCCTGCTGTACACACAGACACTAACATACACACACATATATACTCACTGTCCAAAGACTTTTTCTTTTCTGCTTTGGAAGAGGAGTCTTGCTGCTCCTGAGCTTTCAACAAGTGAACCCCTTTACAAATCTCCTGAAATGACCTCTGAAAAACAAGTTTTTAGATGATGTGGTGTGGTTTGAGTACTGTTGTACTGAAAAAAAAAACAGTTAAACAGTGCACAGGAGAACAGCATTCGGAGAGGGAAAAAAATCAATAAAATAATCAATAATATATCAACAATAAAATATGTATCAATAATTTTGTCTGATGAAAGGGTTTTAGCGCTCCATTTCAAGTTCCTAATAACACCCCACTGTAATAAACATGTTAAATGAAAAATTAGCATAAAGCAGATGGTTCTTACAGGAAAAAAAATGATATTTTGGAAATACTGTTATTAAATGAGTGCAATTTCTGATAGGAGTATGTGCACGCTGAGAAGGAGAATTACCGGTTTGCTTTTGCCCTCCTCCTTACTGGTATTTCCATTGATCCTGTACCCAATGTTTGCTGTGTTTCCATTTCCATTACTGTCACTAGAGGATGCTATGCTCAGTAGGTGCTCATAAGAACTATTGCTGCCATGACTGCCATAACCACTCCACCCCATACTGTGGACCGGCTACAAGACAGAAATTTACACCGTCTATTCCATTGATGACTTTAATCTGAAATTAGAAACTAGTTCTGGCAACAGTCATCAACACATCAACTACAAATTCCACATTATGACAAAGAGTGTTTGTGGAGAATGTGAGGACATCTGTGGAACTTTAAACCTCATCAAATATACTCTTGCAAATGCACTATTTTTACATCATCCATACAAATGTTCATGGACAACATCATTGCTTGCAGTATGCTGCTAGTGAGTGAAAAGTGTGCATGTGTTTTTGTGTCTTCAAAATAGGGAGATTTCACCTGTAGAAGCAGTCTGTGAATCTGTTCAGTAATTTCCTGTATATCTGAATCTATGATCTTTTCCTCTGTGAAAGCCGGAGCTGAAAAAACCTCCTCATTCATCGGACCCCTGCACGTAGACACAGAAACCATATGTCAATAAGAATATATATATATAAAAAAAAAAGTGTATTATATCTACCTTTATCTACATTAGATAGTAACAAAAGACTGTTACGAATATATACATAAACATTGCCGAAAACTCACATGCAAACTTTGTGTCGTCCAATAACAAAGGACACCTTGTGGCTCCATGGGTTCACAAAGCTACACCAGCTCGTGTCTAGAGTAACATATTGTCCATTTCTCACACAGAATCGGACTGAGGACTGATCAAATGGCTGCCCAACATACTTCAGAACTGTAGCAGAGAGAGAGACAATTAGGAAAGCAAGGACAATACTGGATGTGATTGGCTGAGGGCAGCATAATTCCAGTAATAGGTTTCAAGTTTAGTTTGTCTTTATTAGTAATACATAATATATCAACAATATATTGACAATATATAACTTTATATTGAATTTGTATAGCACAACATGACAAAATTGTGTAAAAAGGAGGATTTGCCTGCCTGAGTGTCAGGTGCCCCCTGGTGAATCACCAAGATTAGAACATTTTAACAAAATAAACACTTCTCATCAGATTGTGTTTGTGTATGAATTTGTATCCTTACTTTTCCGGTGCACTGCCAGCATTGTAGGTCTGTCATTGGGATGCAGGTGTAACAAAAGAGGTGTCCCAATCAAGTCCTGAGGCAGAAATCCTAACAGAGGATGCCCTGCAAAGTATGCAAGTATAAAGTATGCTTTTGAATTTTATTATTTAGTTGGTCTTTATTTCCCAAAGTAAATTTTGTTGCAGCATTTATACAAAGCTGAGGGGATAATACAGTTTTTTTTAAATTGGTTTGGTACAATTTTCATAAGCAAGGTGTACATTTTCAAAACACTTAGTACAAAACTTTAAACTGATCATACTTGTAACACCACTAGTCATTCTTTCAAAACCTGGTCTCATGATTTCATTGTAGTTGCACATATTTTCATTCCACATAATTATTGTTTCAGAACACAAGATCATTGTGATATGTATTGAAAATATTTGGTTTAATCACCAAAACACAACAGTAAGATCTTCTTTCAAGTTAGTACTTTTAACAATCAGTTCATTCAAGAGCAAACAATGCAAGATACATGTTTCAAATCACCTTTGTTTCTGAAATAATTACAGTATTACAGGCAACAACTGTCATTTTAGAAAATACACTTACATTACCTAACTTGCATATCTCTCATAAAATCCATAATGTTTTGTAAAAATATTTATCCAGTGTGTTATCAAAAGGTGTGATGAAGATATGACATGGCCATAAGGTTTTGTGCTAGAACAGAGTTTACTGTCAATGCAGTAAATGTCCTCACTGTGCCATATGACTGAATCTATATTCTAGCTGAATTTTTCAGCTGAAGAGTGAGTTATAGTAATGTGCAGTCTTTACCATGGTAATGCTTCTATATACAGAATCACATGGCATAATGTAATGTAAAATGCTGTATTTGATGCCATCTGTCTCCCTTCTTCTGATACATCTCTGATCAATTTCTGATCAGTTCCTCTCCCTTGTTTCCTACTGTATGTTCACAAATAGCAAAACACACGGTTTTACAAATGAGGACGTCCTCAAAGGGAGGTTTTAGGTGATTTTGTCAAGTTTTGCTTACTTCTACCAATTTGTCCCCAAAATATGGTTACAGTAAGCACACACACGTTTGTTTCTGTGAATTGTGGGGACTTTCCATAGACTCCTATTGTTTTTATACTGACCAAACAATATTTTCTACCCCTAACCCTAAACCTACGCCTTACAGAAAACCTATTTGCATTGTTACACTTTCAGATAAACATCATTTACTATTTTTTATATTTTTTCCCCTCGTGGGGACAGCAGGCCGGTCCCCACAATGTCAAAACTTTCAGGTTTTACTATCCTTGTGGGGACATTTGGTCCCCACAATGTAGCAAACACACACACACGTTTGTTTTTGTGAATTGTGGGGACATTCTGTCACAATCGGCTGGAGCAGAGAACGAGGAGTTGAGGAATACAATCAAATCTTCCTTTAATGAAGAACACGGAACCATGGAGCACGGGGGTAAGACAAACAATACCGGACGTGGGAGACACAAGGCTTAAGAACACTAGGAAGTTAATCAAGGAGAACAGAAACAGGTGAGGAGTAATTAAACACAGACAGAGACTAATGAACTAATGATGAGGACAGGAACAGGAAGGACCAAATATGGGCACAAGAGGGAGGGAAACACAGGACATGGGGAACACAGGTCTGACACATTCCATAGGCGTAATGGTTTTTATACTGTACAAACCGCATTTTCTATTGCCCTACACCAACCCTACACGTAAACCTACCCCTTACAGGAAACTTTGTGCATTTTTACTTTCTTAAAAAAACTCATTCTGTATGATTTAAAAGCCTTTTGAAAAAATGGGGACATGGGGTAATGTCCTCATAAGTCACCTTCTCCTTGTAATACCTGCTATGTCATACCCATGTCATTATACAAATTTGTGTCCTCATATGTCACAAAAACACGCGCGCTCACACACACACACACACACACACACACACACACACACACTTACAAAATAGTGGTTATCATCTTAAACAAATCACTTTTAGTGTACAAATAATTCATTGCATTTGGTTATCCCTAAATTGCAATCACATTCTATAGAAACTATATATCTATTGAATCTATATCTATAGATGCACCAAATGATTCACTGATTAACCATTAAGATGAGTTAGATTAAATAATAGACAAATGTATTAAACTGAATGAGAAGTCATGCAAATGAAAAGTTTGATAGTAATAGCTTTATGAAAGGCAGTTTCTGTGAATGAAACATTTATATAGATGAAACACTTATTTTGTGAAGTGAAAAGGATATTTTGTGATTGTGTGTATTGTACTAACACAACTGAAAATATGCTGAAATGTTTGAAAAAAGTGCACTTTTGATGATCTGTTGTGATATAAGTATTAAGAGTTTTGAAAATGTACCAATTGCTTGTGAAAATTGCGCCAAAGCAATTAAAAAAATCTGTAACAGATATTCCAAAATAAATGCCACACTGTTAAACATTTTAGAGTGAAATTACAGTATATTCCAAGTTAATAAAATACTTTCACAGTAATTTCACAGTGGGACTTCTCTTGTATCTAACCGCACTCTCAGAAACGTCTTGTAGACAAACAGCATACTGTGTTTCTACAGTGCACATGTACTATAAAGGTTCCCAGCATGCAATGCAGTAAGTTTTTTAATTATTGTTGGTTTAATTCGTGGTATTGAACTTGTTTTTGGTTCACTTTTAGCAGTTTGTGTTGTTGGTTTATTTTGTAATGTTGGTTTATGTTGTAATTGTAAGTGTTGTTGTGTTTTGTATGTCGAGTATTGATGTCACATCTTTCAAAGACGTTTCTCAGCAGTTGCTTCACTATTGTGAAAGATCCATCCACAAACATGAATATGAAATAAGTTGTTGATTAATTTTCAAGCTAAATAATGCTAAAATGAAAAACATGTTAATGCTAAGAATAGTTTGACTAACTAAAAGTCAACTTCATATTCTAGCTTGTCATCATTAAAACAAATGTTCTCCACACTTCTGACATGACTAGATCAGACGCTTGAATATGAATATACAAGGTCCAAGATCCCAAGCAAATTCTAATCACTAATCACCATTATTCTCATGGACACAAACCTTTCATCAACATCTTGAAACACACAGTTTGGTGTGTGTGTTGTGGTGAAGATTCTCTTATCAGGTGGAATTCATGGTGCTGCAAATTAGAAAATAAATATATCAAAAGACACAACCTATTTAGTTATCATAATAGCTTGAAACCTAAGCACATAAGGGCAAGAGCAACTGTGTGTAATTACCTTCATATCCAGAGTGAACTCTCTCAGCCAGTATGAGGCAGCAGAAATGTTCCTCAGAGAGCTCCGAGTCTTGAACCTTCATCAAATACGGAGTCATCCTGAATGGATAGTACTGTAGATCTCTTTCCTTCTCTTTACCACCACTACACAAACAAACAAACAAACAAACAAACAAACACAAAAGCACATTTTAAAGGGGTCATATGATGCGATTTCAAGTTTTCCTTTCTCTTTGGAGTGTTACAAGCTGTTAGTGCATAGATAAGATCCCTAAAGTTGCAAAGACTAAAGTCTCAAACCCAAAGAGATATTCTTTATAAAAGTTAAGACTCGACCACGCCTTCCTAAAACGGCTCATTTAAACACGCCCCCACATGTCTACGTCACTGTGTGGGACGATTTGCATAACACCGCCCAAATGTATATGCAAAGAAAGAGGGCGTAATTTCTCGCTGTAGTAATCTTGCTGCCGTCGGCGCAATGTCCTGGAGACGCTGTGTTTCGTTGTGAAAGCGAAACTACTTTGTTTGGGCTTCCAAAAGAGGATACAACTAGAAATCAGCGGTTGTATTTACAACACTGTTCCAGAACAGTTCAACCCAAATATTAGAGTGTGTGCAGCGCATTTTACGGAGGACTATTTCCTGAACCTGGGAAAGTAGCCTACAATGCACAGAGGCTGTTTCTATAAAGTGGGGCAATTCCAACTTTGCAAGGACAGTCTGGCGCTTCTGACTCACAGCCTGTAAATACGTTTTCATATTTAAAGAATTTGCCACTGACTATTCGAACGCGAGTTTTGAGCAGTGTAGAGTAGCGCTTGTTGTTTGTCGTTACTCCGATCACAAATGCAGACATGGTAATGTTTACGCGGCGTGATGCAACGCAACGCGTAAAAAGCCAGTATAAGTCATTATAATCAGTAATTATGTCCCCACTGGATGCAACAAATGCCTCGTTTATAATGGGTTTTATTGTTTTTGTCTCATCGCGCTGGGACACGGCATCACAATACGGAAAGGGGCGTAACATTTCCGTCACACGCTTGAGGTATTTGGCCAATCAAAACGTGCTGGATAGCTGGCCAATCAGAACACACCATGCTTTTCAGAACGATGAGTTTTGTAGAAATCGATGCGTTTCAGAAAGGCGGGGCATAGAGGAGCAACAATAATGTACAGTATGTGGAAAATAATGTTGTTTTTTTTTACCTTAAACCGCATAAATACATTGCATTACACCAAACACACAAAATAATGTTCTTTTTAGCAACGTCATATGACCCCTTTAAAGATAATTTCAAACCTAGTCTTGCTTTACCAGACTTTTGACTAACAGCATAATGACTTGAACTTTTAATGAATTTAACAGCCCAATTAAATATGAATCATTTGATTGACATGTAAACAACAACAGTTTTTTTTTACCTGACATTTAGGGGCTTTAGATATCCAGTTTACTAGTTACTAAGTGCTTCAAAGAAAACCAAAATCTTTGAAAGATTTGAAGGTCCAGATTTGTCCTCTTTTTAATCTCTTGTAGCAGTAACTTGAAAGTCAAATTCTGCTTCCTGGTGGATTAATAAAAAAGTTGTGCATTCTAACTCTTAAAGGCAGGGTGGGTGATTTGGTTCAAAAACATTTTTTTGTTATGCTGGTTGAAAGTCTCTTCACATCCCGATAGCAATCACTAAGTTAAGTGGACTAAATTTAATTCTGTCATGACAACTCTCGGAGGGATTGGCATGGTAATGTACATAACAATGTTAATGTATTTTGTCTTGGCGGAGTAGATCTGCTACGCTGCTGCTACTGCAGCAGAGAAAGTACAGAGCTACTGTACTTGCTACTGCCAATTCATCCACAACATGCTGCTCTGAGCATGTAAGAAATACTGCTGCTGCACATATAACATATATGAATATAACATTGATATTGCTATTTATTGTTGTTTTATTTATTGTTCCTGATGTTTGGTGACCTTGAGTGGTTTGAAAGACGCCTTAAATAAAATGTATTATTATTATTATTATGAATAACCCCTATAGCATACATGATCACCCCATAGCAGATCTATACAGGTGGAGCTGGGGAAGGTGAAGGGTTTCTGAAGCATGCTGCAACTGCTACCACAGTGGGGAAGTCGTGGCCTAGTGGTTAGAGAGTCAGACTTGTAATCCAAAGGTTGTGGGTTCGAATCTCAGGTCCGGCAGGGATTGAAGGTGGGGATTGTGAATGAACAGCACTCTCTCCACCTTCAATACCATGACTGAGGTGCCCTTGAGCAAGGCACCGAACCCCCAGTTGCTCCCCGGGCGCTGGAGCAATGGCTGCCCACTGCTCCGTGTGTGTGTTCACTACTCACTGCTGTGTGTGTGCACTTGGATGGGTTAAATGCAGAGGACCAATTTCGAGTATGGGTCACCATACTTGACAATACATCACATTATCATTATCAAGTAATAGAAAAGTATTTGAATGTTGAGCAGCAGCAAGGTCATTGGTTGCTGATACAGGAGAGAACCAATCAGCTGTGCCATGCATACAGCTGATTCATGGGTCCAAAAAGATACAGTTTGACCACATTACTCCACAAAATATTCCTCCACAGTTATATCCATTTTAATGTTAGCATGTTCAAATTGGCTTTGTATGTTCTGCTGTTCAGCAAGTTGTCCCGACATGAATGCCACGGTTGTTTAGTGTTCTTCTTATACTCTGCATTGAAATGTTTCTCTTCCTTTCATCTGGGCATCTTGCAAGTCTTTGGCAGTAAACTGAGAATTTCATCGAACATTTTATTCCCCTTGATGATGTTGTGTTTTTTCTTGTGATGATGTCATTATGTCAGATTTAGTTAGACCTATAGGACTGCACCATCTAGAGTTTCTTGCCAGAATTTTGGATTTATATGTATTATATGTATCATCTGTGAAAGGCGTAGGACCATAAAATGTTTGTCCAAACTAAATTTTCGGACCGCACATTACGATAGGCTGTCCTGCCTGCCTGTCAAAATATGTATTTACATACCTCTTCGCACCCTGTTTGCGCAGACATGATACGTCATCAGCGTGTTTCAGTGAGAATGAAAGGCTCTATTATTGTAATATTATGCACTTTGTACTGTAATATTTTCTCACCGGTGAATGAGACATGAGATAATCTGACAGCGTTGGATTCACCCCTCCACCAACGCCATCTCTCATTGTGTTGCTGATAGCCTCTGTTCTGCCTGTGAACATTCATGTGTTTTGGAGGAGGCGTGGCTTTGCAGAGTGATTATGCAGGGAGGATGGGATCTTATACTTTCAGAGCTAGCTTGCTATTGCTAGCCTTTTCAAAATAGCCTACCCTACCTTTAAGTAATATACTAGCCAGTCAATCATACTGAAATATATTATTGTCCAAAACTTGTCAGCCAGAGTGTGCAATATGCATTAGACAGTCAATAGCCTGTCACTATTTCAAACCTACCGGACTACATCTATGCTTGTAAGATACCTACCAAATAAATGGCAGTGTGAAATGATACTTTTGTACTTACAGTTATGAACACGTAACGTAAATGTGTGTTTGTATAATAGTGCTTGATTCAAGTCTGTCTGACCTGATTCGACAGAAGAATGATTTCTCCTGCATGAACTCAGTCGATGATGAGTCTGAAAAACAGCGAAAGAGATGAACTTGAACAAAAATAATGCAAGACGTAGCGAGATAGAGAGAGAGTAAATAAATGAGGAAACCTCCTTCAACCTGTTCCTTCAAAGACAAAACCATACACTGTATAGGGCCACAATTTGTTCAAAACAGTTTTGTTATTTTGAGTTATCCTTTTAATCTGCATCTCCACTAAATCTGTTCTTTAAGGTAATCACTCCATCTGAGTGTTCAGACCCATGAGCAAACCATACTGTATTACCCCACTGTGATGTCCAAAATTTCATATCTTCTTTAGCAGAGTGAGCTTCTTGTACAAAACAAAAATCTGCCCTAAACTGTTTGGCAAAAAGAAATAGAGCTTTCCTCTTAACGTTATTTTGTAACCCCCTAGCATTAAACGAAACTAAAGATAGATGTGACAAACCAACTAAAGAATAATAAACAACTAAAAAGTCTTGTCAATTTGGTAAACGCTGAAATCAAAGTGGTATCAAGATCAGCACCTTAAGCTGCAATAATTAAAATTAGGAAAATATTCAAACTCTCCATGGAAGCTGACAAAAAGTAACATCTCCCTTTAAACTTACGGGATAATATTAATATTAATAAATAAAAAAAGATCAAACAGCAAATAAAACATACTGTAAGCTGGTCATACCTCCCTAAACATCTGTGACTCATACTTGTGCAAATTATATATTCTCCATAGTTTTAACGGAGTTTACAGCAGCATATTGGGAACATGGAAATTTGTCATTCTGAAAACCTTGAGAAAATAATGAAAATTAGTCCTTTGTATGCTCCTCTCACCCTGTAACTTCAGTTCCTTCAATAAATCCACGACCTCCGACAAAGTACGCAGATTTTCCATCATCGCGGGCTTTTTTGATCAGAGGCCACAACTTCTGTCTACTGTCTCTGTCCTCCTTCGTAAGATCCTCCTTGAACTGCATGCCTTGGTTCAGAAGAAACTCGCTGCTTTTAGCCGCTTTCCGTCTCCTTTTCTCTCGCCTCGTCTGTCCTTACCCCCAGGTACGCCACGGCCGCCGTAATCGGCTCCCCCCCCAGAGGGGAGGGGGGGAGTAGAGCGCAGTCTCGGGAGTACCCCCCGGCCTGCGAGGGGCGATGGGGGTATGTGACGAGTGGGGCGGGGCCGAGAGCCGTGGAAACGGAGCCAGGCCGGTGGAGTTAATGGTGATGAGCGACACCTACACCACTCACCGGTCTCGAGTCCCCACGGAGGAGCTCCGGAAGGATAAAAGGAGGAGTGATGACCAGGCCTGGACTTTAGTTTGTGTTTTGTGTGCGGCAGTCGTCCGTGAGGGGCTGCCGCTTTACTTTTGTGTTTGTTTATTTGTATTATTAAATTCTTTAAATGTTCGCCGGTTCCCGCCTCCTTCTTCCCGATCTACGAACTTCTCGCACGTTCTCTTTGGTAGTTTCTGGCAGTCCATGGAGCCGCAGGTTCCAGCGCCTACCATACCATTCTAAATCCGTCACCCGATCCATACACAGCCTGGTTGTCTGTTCGCCCCTGTCGATACGTTTTTCCATGTAAAGCATTTTACTTTTCAGTTCTTTTATTTCTGCACAGGCAGTTTTTACCATGGATTCCAGAGCATCACTTCTTGTGTTGATAAGATTAGCAAGCGTTGTGATTATTTCATTGGGATTAGACATATTCCCAGTTTGAATTTTGGTGAATGTTGGTTTTTTCGCAAGTGGAGGCTTACTCGGAGTCACAGGGTATGGCGGAAATTCGTCTTCATCTTCTGCCATATGTTTGTCTTGAATCAAGCTGCTTTCGTAATCATGGTCGTTATTAGTAGGGTTCAAGGTTCTTGTTTATTTGTCACATACACAATCATACAGGGTATAATCAGTAGTGAAATGTAGGTCCCGCGCACGTGAATCAGGTTTTCCAGAGTTACTAGCTCTTTTTTGTGCAGATTTAGGCATGTTTCAAGTATAAAGGTACCATACAATTGATACAGAATATCTTATAATCCAAAACGTTTATAAATTTAGATGAGTTACATTAATTACTTTCCTATTAAAACTTTGGTGCTGAGAGCTCGAAACTTTTGACTATTCACGCCGCCATCTTGGCCCAACCTCCCACGGGTGGTGTTTTTGTATGTATGCTTCAGACACAGGTCACGCTGACGGTGTTCCTCATAGCGACCCCTAGAGGACGCAGTTCGAAGTTCCCTCGAAAGGGAACTTTATATTAGCTCTCGCCACTCTCCCCTATCGTTGCGCAGAGTGTTTCTCCTGTTTGTTAGCGCTGTATCATCTGGCTATACACCACGTCAGGGCCGTCGCTAGGTATTCTAGGCCCTGTGCACTGATCGGGTTTGATAGACCTGGTATTGTGTGACTCCTAGTTGAGGGTTCCAAATCGTCTTTTATTTCCTGAAGGAATATAAAAATAACATGGCTTGGCAAACTATATTTTCGTGTTCTTCTTGCATTCTAAATAAATTACGTGTGGGAAAAAATCCTCTCCCTTCTACCAGGCACTCTGTGTTTTCTTTGCCGTACCTCCTCCTAGCAACAATAATTGCAGCCATTTCAAGCGAAAAATAGTTTAAGACATGCTTTTTGGGGGCATTAAATAATGGCGCAAATGCCAGTAATTTGACGAGCGCAAGCGTTAGTAAATGCGTTGTGTGATTAATTTGAAAACTCTCTTCCCATATATTTTGCATCTTAAAGGGAAACTCCTTGAAATGCAAATTCAATAAGGTCAGGCGCAAAAATAACTGTGTCCACGCCTTTTCAGCTCTAATTCTTCACTGCGCGTCTTTAGTATAACCTGACAGTACAATTTTAATGCCAAAAGATGGTTTGCGCTGGCACAAGCTGTTAGTAAAACTGGCCTTTGGTCATTTGCAAAGCCACAGACTTCGGGCAGTTCTTCATGAACGTAAGTATAAGTTAATTTGTGGTATCCACGTTAAGATAATTTAAGGTGATAAATAATATAATAGATAAATAAATAATATAAATAACATGAACGCCGATGTTATGTTTAAAATGTAAACATGATACGTACGTCAAACAGGTTGCTTTATATGTTGATTTTACTATTTGAAATTGTGTTTTATAGATTTGTTTTTTTATTGAAAATGAATAATATGACAGAAAATAAATAAAAACAAACAAACAAACAAACAAACAAACAAACAAACAGCAACAACAAGGGGAAGTCGTGGCCTAATGGTTAGAGAGTCAGACTTGTAATCCAAAGGTTGCAGGTTCGAATCTCAGGTCCGGCAGGGATTGAAGGTGGGAATTGTGAATGAACAGCACTCTCCACCTTCAATACCATGACTGAGGTGCCCTTGAGCAAGGCACCGAACCCCCAATTGCTCCCCAGGCGCTGGAGCAATGGCTGCCCACTGCTCCGGGTGTGTGTTCACTACTCATTGCTGTGTATGTGTGCACTTGGATGGGTTAAATGCACTACTAACACTACTAGTAATAATAATATTCAGTTTTGACATATATAAATATAGTATATAGACACATTTCTTATAAAATATACACTGTGCACAATTTTACTGTAGTTTGCATTATATTTTTGTGACCGGTTGATGCTTCTGTGAAAGACTGCATTCTATTTTATTTTATTTTATTCTTGATTCGCTATGCAAAAGTGTTTTAAGTGATGGCAGATACAGTCAAGTCTTTTACATACAAGTTCAGTAGTTCATGTTCAGAAGTACCAGTTGAGTTTATATGATGTTTATATTACAATTTACATTGAAAATTACATCAGTTATATATATATATATATATATATATATATAAAATGTCTAAACAATTAGTGTTTGACTTTCAGTATGCCTGGTACATTGCTCTGGGGGTGGAGTTTGACTTTTCAGAGGTGAGTCTTTCCATCTTTGCTTACTTTTTGCAGGACAGTATAAAAACAGATTTTTGAACATCATAGTAATGATTGCGTTTTTGAAACAGGCTAATATGCCAAGCATAAGCAGATGGTGGTGTGCACTCCTACCTGAAGACTCAGGGTAAATTTTAAGTCTTTTATAAACTTAAAGTGATGACATTTAGCACTTTATAAATCTCTTTTTTTTTCAGCCATGGACCCAGCAGAAAGCCTTGCTGATGTATGATTGAATATTGTGAAGTATTTCACTAACCTAGTTTTTTGTAATTTTGCATTTTAAATAGTTTTGTCATTTATCACTGTATATATGTTTTCTTCAATTTAGCTACCGTCAGAACTGATAAGACTACTAGATTCTTGCAGATGTTGTGTATGAAGAAGGCGATGGAGCTGTTCACTAGTGTGCAAAAAGTTTTATGACATTGTCAGCCATCAGGCTTTTCAAAGAAAATCTCACCTTTATTAAATAAACAAGTTTATATTTAGAATGTTTATTGCATTAATTGAGAGGTTTTCAGTTTCTAATTTATTTTTCTTGTGTAGGTATCATTGACTGGAAGTCTGTCAGTCCTGATGTGAGGAGAAAATACAGAGTGGAGTTTGAGCTCACCAGGTGTGATGGGTGTGGATGCATCTACAAAAACAGCACTGGATACTGTGGCATCAGAAAAAAGGGAGTGTTCACAGCGTTCTATTCCGACAGAGTTTGATGGCTTCTGTTCTATGGACTGCTACTACAGCATGGTTGAATAAAAGGATGGATAATAATGGATTTGGGTGGCATGTTTTGTATTTATTATTATATTATTTTTTTACTTGTGTAGACAAACCCTTAACAACTTAAACTGAATAAATGTTGTATTGTCTAAAATTTTGTCTGTTTGCCAAATTGGTTAATGCCACTTAACATAAGGTTATTAAACAGTACTCTTTCTTCTCCTGATTATTAATATGATTATTATTATTATTATTATTGCGTTGAGTGTTTTATCAAACATATGTTTGTCCTTATGAGGCAAAACATTCTAAATTTGCATGCACTTTTAGTAAAAGTACAGAAAAATGGTAAAGCATTGTTCAAAACAGATGAAATTACAGATTCTATAAAAAAAATTCTATCCTGTGTAATCAATACATTGGTAATAGAACACTAACAGATATTTAGAACTTATAAACAGCTTGTGAGACTCTATATCCTTAAAAATAATAAATGTAATTTGTTTTTGATTATGGATGCACTATAATTAGACCTTTACAAACAAATAACTCGCGGCCATTCAGAATGAAATTCCTAAGGTACGTTCGCTATTTTTACAGTGAAAGAATGGGATTTGGGTTTTGTGTTAGATTTATTACTTTAACAGATTAAAAGGATCAGTAGCGTTTAAAAAATAGCGGCCTGGCATTGTGAAACGGGAAACTTTTGCAACCAATTGTAAAGACCTTTCGGCACGCCCATTGCTCCAGCCTGCAGCCTGCAGCCACTAGAAGGCAAGCCTGCAACCTTTTTAGCCGAAAAATATGGAGTCAAAACAATGCCGCATATATTTGCAAGATAATTTAAGTATTGCAAAATAAAATAAAGTTTTGCAAACGAAAATGAAAGTATTGAGAAAAAATAATGTACTTTTTGTAAACAAAAATAAAGAATTGCAAAAGAAAATGAAGTATTGCAAGAAGAAAATAAGTTTTGTAAACAAAAATAATGAATTGCAAAAGAAAATGAAGTATTGTGAGAAAAAAAGAAGTTTTGCAAATAAAAATTTTGCAATACATATTTTCCATGGCCATATCTACTAATTTATTTGCAACGCTGCTTTTATATTGTGTTTCATTCAAGTTTGAGCTTGCGATACCGTTTTCCCCTTTGCGCTTCACGTTTCTGCGCGTCTCACTTTGTGGCACTGTTTTGACATGGGGGTGGAGTCAAGGGACGGGGGCGTGTACAACAGGCCTGGGCATGCCTCCCTGGAAGTGACGTCATCGGGCCGAGACTGCAGATCACAACTGATCCAGGCACTGTCATTGAGCAGAGGCATGCGGGTGGATCATTTCCTTTTATTCACTAGCTTTAAAACATGCATGTTTTCATTTTATTAACTTTATTAACAAATGTATATGTGTATTAGCAGTATTTGCTCAAGTTAAAAAAGTTGTAATATGAACATCTGCTGTTTATTTCTCTCAATGTGCACACTTTTATAGCATTAAAATGTGTATTGTTTCATTTGGTTACCTAAATGTGTATTAACAGTGCTTGTTTAAAATCTCTTAACCTGTGGGAGGACGCCAGCGCACAGTGTTCTTTGTTTACATTAGTTCAGAGTTACTGCTAGTTTTAATGTAAAAGAATGCAATTAACTTCATAAACTATACATCATTAAAAAGTCGTGAACATGATAATACGGTATGTCGTGGCCACGAGATCTTATTGAGGGAACAACATCAATTTTGACCACGAGTCACGCATAATCATGCATAAACAAACCCGCGTGACCATAGCAACCTGGGATTATCAGAGATTGATAAAATATATTTATCCATCCCACAGTCCGTTGATCGTGTCTTTTTATGTAATATATGTGTATATTAGGCTATTATTATTATTATACAGCCTTGAACGTTAAGAGATCGAAATGAATGGAAAATAAATCAAATACATAACAACGAATATAAAAATATCACCAATAATAATAAAAATAATAATAATAATAAAATACATGGACTTACAAGACTCGTGGGATGGATACAAATGTTTTCTTGTCGGTCTATTTTATTAGCCTATATGTACTTTATGTAACATTTATTCATAATAAACTTAATTCGAATGCTGTCTACATCGCGTGCAATACAGTCCGGTAGCCTATGGTTAACACTTCAACCACCAGAGGTCGCTGTATACATAAAAGCGCCAGCGGGTCAAATTTACCCATGCCGTGACTACTGTTTTGATACGGTTAAAAACGTATTATGCCACTGTCTTCGCAATGTCTAGAGTCATAAAATGATTATTTTTAGTCATCAGCTATGTTTTTGTCCTGTTGTTTTAAGTTCACAGCTATTTTTAAGCAGGTTACACTAATCACTTTTCTTAATGATGATAAACCAGCCTGCAATGACAACGAGAATTACAAGGAAATAAATACATATTTGGGTGGTGTAATATTATAGCTAATAAAATATTTTAAGATAACACATGTTATTTAAATTACTAAAATACCCTAAATAGACTATTACAAGTAATTCACCACACTGCAAAGGATGTATGATCCAATGACAAATTCAAGAGCACAGTTTCACCTAATTAATTATTAATTTGTTTAGTTATATAATTTATAATTTGAATAAGAGAACAACACCAATAAACTTGGGGTAATCATAAAAATGGTTTTATTCATTACATCATAATTTTGAATTTTTCTTTCAGGAATAAATAAGCAACACAGTAGCAAACCATAAACGATAAACAATTGCAAAACAAAAATTAATCCAAAGTTTGAACATTTATGAGTAGAGGAATAAACATCTAAAACATCTTCATTTGAACGTGCGTAACACTTACAATGACAGCTCAACAATAAGGGAATTATGCGTAAATTTGTCCCGATGGCGCTTATAGGTATAAATGCCCCATTTTTATACTGGTTTTATCTAAACAATTTTTTTAACAACAGGGGATTGTAAATAACACAATTTTAGTAAAAGTCAATGACTGTAAGACTTGGATATGTTTTTATTGAAAATATATTATGTAGCCTATTTGAAAAACAGCCATGGGTAAAATTACCCCGTGGTGGTGTTAATATAATAATTTAATAATGTAATATATATTTTTTTAATTTATAATTTCTTAATTCAAAATAAAATATTAATAAATACATCTCTGATAATCTCAGGTTGCTATGGTCACGCGGGTTTGTTTACCCATTAATATCTCGTTGCCACAACAAAACTAAACCAAAAAGACTCAAGCTTTGTTTTTTTAAATCTTCCAGTGACAGTCTTCTTAATTTATGCCAGGAGTTATGTAAATGAAAAACGAAGTCGAGATCGATATGAAGCTTGAGTCTTAGACCTTTTTAATGATGTATAAGTTAATTGCATTCTTTTACATTAAAACTAGCAGTAACTCTGAACTAATGTAAACAAAGAACGCTGTGCGCTGGCATCCTCCCACAGGTTAAGAGATTTTAAACAAGCACTGTTAATACACATTTAGGTAACCAAATGAAACAATACACATTTTAATGCTATTAAAAGTGTGCACATTGAGAGAAATAAACAGCAGATGTTCATATTAACAACTTCTTTAACTTGAGCAAACACGGCTAAAACACATATACATTTGTTAATAAAATGAAAACATGCATGTTTTAAAGTTAGTGAATAAAAGGAAATGATCCACCCGCATGCCTCTGCTCAATGATGGTGCCTGGATCCATAGACATCATATTAGATAGACGCCCTATCGACCGCTACTGCCTATTGGCGCTGACGAGCGGTGGGGCCGCCATCTTAAACCGGTCACCCGCTCCATTCACTGTAATGTGTTTGGCTGGTGCAATGAGCTGTCAGCGCATTTAATTAATCATACCTCACTTAAAACCGAACTGATTTTTTACGCGGGTTTTTTTCTGCAAAGGTCATATATGTAGCTATGATACAGGACACATGGTTCGGCATATTTTAATATTCATAGCAGGAATTAATATTCATTTAATATACTTAACAGTAATATAACATTCTGATATGAGGTATAAAGTGACCAGACGTCCAAAATCAAAATATGTGATGTAGGATATAAGGTATTTTATAAATCACACACTATAAATATGATAAAGAAGCAAAACAGATAGTTACAGTAAAGTAAGGTATTTTAATAAGTTTAAGAAACAATTTATTATGATTTGTCTCACACACACAAACACACACTATCTCTCCCTCACACATTCTCTCTCTCACACACTCTCTCTCTCTCTCTCTCTCTCACACACACACACACACACACACACACTCTCTCTCTCACACACACACACTCTCTCTCACACACACACACACACACACACACACACACACACACACACACACACACACTCGCTCTCACACACACACACACGCTTTCACACACACACACACACACACACACACTCGCTTTCACACACACACACACACACACACACACACACACACACACACACTCGCTCTCACACACACACACACACACACTCGCTCTTACACACACACACTCGCTCTCACACACACACACACACACACACACACTCGCTCTCACACACACTTGCTCTCACACACACACACGCTCTCACACACACACACTCGCTTTCACACACACACACACTCGCTTTCTCACACACACACACACACACACACACACACACACACACACACTCGCTCTCACACACACCTTCGCTCTCACACACACACACACACACTCGCTCTCACACACACACACACACACACACACACACTCGCTCTCACACACACACACTCGCTCTCACACACAAACACAAACACACTAAAACCCCTGAAAGAGGACTGTTTTGCAGAGCTTCTTTCTCGTGCTCCCTTTCTGTAGTTCAAGAGAGGCGAGTTTGGCAACATGGTGGAGCCTTATCTTTAAAAACACAGACACAACCAATGACAACAAGTCAGACTGATGGTTGTCGATGCCAAACTGGGTCTCCTCAATGTGCTCCCCAAGAAGGAAAACATCCTCTGTTCCAATCTCCTCCCGCACAATGTTGACTGTTGACACCTTAGGAGCTTGTATTGTTGAAGCTCGGCGGATCACCCTCTCTGCAGCTCTCAGCACCTTATAATAATAATAAAAATAAGACATATTTATAAAGCGCTTTACACAATACTCAAATACACTTTACAGAACAGAGAAAATAAGAACAAAGTACCCATAATATACAAAGATAAAAAAAACAAGATAATAGGATCAAACCTTCACTGTGCCCTGTGATGGAATCACTAGGCCACCGTTGTTTTTCAGGGTTAGAAGGTGGTAGTTCTTGTCAAATGAAGCTGGTCTAGCATGTTCTCTCCCACTGTTTATTTGTGTGTATGGGTTTATTTGTGTTTAAAATGAGTGGCAGCAAACAAGTGATATTTTAATATGTCCAGGAAACATTATGATATATGGTGTTTAGAAATATTCACATCATTAGGCTGAGGTTGTGGGCTTGAGGTTGCCGTTTCCTGGGAATCCTGAGAGGCCACAGACAGGCTTTCTTCAGCTCTTCTGGAGGTAGATGTAGGCCTGCCCTTTTCCAACTAAAATGAAAAAGCATAATACATATTGAAATATGTATAAAGGGATAAGTATCTTACCCTGGCCGTGATTGATAATATAATATTTACATTTATGAATACCAATAGCCTTATGAGGATACACCTACTCTTTGGAGGTGAACCGGGAAGCTGAAGACGGATGGAATAACACCATCTCGGAGTCTGACAATCTGACCCATCCTATCAAAATCCCCCTGCTTAAAATGTTGAGAGCAAAGCACTGATGAATCACTTGCATGGAATCCTTCTCTCCTCAAAGCCACTTCCCACTTCTTCCTCACATCTTTGTCCTTGGGAAACCTTCAAAATGAAAACGGAAGATTTTGGAGAGTCTAACGTACACAAAAACATTTCACAAAGGAGGTCAAGCTTATTTTCTTCCTTCACATTTCTTAGAACCTTTCTTCAACAAAACTCCTATTTTGAAATAAAGGAATTAAGCTACTGAAAAGTTACTTGATTCAGTAAATAGAGAGGCTAACAACAAAATACTAAGTTACTAGCTAAGCTACAAGTAGTGACTGCCCAACACTGATAATACAGTCTATGACACTTGTGTAAAATTCACTGGCCAATGTTAATATACCAATAATAATAAAAAAAAATCTACATAGAATTATTGTGTCGATTTTAATCTAAAGCCCTATTCGGACGGGATTAACTTTACAAGGGTAGATGGAGTAATAATGTAATTTTACCACAGGACCTCTGTAATATTAATGGCCAATTCACACGGGATAAGATATCTCAATAAAACTAGCAGAAGTGGGAGGGGTAACTCGATTTGCGTATCGTCGTCATGTGTGTATTACATTGCTTCCTGAAATCACGTGCACAAACACAAATGAAATTACCAATATATATTTATACTAACGTACATGGCCGTTGAATGCTTGTATCTGATAACCGAGACGTTCTTGTAATTATTACTTTACCCCACCTCTCCATGCCGGTGCAGTAAACATAGCCTAGCTAACGTTAGCTGACTACGATTCCAGTAGTAATGTCAAAGATCCTTGCTCCTTCTCATTTATCTGGTAGTATTCTATTCACAAAATACAACCAATAGTGCGGTAAATGTTGAAACTTACTTGTGAAAAGTAATCCCCTTGACCCTATTTGCGATGGTTCGCCGATTAGAACAAGAAAATGCTCCACAGTGCTCTGGCATCTTAACTGCTGCTACGCAACGAAACTAGGAGTACGACCGGTTCAAGATGGCGGCCGTATTTCTCGGCGCCCAGTGGCCAATAGGGTATCTAGTCTCTATATGATATCTATGCCTGGATCAGTTGTGATCTGTGTCTCGGGCCGATGACGTCACTTCCAGGGAGGCATGCCCAGGCCTGTTGTACACGCCCCCGTCCCTTGACTCCACCCCCATGTCAAAACAGTGCCACAAAGTGAGACCGCAGAAACATGAAGCGCAAAGGGGAAAACGGTATCGCAAGCTCAAACTTGAATGAAACGCAATATAAAAGCATTGCAAATAAATTAGTAGATATGGCCATGGAAAATATGTATTGCAAAATCATTGCTTTTGCTCTATTTCATTTATATTTTGCAATTCTTTATTTTTATTTGCAAAACTTCTTTTTTTCTCACAATACTTCATTTTCTTTTGCAATTCTTTATTTTTGTTCACAAAAAGTACATTATTTTTTCTCAATACTTTCATTTTCGTTTGCAAAACTTTATTTTCTTTTGCAATACTTCAATTCTCTTGCAAATATATGCGGCATTGTTTTGACTCCATAGAAAAACCATAACGGCTAATGCTAACGCGCAGGGCCGTGCAGAGACCTTTGGAGGGGCAGGTGCTCAAAAGTATAAAAGGGGCACATGGAACACGGCTTTTAATAGGGCTGTGCTGCTTGCTGATATGTGTATCGAAATGGATGCTTCTGTATTGATACAGCAGCAAATGCCATGACGCAGGTTTGAAAAAGAAACAGAACAGAAAAGACCATTTTAAGTTTAAATGTTAAAGACATTTTTTGCACCTCTTAATTACTCTGGAATGATATTATTATTATTATTATTGTTGTTGTTGTTGTTGTTGTTATTGTGTTTACAGGGTATGGTGGTTTTGCTGTTGTAAACACTACTGTTGTTGTTGTAGAAAAAAACATTCCTGTCTTATTTAAAATAGAATTCTATTCTAATCCTGTTCTGAATTTATTCATTTTTTCAATGATAATGATTATAAAAACAGGATTGATAAGTATAATTCGGAGGACGAGAAAATCAGTATAAGCCTGTTTTACCAGTGTTGTGATAATTATTTTTAAGGCACTCTACGTTTTTTAAATAAATACTGTAATAATAATAGTTCAAAGTATGAATAGTTTTTAGTCAGATAACATAAAAAAGACAAGACACCTCGATGCGCTTTAAACTTTTCCCAATTAAACAGCAAGAACGAAAGAGAACAAGCACCTTTGTTTTTATTGCTGTGTGTAGAACTACGTTAGCTGCATTTTTAATAATTAATATTAATTTTAATAAAATGTAAATTCGTCCCCGGCACTTTATTCAAGCTCGTGCAGGTGTTTTCACATAGAGGTTTCTAGATTTAAATTAAAGAGAAATGACCTGACGTTTTATTCGTATCCAAAATGAGGAGATATGAATATCAGGAGAGCTGAACACTGGTGCAGTGCGTGTTTAATTCATACTCGAAGCCAGAGGGCACTCTCGCGCAGCAACTTTTGACGTGCAGGAAAGCTGAGCTGAATAAAAAGCAGAAACGTTTTTAATGATGAAACGTGAAGACAATAAACACACGATTGCGAAAATATATGGTTTATGTGTTTTTCAAGTTATCTTCAGGTAATAAATAAATAAACTATATGAAAAATGCAGTACTGATTGACATATAATTTATAGAAACTATAAAATATATTTCCTGAATTATTCTGTGATAAAAATGAGAAAAGGATGTTCGTAGTAGCCTTTATAAACCAATCATAAAATTGTCATTAGGAAAACAATGAACAAAAATATTGTAGCCCCTTGCTGCAGAGCTAACCTTGCTTCCACAGGCTACACACAGCAATATAAACAACAGCTGTGCATGATCTCTTCACGCTGTTCTCGTAAAATAATAATAATTCAATAATATAAGTTTAAAAGCACACCACTCCGCTGAGAACTCCACTTACCGGCAACATCCTAAGGTGTCTGAACATGAGGGATCTTCCCGGATGAGATCGTCAGGTGAAAGGTCATCATGTGGATAATTTAATTTACGGCTAAACTATTAATTAATTTTACTAATAGTTAGATTGGGCAGGCCTTCACAAAAGGGCGTTTAATAAAAAATAAAAAAGCACTTTTTTTTTTTTTTTTGCCTTGACAAAAGGGCACTTTGGGCATCAAGGGGAAAAGGGGCAGGTGCTCAAGCACCCACCGCCCCCCCCCCCCCCCCCTCCCCCCTCTGCACGTGCCTGCTAACGCGTCCAGTCTGGCAGAACGTGGGAAAGGAGACCAGAGGCCGTTTTTTTTTTTTTGAATGGATGTCAATGGAGGAGAGGCTTCACTACGCTGAATAAACAGCTTTTTAGAGGAACCGGCTTATCATTTAATGAATCGACAGCCTATCTGCTAATCTTCAACATGTTTTACACTAAATAATACTTTTGGATTGAACTATTTTTCGAGTTTACCACAAAAAAAATGCTGTTTTATAAGAGATGTCACTGTATTTTTTGCGACAAGTGGGATTCAGCTTACGGCACTTCTCATTCATTTCTATGGTATCCGTAAACGGCGACTGACGGTGCGTTCCAAACTGGATATATGGCCCTCCGAAGGGCACTTCGGAGTGAAAACAATCATGGCCATGACACATTGAAGTGTCTGTCGTTCCAAACCGAAGTGCTCAAAATTAGCCACTTCAAAGGGCCCTTCGGAATGAAGGATTGCGAAGGGTACAACTGATGGACCCTTCGGGCTCCCATGAGCCTTCCAGCCCAAAACTTTAACTGTCAAAATAATGTGATAGAATGTAAATCAAGGTTGATAAGCCATTTTTAACTCCTTATAACGAAATAATGACGACAAAATAATATAAATAAATGCTAGATACATTTCCTATACATTAAACATTAAAGAGAACTACCAAATATGATTAAAATATGCAACCAGACACTGTCAAAACGGCAATCAAGAAATTAACCGATACCCTCGAAAAACACATGCATCATTTTCAATGTCAACAGTCAGAATTTAAATGCAAAAAAGTGCCCAATATAAGTGATCAGAATAAGCAACATAATTACACTCGTTCATGCACACACCATGACAGTCAAAACTGTCATTCTGTATGATAATCCGACAATAAAAAAAAATTAACAACAACAATAATGCTCTTACTTTCGTTTCGCACTATAATTTCACACAGATCTAAGTCTTTCGTGAAGTTCATATTGAACATAATATATAATTTTTCACAGTCAAAACTAACAGCATCTTTAAAGGATATACCAATCTGGACCGTTTAAAAGATAAAAGACAGGATCGTATAGATATAAATAGATTTTGATTAAATAATTAAACTGTGCTCTGATTTCGGAGTTGCAGTGATATAGCCTTCATGTCATCTCCCTCAACAGGTGTAATTCACGTTTTGAGAGTTAAAACACTCTCCACTCTTTACCATCGAACTTATATATAGGCATTATGGTCACTTACAGTTATACATTCAAAATCAGATCCGTTATCGCGCTAAAAACCCTTCGCTCATGAATCATCACGTCTGTCTGCTGATCCCGCGACGTCAACATCAGCACCAGTCTCTTTGCAGCATGCGTGTGTGTTTAGTAAGGTTGTGATGACTGATTGGGTGCATGCAGTAGGCTATATGTGCACACTTGGGCTTGTTTGTTAACCAATTAGTCTATACAATTTATATGTTTTGAAAACCGCCAAACTGACCAAAAACCAGCCCAAATTTTGTCAACCCGCCCAAGCCAATATTTACCCGCACAATCAAATTCAAAACCGCCCAATCTGGCAACACTGACACAGCCTGAGATACCAAATATGCCATAATCAGATGAACTTCCTGTGCATCATTTGGAATTTCTTTCACATCCATTTTGTCACAGCACCACCTATTGGTCAAAAGTGATAAGCAATTAAACCAACAAGTGATTGTATTATAATTTTTTAACATTTTGCTTAAAATCATCAACATATGTATTTTATTACTAATTTTTTCCCTGCCATACTTGCTTAGTTCCACATTTTGCCTCTGCAGCTCTTGGCCCTTTAATTGCTGCTTGCAGCCATAGTTCTCACTTTTATTATTAAGCAATAACATACAAGAAAGCATGCTGTTGTGCTGAATATCTCCGGCCACAGCAGCATCACACCATAGGTAATAACTAGGACTGTCGATTTAACACATTAATTAGATCACACCACAGACTCACACTCTCAATTTATACAAATGCAACTGGTACGATCATGCATGTCAACAATCAATTGTATTATGTTACACATTGATACACATTATGTTACAGATTGATAAACGTCTTGTATCCCCTCACCTCTTGTTACTCCCTGATGACGTCATGATTGCAGAATCTTTTTCGTTTCCACTGGAACTCCCCACAGACTCATTTCCATGTGATTCATTACTGTGAGATTCTGTGCCACTTCCGCCCATCTCCATGTCCTCATGCATCTGTGTTTGAGGCCTCGGAGAAGTGGGTAGGTCATGACTGCTGTCACTCCCCTCAGAGGCCCCGCCCATGTGGTGCAGGTGAGACATGGAGCTACAAGGGGATTCAGATTCCCCTTCCTCAGACACGTCCCTGTACAGGTAAGGCTTTGTCTCTGTCTCACCTGACATGGACAAGGTCAAGCTTTACATTTCAGGTCAAAGGTCCCCTGACCCAATTACATGTTGTAGCTGTGAAAACAAATGGTAAGATAAGGTAAATTAATTAATGCTTTTTGTTTGATTATGCAAGTTTTTAATTATTTATTGATTATGCAAGTTGTACAATGTAAATTAATGTAATAATGCTATTTTTGGCTCATAAACGGAAATACTCTTCCATCTCCATGATAGTAAATGACAGGATGTTCATTTTTCTCTCTGGATCTATTAATTTATTGAAAAAAATACATTAAAAAAGCAATTCATGCATACAATGACAAATACACCTATTTTATGATAAGCATTTTTTACATTTCTCAGTAAGACTAAGTACAGACCCTAATAACTGTAATAATTAATGTAGTGCTGCTAGAAAGTTATTCCAAAATTATTTAGTCCTTTAGTCACAATGCCTTTATTTTTCAGGATTAAGAGTGAGTCATTTGTTCAGATTCTGTATTTTTATACAAGTGATAAAGATATTGTGAAAGATATGATTAAATTTATAAGATCTTTTAAAAGCTTTTACCCCAGTTTTCAGTTACATAATGAGACCATTTATTCATTAATTTTCATATTCTGCAATATTAAAATGCAATTTTTTATATATATATTTGTAAATGTAGTTTGTAGGAGTTCATCAAAATGTATTTATCATTTAATGAAAAAAAAACTTGGAATATATATATTTTTTTCATTCATTGTTCATTGATATTTAAAAAGCATAAAACTAGATTGCTGGTCAAGCATCCATGATATTTTACAACAATTGAAAGTCATATGGGAAATGCAGTTTTAAGCATACACCTGACTCACACAGACTGTTTCTGATAGTTATATGAAATAGCCCTGCTTCACCAACTAAATTACAAATGAGCATTTTTCAGTGAACTCACTTTATTTAAACGAATGTATATATTTAACCCTAAACAAACATGTAACTTAATTTCATAGGTGTGCCGCTAAAGAAATAAAACATAATAAACAAACCTCCATTGGATATAGTTCCAGTCAATAAAAACCTAAGTCCGAGAAGAAAAAAACAAAACAAGCCTGCAGTTACATATTTTGTCAATGACTATTGTTGACATTATTTTGAGGTGCATATTTTTACTTTTTGCCGTGGGAATGTAAAACGTTCCATATGAAAACAGTTTCTTGCATGCGTTGGTCTGAGCTTGCAATTGATGTGATGAATTGAAACTATTAATATCAATGCAAATATAATCGTGATAAAGACTAGCCACGAAAACATTAGCACTCTTGTAAATATGTGTAATGGGGTGGAGGTAGTATTGGTAGTGGCTCTATATTAGGCTTGTTTAGGACTACAAATGAGTTGGACTAGAAACACCATGAGTCTAGGTACTATAAAGAGGAAATCAAACTTTTTGGCCTTCCTCTTTGTGGTACCATGTGCTAAGCAGGAGAAGCTGTGTGGCATGTTTCAAGGCTGTGTGATAGCTGAAACGACTAGTTGCCTTGTGAGCAGTATGGAAGTAAATTGTGGAGTGTGCTTACTGGAGATATACTGATGGGTGCCTCAGAGAATTGAGTTATTCAGTAACACAGATGATGCATGATTGCCGTTTACTTTTATTGAAAATATTGGTGGCTTTATATTGGGTCTCAAGATATGACTTTAAATGTTACATTGTGCTGTAGTGGCTTGAATTTATTGTGAGATTGTGTGTTTATGTTTTGTTTTGTTTTTGTTTTGTTTAGACCCACAAACAACATTGGGGTTCCCATTTTCTTATACATAGTTAACTCTGTTAAGGTGAGGGGGATCAATTTGTAGTGGTTTGAGTTAAGTGAGTGTTGGGTTTTGACACTTATAGTTATATTTGGTGTTGTGCTGTGATTGAGTGTATATTCTTTTTCACCGAGGAATTGCCATTCTATATGATTGTGGAACCCTATGGTCTGTAGTGGGTTTAACTTTTATCTATTTTTGTTCTTTCTGTTTCTTTGCCACTACTAATTACCTTTTGTGTACAATAAACTTTGTGGTGGTTGCAAGGAAACACACTGTGGTTGTTGCCCTTCTTTTACATCTTCCCCATTACTTGTAAGGTCTGGGGAGGGTTACATATGGTTTTATATATTTAAATACATTTGTTTTATTTTCAGCCCAAACCCCCTCCCCGTCCGCCTTTCTACATTCACACCGATTCACACGTTGACCTGCAATGCACTGCATGGTACACTGACACAGTTATGTAAAAAGTCGTGCTACCACCGACATAATTCGTTTTTTGATCTTCTTAATTGGCATATGTTATAATAAGGGAAACAAACGCATATAATATTGTATTTATAATGTATTATAATCATTACAACTCCAAAATATAGGAATACTGTACAAAACAAAAGGATTAGAACTGTTCATGCAACAGATTTTTTTTGGTTTAAAGCCAACAACGAAAAAATGAAGTAGTCTAATGTCACAAACCAGCAAGAGCACGCCTGATTCACGATCCAGGTCTTTGGTAATATCAGTGTTGTCCCGGCTTACTTTTGTCAATGCGAGGCACATAAGAATCCTGGCATACTGTACAATATTTCACCGCGGTTCTTACCCCTGAAAGCAGTGGATCACGCTCTGACCTAAATTTTGGCTCCTCCTCTTCGACTTCCTATTGGCTGCAGCACTAGGGTTCCCATGGAAAACACTACCGAGTGACGTCAATGCGCGCTCGTTGGTGTAGGACTCGCCTGTGTCTTTATATAAATAGTAAAGGCGCCGCACGTGGAATCCCATGCTGATGCTATGATCGCAGAAAGTAAAGTAACCGTATGTCAAGTCAAGTCAAGTCACCTTTATTTATATAGCGCTTTTAACAATACAAATTGTGACAAAGCAACTGCACAATATCAAAATGGGAAAATAGTGTCAATAATGTAAAATGACAAGATTAAACACTCAATTTTCAGTTAAAGGCATTTCATTATTGAATTCAGTGATGGCATCGTCCAGCTCAGTTCAGTTCAAAAAGTTTCTGTTCAATCAAGTCGACGATATTGCTGGAAATGAAGTGTCCCCAACTAAGCAAGCCAGAGGCGACAGCGGCAAGGAACCAAAACTACATTGGTGACAGAAAAAAAAACCTTGGGAGAAACCAGGCTCAGTCGGGGGGCCATTTCTCCTCTGGCCAGACAACACAGCAGTTCAATTCCAACTGCTGCAAAGTCAGATTGGAGGGCTCAACTGGTTCCCGAGGTATTTTCCTGATGGCTGTCTAGGTGATGGGGTCCTCACTGGGGGTCTGTCTCTGGGGCTCATCTAGGTGTCCTGGTCTCCGCTGACGTTCAGGGCTGTAGACATGGTTGCCAGGGTAGCGGTTTTCCCGCACAATTGGGCTATTTTAGAAAAGGAGTTGCGGGAAAAAATACGGAGTTGCGGGTTGCGGTTTTTTGGGCTACATTTATAATGTACCGCGGCCGCAAAAAAATAAATAAAATAAAATAATTGTGGACAAAGATAAAAGGGAACCTTTTATTAGTGGGTGTTGATCCCCGGGAATGAATACTTGGCAACAAACGCTGCTGCTCGCGAGACGCGAGTAGGCGCGCGCGCCACATGTGCTTTTGACATCACAAATCAAGCATCATCATCACGTCACTCCATGAGAGCGTTGTAGTCAGAAGCGTCGGTTCGGTTGTCTGTGGATGAACAAGCAGCATTCTAAAATGTCAGGTAAATGGGGAAAGTATGGAAAGAAGTATCGCAAAGAATGGGAGACAGAGAAAGGATTAAAGGAGTGGATTCGAAGTGTTCCAAATGATGATAGAAAAGCGTTCTGCAAATATTGCAAATGTGAAGTAAGAGCTCACCACGGTGATCTGGTAGCTCATGCTGCGACTGAAAAACAAAAAAAATGCGGCTCCTTTCTCAAATGCCAGAACATTATTTGACACAGGCAGTTCCTTTCTAAGAAATAATGCACCTGTGAAAGAGGCAGAGTTGAAGCTGGCTGCCCATGTTGCTTGTCACTCAAGCACTTACACTGTTGACCACTTAGGAAGTGTTGTGGAAGAAATTTCGAAAAAAGGCATTAGTTTACATCGAACGAAATGCACAGCACTAATTAATTCAGTGATAGGACCAGTAGTACATGAAGACCTTTTGGAGGATGTAGGAAATGGACCATACTCTCTCATTGTTGATGAGAGCACTGATGTCACGACCAAAAAACAACTGTGTATAGTCATCAGATATTACAGCAAAAAGCTCTCACGAATCATTAGCACTTTTGCAGGAATGATCAATATAGTAGCTGGTGATTCACTTACCATAGCAAATGCTTTATTCAAATTTCTGGATGAAAACAAATTGTCCATACTGAATTGCATCGGTCTTGCAACTGATGGCTGTAACACAATGTGTGGGCAACATAATTCAGTGCTACGGAAATTCCATGACCGCAATCCTCATATTGTCTACATAAAGTGTGTGTGCCATTCTCTTCAACTCTGTGCATCAAAAGCCGTCAGTGTCCTCCCCAGAAATGTTGAGTACATGGTTTCTCAGACCTACAGTTGGTTTTCAAATGCCACCCAGCGTCTCCAAAAATATTCTGAACTGTACAAAACCATAAATGTAGGTGAAAGCCCGCTGAAGATTCTGCAACTGTCTGACACTAGGTGGCTCGCTATTAGTGAGTGCATCAACCGGATCCTTTCACAGTATGTGGAGCTTAAGTTGCATTTTCATTTGACAAAAGACAGTGAGAGGAGCTATGCTGCGGAACTGCTGTACCAAATGTATAGTGACAATATTAACCTGATATACCTGAAATTCCTCCAACCAATTGTGTCAGAGTTAAACAGACTTAATAAAATCTTTCAACTTGACAAACCTGATCCTGCAAAACTTCTTACGGAACTTCTAACATTTTACCGGTCCCTGCTTGAGCGCATAGGTTTGCCGAAGACATTCCAGAGCTGGCAAGACATCATGGAGTTTAACCTTTCTGATGAGAATCTTTTGCCACTTGATGCCGTAGACTTTGGGGTGCAGTTCCGTCTTGCTTTGTTTGAAGCCAATGGAATAAGTGACCTAGCTGAGCAGGACATGAAACGCAGGTGCAGGGACTACATGCTAGAGTTATCTAAGGAAATTAGGAAGAGACTTCCAGATAACATTAAACAGTTAGAGGCTCTCAAATTCCTGTCACCGAGTCATACTCTGTCGTCAAGTAAGCCAAGGATTGATGATCTTCCCTTTTTCCACCTCTTCAAGGGAGATGTAGGAAAAGCAGAGCAACAGTGGAGAGTAATTCACACTCTGGAATGGAACAATGCAGAAGATGGCAAAACAGAGGAATTCTGGGTAGAAGTTTCTGCATACACAGATACTGCAGGTGATAGAAACTTTGAAGATCTTGGTAATTTTGCATTGAGTCTTCTTGCTCTACCATTCAGCAATGCAGCAGTTGAGCGTTCATTTTCCCAAATGTCACTGATAAAGAACAAGCTACGAAACAGGCTAGAGCAGAATTCTTTGCTAAATATAATGAGGATTCGAGCTTACATGCAAAGAAGAAACATATGCTGCCATGAATTTAAACCATCACCACGGATGCTTTCTCTCTTTACTGCTGAAATCTATTCAGCACCACCTGAGAAGGGTGGGGAAGAGAGCATCAATGTCTAAAATAAAACAGCCCTGAGATTGTATATAGTTCTGTTCAAATCTGTAATCAAAATGAGGCTGCGCAGTTAGACCATCTAAGAAGAAAATGTTGTGAAAAGTTCTGAAAAAAGAGAAGACAAACAACAACAAAAACAAAGGGAAAAGTGTTCAAGTTCACCCAGTAAGCATATTTGTAATAATATTGATAAAAGCCAGTGTATGTTAATTTAGTTTAACAGTGTGTTAATTTTAATATTGATGCTTGTGTGTAAACAGAACAGCCGCAGATCTGGAGAGAAAAGCATCAGAGAGAAGTGCTGAGAAGAGAAAAAGTAAGTACAAGTTAGTACTTCTGACTAGGGTCAGAAAATATCAGAGAGGACATGTTCTTATTTGACCTTTATTGTATGAGATTGTGTATTAAAAAAAACACAGTGTGTGATATTAAGAATTTGGGTAAGACAAAAGGCCAATACTTTAAACTTAAACGTATATAAATTTATTTTAAGGCCCTTTGTGGGAATCCAGCCGTTGTCTAATCTGATTGGACACTGAAAAATTGGGCTAGTTTTCATTCCATTTGGGCGGATTTTGAGTTGTCATTGGGCTGGAAATATTTCTGGGACCTGGCAACCCTGGCTGTAGAGGTCGTCTCTAGGTGCTGATCCACCATCTGATCTGGTGAATGCAGTGACCTCGGAATAAGAAAGAAACAGACTAATATTAGCGTAGATGTCAATCTTTTTACGATGTAACGAGTACATCATGTGTTATGGGAAGTGTTCCCGGTTCCGGTTGATCTAATTAATGCAGCCTAACAATCCTTTAACGGATTTGAATAATAGAAGTGTATTAGTGTGTTATGTGTACGCCAGGTTAAAGAGATGGGTCTTTAATCTAGATTTAAACTGGCAGAGTGTGTCTGCCTCCCGAACAGTGTTTGGTAGATTGTTCCAGAGTTTGGGAGCTAAATAGGAAAAGGATCTGCCGCCCGCAGTTGATTTTGATATTCTAGGTATTATCATATGGTTCGAATTGACAGTAACGTTACTACGTTAAATAAAGACAAAATATAATTGCTTGTTATTCTAAGTACAAATGCACTCAGTTTCATTTAGTACAGTGATTTTTCACCCTCATTTTTTTAATTCATTGAGCATACGCGAACAACGCACGCATCTACATTGTAGTTGTCCTGTCTAACTTAACATAAATTACATAACTACGGTCATTTTATGCTGCTTTCTTTATTAGACATTACTTTTTGATTAACCTGTTTTGGGAGTTACTGGTGTGTACTGATGCACATTTCGTTAAGGCTGGCTTTGTAACGGCACAGGGATCACACCCACTGACCCACATACACAAGGCTCGCTGGCTGTGTCCCATCTTTGAAAGAATGAAATGCAAACATCCGATTATGCATTGGATGATTGCCTAACCACTATTTCAAGGAACTGTGATTTATCATTGTCATGGAAACTAGAATGTATAAACTTTAATTAAACAATTTAATAATCAGTTAAAAATAAATGTATACCTGTATGATATTACGCCACACATAGGACCAGTGGTTTGGAAAATGGATGGATGATTCAGCTGCTGGCGCCATCTTCTGGCGAGACTTGGGAATTTATTCAGCACGAACCTCAGTGCATTATGGGTATTCACTCGTTATTACAGTGCATTATGGGAATCGATTATGTCCACTGTGGTTTTGGACACCACTACAAATGTCTGTAGCCTACTCTCAAAATGTGCCATATTTAAGGGTATAGGGGGCAATTTCGAACACAGCCTCTGTCTCTCTTATCTGACAGTCAGTTCAGTCCATGGAGCTGAGAACCACTGCTGTATACAGTACAGTGTATACAAAAATTATTCAAACCTTTTTCATGTTTTGTTGTTTTACAGCAATAATCAGGGTTTAATTTAGGTAAACCTTCAGAGGATGCAAGGGTATTTTTCATGAGGATCATGAACTGTGGACACGACTGATAAAAAAGTGGAGACTTATAAAATTGTTCTTTATATATTGATATAAATATTTTTAATTAAACTCACAAAAATGACATTTCCAATCTCACATGTCGAACAAAATATATTTTCACACTTTTGTGCAGGTCTGTGTAAATAAATGTATTAATGGGTAGTTGCACATATAGTAGAGACATTGGTTGGTCTGAACCTAGAACAGTTCAGTTCACTCAAAAATCATATACTTACCCTTACCCTCATGCTGTCTATAAGTTGATGGGGTCCAAAAGTTTCAAAAAGGACTAGTTGCATAAAAATAATCCTTAACTGCAGTGGTTTAATTTTATTTTGGACCAAACTCTAAAACGGTTTTGAACATTTTTCAATAATTATTTTTTTTTCTAAATCAAATTGAAATTATAAAGAAGAGTGCAATGAAAACAACTTTAATAGTATTTCTATAAAATGGGCAAGACAGAGCAAAGCCTGTATTAAAAGTTTCAGTGAAATCAAAGGTCATCAGTGTAACATACAGCAGCATGAGCGCACACACTCTCAAAATAGGTTTACAGTTGGACTTTTACATTTGCATATTGCACTAAGGCATCGAGACATCTTCTAATATAGCATAAGGAGTAGGGCCAATGGACATTCGAGTATAACCTGTTCTAGTGTAAAATGAAATTTATTTGATAGGCACAAATCTTACTCTCTCATATACCATAACAGCACAGGACATGAACGCGTAGTTCTCTGGAATGTTGTTCCTAGAATCTTTGCATTGCTCTTAATAATCTCATTATATCACAGTACAGACTTTCTTCCCATTCACACATATAGATATTCTGTGTAAAAATAACATGCTCAGTGCATCAATACATCCCTAATCACACAGCCAAAAAGAGAAGCAGCACTAGAGACAGCATGTTATGTGTAGTAAAAAAAACATTGATAATTACTCTGTGCTTTACAACATAGGCATTAATCAGTAATTACTACTGCCTGAGCTGTCAGTAGACAGTAGCTGTCATGACAGTTAGACCTCCCCTTTTTGGTCCTCTTGAGTCTTTTGTGCAGATATTCTGAATAAACAGGCGGTTGAAATTGTGAGTTTTGCTTTGCAGGCATATAGTAAGCCCATATCAATTTGTGAATTACTCTTAAAATGAGCAATTTTCCTGGTCTAAACCATTAAACAACGGGTTTGGCTACAATGTTGTGCTTACATATAGATGCGGGATTTTTTTTTATGGCTAGCACCAAAGAACAAACTACATGAGCTTTTCTCAACACAGAGAGGAGAGGAAGGTCCTTCATCTACACAGCGTTTGTTCAAAGTGATCCTCATTGAATATCTGTGTGAAGCCATCCCAATTTTTAATTACAGCCATTTCTGCTATATATAAAGTGTTACTGTGGTATATAGGAACAGTGCTGTACTATTACAACATTTAAAACTCATCAAATATTTATACCTATAACATGATTCCAGTGTTTTTAAGACTATTCCTCATAATAAAGTAGTCTGGCACATACAGTAAAAAAAGTTTCTTGTGCAGTGAGGCACATGTTTACCTTTTGGTATGATATGATGCACTTTCTCTAAGCTTGTGCTTTGATTTGTCCGTTTTCAAAAGTCTATGAGTCCCAACATGTTAACATGGTTGTACAATAAACATCTTTCTGGATGGCCAAAACCTGCATTGTTGTGCCATGTTTTAGGGACTCCCGTTTCTCTCTCGAAGGATGTGCTGGAGTTACGTATTGTTTGACTTTTCAGTGGAGGAAGAAAAAGCTGAAATTTTCTCTTTTGTTACCTTGTATAAGGCAATTATATCCGATGACAAGCAAGGGTTTTCTATGGTTCTCCTGTGGTCAGAGGCAGTTGATATTCAACAGAATAAAGAAAGCATAGAAGCTTACAAGTTTTTCGTTTATACCTGCAGACTCCAGACCTTTGAAGATCACTTAGATCCATGCGATTTGGCCATCAATTTCATAAGATCATAAATAAGTTGTATATCACTGTTTTGGTGAACCCTGACTTCAGTTTGGAGCCTGATGTTGTGTTTCCCTCGGTTTATGAAGGGTGAGCCACAATGTGGGCCATCCAGTTGACTTTGGTGGTCCAACTCTCTCGCAGAGCTTCATCAAACTTCTGCCGGAACTGTTTGAGGGCGTCCTCATCAGTTTTACCCAATGCCAGAGAGTCCTGGAAGACATAAACATACAGCTGGTGTCATTATGTATATGCAATTATTTTATTTTCTAAACCACCACTTTCAACACAGCTATGCATTAACCTAAATTGATGTTATAATGGTTTCATTATGTTCTCTGTCCCTTTTTTTTGCAGGGCACAAACTTAAAAACATAAACATAAACAAATAGAGACATATGACAGGTATATAAACAGGTTCAGATCTTTGAGGTTCAGATATTATATATAACTGACAGGGCAATTTTAAGGATTTCCGGGAATTGGGCATGAGTGTTTTTTGTTGTTTTTTTTTTACAAAGAAAATTGTAAAACTTCTTTGCCTCCACCTCTCTTCTCCACCCCCTTTCTTTCCACTCTCTTCTCCCTCCCAACCTCCCTGCCAGCAAAGGTGGAGACAGTAAGAGAGATGATGATGATAATAATAACAATGTCTTTAAAGGTGGAAGTGAGAGAAAATTAGAAGAGGATAAAAATTTATATTTCAATGAATACATAAAAGACAAGATGGTATGGTAGTAATATGAGCAATAATGTATTTATGATTAACAGAATTTACACACTGAGGTACATTAAGCACTGCAAGGTTTTTTTCACATACACATGCATACAGTATATGAGGCATGAATAAGCTTGCAATGCAGCTGTCTTGAGTGCAAGTTGCTAGTCCCATTTTAAATATCTTGTGTTGTGTAATATGTGTTCTATGTAAGATTTTATACTGGATCAGTTGTTTGTATTAGTTATGTTGAATGCATTTCTGTAGAGTAGTTTTCAGAATTTCTGATCTGTGGTGATTAAATGAAAGTGTATAATTTTACTGAATTACTAATGTTTTTTTTTTGTTATCAACAATTTTTTATTTATTTTTTTCACACACAACACAACATAATATTCAGAATACAACAAAACAAAACAACAGACACATACTCAACATCTCAAGGTCCAATCAAAAGGGAGGGGGAGAGGGAAGGACAACAAGAACACAAAAGTTACTCCTTTATATAATCACGTATATTCAACAAAAAACACTGCCAAGCATCAATGGTCGAAGGCCTGGCCCCACCAACTCGCGCCGTTGTACATTCACATGAGACAATTTGCAGGAGGCTGCGGATCCAATATGTTTTTCTACACATGTGTGGTGTAAACCAGTTCTGGATTATTGTCTTCTTCACAGCTGTAAAACCAGCAAACAACATTCTCTTTTGCATTGAACTAATACAGAGACCAGAATCATCATTAAGAAGACACAAACTTGGGTTAACAGACCAATCAATTCGCAGTAATGACAAAACCAGGTTTACATGTGTCCATAGACTGATGACGACAGGACATTCCCAAAACATATGCAGAAAAGTGCCCGATGATGTAGTGTTACATATATGGCAGTTCAAATTTGACTGCAGTTTCATTTTAAATCTTTTGTAAGGAGTTATGTATGCTCTATGAATGACTTTGAAGTGAATAAGACGATGAGCCAGATTTTTAGATGTTAAACTGAGATTAGACCATACTCTCTCCCAGTCGACAGATAAATTAAGGTCAGATAATTCCCTATTCCAAATAGTTTTAATAGAAAGAGGTTTTGTAATACAATCAATAGTTTTATTATATATTAAGGAAACAGATGGCCGACCAGCAGATGGTGCAATCCAGTCCCGCATAGGATGAGAGGAAATGGAAGAAGACCAAGGAACGCCATACGCTTTGAGAGCAGAACGTAATTGAAGAAAAACAAAATATGCAGATGCTGGTAGACAAAATTTGGTTCTTAATGTCTGAAATGAACAGAGGCCCTGGTTATCATATATATCACCGCACGTGTTTACACCCAAAGTAGACCAAGAGGGTTGGACAAATGGACGATTTCCACATACAAAATTAAAATTGTGCCATTAAGGTGTACTGTTACAGAATTTGAAGGGTCCACCTATCCGACGTTCAACCGTTTTCCAGATTTTAATAGAGTTAGCCACAACCGGACCAAATTTATAATTATCCCCTTTTTTTCCTGTGCCAGTAAATAAAATATCTTGAAGTCTATTTGGTTTAACCTTGTCAGCTTCAATCACCCTCCATGAAACTGTAGATTGAGGATCAACCCAATTATGAAGAGCCTTAAGCTGGAACGACCAATAATATAATTCAAAATTTGGTACAGCCAGTCCTCCTGCGCTATTAGGATGTTGTAATGTGGTAAGTTTAATTCTGGGACATTTATCATTCCAGATAAACTTAGAAATTATGGAGTTGATCTCCTTAAAGTAACCTGGAGGGGGAGAAAGTGGTAGCATAGAGAAAAAAAAATTAAATCGAGGTAACAAATTCATCTTAACAGTGGAGATTCTTCCTTGGAGAGAAACTTTAAGATTATTCCATCTTTGAATGTCATTTTTGACCTTAACTAAAATGTTATTAAAATTGTCTCTGGCAATCTTATGAATGTTTTTATATATGGTAATGCCCAAATAGATGAAAGATTCCTTAATAGGGATAAATGAGGGAATAGAAAAATTAACCTTAACATTGTTAATTGGCATTAAAGCAGATTTGCTCCAATTTATTTTATATCCTGATAGGCTACTAAAATTATCAAATTCCTTAATTACACTAGAGACTGAAACATCAAAGTGGTCTAAATATAGAATAATATCATCAGCGTATAATTAAATACTATGATTATGGTCATGAATCTTAATCGATACTTCAGATTTCCTGATGGCTTGTGCTAAGGGTTCAAGAGATAGACAAAACAATAAGGGGGAAAGTGGACACCCCTGCCTCGTTCCCCGCTGTAAAGGGAATGAGGCGGAAATAATATTACCAGTTATGACTGATGCTGCAGGTGAGTGGTATAATGTCTTAATCATAGAAACGAAGTGTTCACCGAAGCCGAAACATTGCAGAACTGCCCACATATAATTCCACTCTAGCCTGTCAAAGGCTTTTTCTGCATCAAGTGAAAAGACCGCACAAGGGGTTGGGTGGGAGTCCGCAAAGTCAAGAATATGAAGGAGTCGACGCATATTGTCAGATGCATTGCGCCCCTTGATGAAACCAGTTTGGTCCTCCTTGATCAGACTGTGAATTACCTTCTCCATACGAGAAGCAAAAACTTTAGCATAGATTTTTACATCACATGGGATAAGCGAAATCGGTCTGTAGCTGGAACAATCTAATGGATCTTTCCCTTTTTTAAGAAGTAATGAAATCAGTGATGTTTTTATGATCTCCATGTTCAATTGCAAAATTAAATGAGTTAAGCATAAGTATCCCTACCAAATCCCAAATTTCTAAATATAATTCAGGGGGGAGACCATCTAGACCCGGCGATTTGCCCTTTTGAAGGCTTTTTAGAGAGACGTGAAGTTCCTCCAAACTTAATGGGGCCTCCAAAGATTCTTCATCCATCTGTGAGATCCGAGGCAGTTCCAATTTATCTAAATACTGCTTACAAATTGGTTCGTCAAAATCTGTTTCAGCTTTATACAGATTTGTGTAAAAACCTTTAAATATGTCATTAATTGCTACAGGGTTCGTGGTGACCTGATCATCCGATGATTTTATTGCGCTAATATATGCCTTAGACTCGCATTCTTTCAACCTAAGGGCCAATAAATGACTAGGTCTCTCTGATTCGAAATAATATTTTTGCCTAGTCCTATGTAAAATAAATTCCGCCTTTGAGTGTGAAAGTAAGTCATATTCTTCTTTTAAAGAGGACAGCTGTGTAGCCTGTTGCTCAGTAAAATGTTGTTTTTGTAGGTTTTGTAATGATTGGATTTTATTTTCTAATTGTGTAAACTGGTGAGTTTTCGCTTTGGCAAGAGTAGAAGAGAAAGATATACAGAAACCTCGTATAGCACACTTAGTCGTTTCCCACAGTATTTGAGGATCCACATCAGAGGGCATATTAATTTCAAGAAATTCCTTAATATATTCTTTTAGAGAAGTAATGAAAGTCTGATTACTTAATAATGATATGTTAAAGCGCCATCTAGGGGACTTGGCTTTAACATCGGAAAGAGGAACACTGCACAACACAGCAGAATGATCAGATAATAAAATTGATAATATAGAGATGGAGGAATTAGACGAAATTAAAGATGGGCTGAGAAATATGTAGTCTATCCTAGAGAAAGTCTTGTGTCTATTAGAAAAAAAAGTGAAGTCCTTAGCTTTAGTATTCTGAATTCTCCAAAGATCGATTAAATTAAGCTCAGTGATAAATTTATTCAGTAATTTAGAGGATGGATTGGCTGTTGTATCAGATTGAGATTTATCTAAAGCAGGATTTATGACAGCATTAAAATCACCACCCACCACTAGAGGGCAATCAATCTCCTCAAGTAGAGTTTTGGAAATCTGTGTAAGGAATGCACTGTCTGTCTCATTCGGACCATAAATAGAGACCAATGCTAACCTATTATTATATATTTTGCATCGGATAAAAACAAATCTACCCTCCTCATCACTACCAAGGTGTTCAATCGTTAAATTTAACTTCCTGTTAACAAGGATAAGCACCCCCTTAGTTTTATTAAGAGCACAGGAAAAAGCTGCTAATTTGTAATATTTATTCTGGAAACGTGCCACATCAGATTGTTTTAAATGTGTCTCTTGAATTAGGGCACAGGAGATAGATTTACGGTGTAAATATTCTAACACACGGGTTCGTTTAACAGCAGAATTTAAACCATTCACATTCAGTGATAAAATATTTAGAGTATGCATTGAATATTCATAATCCCAAGATTGTATTCAATAAATGAAAAAAAGCAGAAGCACTTCCATTCTGTAAATAACATGTAAACGCTGATGTGCATTTTAAATACCAAACCTCCTAGATGAAAAATCCCTTTAGAAATAAGGTAAAATAAATAAAAGTATAAATGTCTGTTGTAAAAAATAAAAACACAAAAAAAACAACATGAACAACCGACAACCATAAACAAGGAACAACTCAGACCGCACATTACCGAGAACATAGGTCTGACTGAGCAACAAAAAAATAGTGATGGTCTGTGACCGATCCACTCCAACGCAAGACATGTCTCCCGGAAGGCTCACACAGCCAAAAAATACTTTTTTTAATTAAACCTACTCCCCATTAGTCCCATCCAAAAAAGAAAAAAAAAAGTAGTGTCAGTCTTGCCAGCAAAGAGATTGTTGTACCGGATAGATAGGGACAATATCCCAGTAGGAGAAAGGATAGAAGAAAAGGCAAAAGACAGGTTCAGGCTTTCATGTCCATCCTGTCATCATCCCTTCCTGGGCAGCTAGAACCGCCTCCTTCCCGGCCATCAAGCCTCTCCCGTCGGGCCGGAGAGATAGTGGCCGCTGTTTTCCCGTTGCCTTCCCGTAGAGCCACGGCATACGTCTTCTGCTGAGACAGGGAGCTGATAAAATCCTCCGCTTTCTGTGGGGAGTCGAAACTCATCTGTTCCCCTTTGTGTCGTAGTTTGATTACCGCCGGATAGATGAGGAAGGGCTGTAGACCAGGCGCTGTCATCTTCTTCAAAACCGGACCAAATGCCTTTCTCCTGATCGCTGTAGCCGGACTAAAGTCGGGAAAAAATAGCAGTGTGACGTTGCTCTGTGCGCATTTCACGGGATAAGCCTGCCGAGCACCCTTCAGGATATCTGATCTGTCATGCCATCTCAGTACACGGAAGATGAGAGTGCGCGGCCGATCGGTGCCCCTCCCTCCGTCATAGACGCGATGCGCCCGATCAATCTCAATGTCACGGCCCCTCAAGGAAGGGATCCATTTGGAAAGATTAACTCTGAGGAAACCAGCCGCATCGGATCCTTCAGCCGCCTCTGGCAGCCCCACCAGTCTGACGTTGTTCCGTCTGCACCTGTCCTCCATATCTGTCATCTTCTCGGTGAGTCGCTCCAGCTGATTTCTTAAGTCCGTTACTGTTCTCCTATTTTCACGTGCATCTGCCTGAACAGAATCAACGCGGTCACGTGTCTGCTTCGCCGTGGTAACTATGGCCTCAAACTCCTCTCTTAGCTCTTTAACAGACTTATTGGTCGCTTGTATGTCCTCACGCAGTTCGCGCAATGCTGGAATCAGCATAGAGTCCATCGCATCTCTTACTGCCGAATTCACAACCGAATTCAAAGTGCTTTGGTGTTCTTTAAATGCTAGTTCAATGCGGTTAGCAATAGCATCGTCGAGATCTTCACTGGAGATGGCTGAATCTCTGAATTTTTTCTTCATTGGCGATTGCACAATCTCTCTTTTCCGATCCCCTTTTTCTGCCTTAGCACTCATGATGGGTCCAATGCAGAGTGGTTTAAATTTTACTGACAGGATCGTAAAATATGCGGCAAAGTGAGCGGAGCAAAAGACTAAGTCTGCATCGCCGTCGAAGGGTCACGTGATCCCCAATTACTAATGTTTTTGATGGGTTCTAAAAGTGATGGTTGTTCTATGGTCCAATCTTTAATGGTTTCTTTGATTTGATTCAACTGAATTTTGATTTGTAAGTAATAGTAATCATAAACTAGTATTGTTCTTTACCCAATGATGATGCAAATTTGTAATAACTGAGATAGCTAAGATTAGTAAGTAGTGATTTGTTGATAATTAAGTCAGGGTCTTTTGAAGTGTTTTCAGGTGTATTGAAGTATTCATACTTTTTCCCATTAAAATCTGCACTAATTGCACTATTTAATGAGGAAAACCATTTATTGGGTGGCTGCACTGGAGTCATGTAAATAAATAATTAATAATAATATAAACAAAGTACATATTTTAACTTGCAATACAGCATATGATGGAGATATATTTGTGCATTCAACAAATGAAATCATCTTGTATCATATTATAGCAGAACGAAGCTGAGGTTAAATAGGTAGAAAAGGTTAGATCTAATCAACATGTAAATACAAGTATCATTTCCCATATAGTATACAGAATATACTAAAAAATAAAGACTGAAAATATAAGCTTTCTTTAGATGCAGCATCTAATACAAGTGTAATTGCTATCAACATGCAATGAATGCAACATAAAATCCCTAAAAATGTTTAAATGCTTGAAATAGCTGTTTACTTTACTATATTTGTAGACAACATGGTCAAGTTTGAAGATAACCAGAAAGTACCATAATTTCTGTAAAGTTGACCATCAATATACAGTTTGTGTACAGTATGGGCTAGAGGTCTTCACGGGTCCAAAAATTTGTACCCGAACCCGAAGAGACCCGTAAATATGGCGCACGGAACCGACCCGGACCCGTATTTTATTTGAAAATGGGACCCGAACCCGTGCAGACCCGAGAAATGCCTTAAATGTACTACCCGGACCCGACGCGGACCTGACCATTATTCGAAAGTTGGACCCGAACCCGGCTGGGAAGACACAGACCCGACTGCACCCGTCCCGATCGGCACATATTGCACAGCAAATGCTATTAAGTCAATAAACATGTTGCGGAAAAAACAACAACCTTTTTTCCTTTACTGTTAGTAGCCCTCTCCCTGACTGCGAAGCATACAATCCTCCTTGCCAATACATTTCCATCCATGTTAGGCTGTTCCTCTCTCTTGCTGACTGAAAGAGCCTTCTTAATCCACTCATTATTCCAGCTTCAAAAGTACACGGACACGGATGACTAATGCAACTTCGCAGTTTTTTTTTTCATCTCGAGTCAACTTCGACTGTTACGTTTACCCTTTTGAACTACAATAGCGATACTTTTTGTTGGTTGTAATAAAGACTCAATTTGCGTAGCAAAAAACGCACATAATTAGAAGTTTGTTACACTCTACTGCGTGCGTGTACAATAACAGGTTTCTTCCACCTTATTTCCCACTCACACTTTTCTCATCCTAATTTTACAAACTGCAAGTTACACACACGCATGTTGACTGACACTGATCTATGGCGGGTGCGGTGTTCTCCGATCGACTCGGGTATTACACACAATGTTAAAAAGACCCGGGACCCGAAGTAATAGATTGGGACCCGACCCGGACCCGGCTGACCATTTAAAATATAGACCCGAACCCCTACGGGTCCCGGGTCCTCCGTGAAGACCTCTAGTATGGGCTACTCTTTTTTTTGCATATTAAAAATTTGATGTTAATTTACTCAACCTCAGGCCAGTTCCAGCTGTTGTGGTTTTTGCAAAGAAAATATTTTCAGTGAACTGGTTAAATTTCTGTTCCTCATACAAATCTATGATATGACCTGGACATATATGTTTAGATTATTTTTATGGTGCTTTTTCAGTCATTCTGGAGCTTGACAGCCCCATTACTTTTTATCTACCATTTCATGGAACAGAATAGGCTTTGCATTATGGAAGACGAAACGTCATATGGGTTCACTGAGAATGAACAAAATTACAATTCTCATTTTCATATTGCACTGGACATGTCTTTACCTTTAAATACTGGATATCTTTGACAGAAGTAAGCTCTGGCAGGCCTGCTGTGAGCATCAGAGCAAAGAGTGTGATGAAGAGATTTCCATTCTTTCTCAGTATCAGATATGCCTCCTCACAGTATTGCCTAAAACTACACACATATACAAAGCACTGTTAAATTAGCATCCTATATCATTAGAAATGATGAAAAAGTGAAATGATGTACAAATTGTGCATTAAGAGTGAGCGAGATAATATGAAACACAAAAAGTCAGTTTTTCACTAACTTTCCAAATTTCTCGGTGTTGCCTGTTTTTCCCTGTTGAATCACATGGATGAAGTCATGTGTGAGGATGAAAGGAACACGTTCACGCTTGATCCCAAACTTGGACTTAAAGTTTCCTAGGATATGGCCAAAGTCTATGTGGAAGAGCTGAATTACACACACACACACACACACACACACACATGCATTAAATAAATAATACATATCAATACAATAAATATCTTGTTAATCTAAAAAAAGAATCAAATTTCATTTAAACTATTTTAATCAATAGAAGACCATGAAAGATCAAGTAAGAGTGATCTTTTTGAAGCAGCATATATCTTCTGGAAACATTACATTCATGTAGCTTCAAGTATAGAGCGGTTTTCCAACTTACCTGCCCTGTACTGCGAACCATGATGTTGTCACTATGCCGATCACCAATGCCCAAGACGTAGGTCGCAACACAATAACCAGCACACGACAGAGTGAACTCCTCAATGGCTTTGTCCAAAGCATCTCTATGTCAACAAATCACATCACAAATGAGTTTTGACTCAAACAGTAACTATATTTAATAAGAACATGCCTACTGTCACTTCTAATATACAATTTTATAGGGCAAAGAACTGCTAGGATGCTAGAGCTAGATAAGATTATTTTGCAACATCAAGCTTTACCATTCAAAATAAACGATCTTTAGTAATACTGAAATTCACAATAAGAGATGGCAACCACATGAAGGCTGCCAATCAAAGCATTCAGAGGTCAATATTGTGCAAAAATGATTGCTATCCATTATAATTTGCATGCATATTTACAATGTTATGATGGCAAATTAAACACAAAATTGTAAAAAAAAAGTTTCTCAATATTTACTCAATTCACAAAAATATTGAAAAACAGATAATGTATTCAAATAATCAAAAACTGTTCATGTGAGACATCAGTCTACTACATGTCCAACTCACCCAGAGTTCTTGTCTTTAAGCCAGTTCAGTAGAGCATCTTTATTGAAGGCAGCGGCGGCGGCCATGTTGCTGCTTGTTTTTTGGATGTTCGCAATGGTATCAGCTGATGACACAACCTCAATCAGACCAGAGTGATCTCCTGTCGCCAAGCAACCATAAGGCACAATTCTACAAGATATTTATGAAAAAAAGAAGAAAAATATATAATTTGAAAAAACATTGCGGAAAAAGATGTGATGCAGTGTGCACTGATCTAAATGTAATTCTGCAAATGGACACTTTTCATTAATTTTTACAATTTATTTTAATCTTGAGAGCCGTAATAGATTTTGTTCAATGGTGCAGGGGCATTTTTTGCTCCTATATTTTGAATTTGTGGGGCATTTGTTCTAATTATTTTCAAACTCTGCACATCATATACGTGGCATTGTTTCTAATGTCAATAGGCATTAAAGTACAATAATTTAATTGTTAGGTTTATAAATCTAATGCAAAGACATCTGTAGTGTGCTTCCAAATCTAGTTTCAATGATTGAGGACAAAATATTCTGAATATTAAGTGTGAAGTAATGGAAAAGGGGCATCACAACTCAAAAAGAAGAAAAGAAAATGTTGAACATGAGTGTCTCTTCTCAAATTATTTAACATTCCCCTTCTTAACCACATGTAAAACTAATTCACTCAACATTCACACACTTACAGAATATATAACAGAATATACACAGATTCTCACACAGACACACACACTTTACCTGAGGTCCAGGTTAGCCTCCTTCCACAGCAGATCCATCAACCTTAAGATCTGTAAAGTCAACATGTCCTGCCGCAGGTCTGAGAAAGGCAGATATTAAAAAGTTTATTTAATCTAATCTTGTCACAGTGTTTTGTCTTTGCCTATTATCTGAGCCATCTGTCTCTTACCATCTCCATTTTTGAAGATGATGCCCACTGTGTCTCCTCCCAACAGCTTGTTGTTGTAAACAATCCACAGAGGTTTCATTTTAGAGTCCATGTACTTACACCTCTCCACACTGGCAGAGAAATAGAAAAGTTAAAGGTAAAGTTTATCTTACTGTTGTATGCGGTATTTTGTCTGAAATTACTGCAACAATTTAACAACATTAATTGATTTACATAATTTGATTGAACATTTATTAATTTAATTACATAAAAATGTTTGTCTATAAAATTTTCCATCAAAATATAACAACTCGCTCAGTCTTTGAAACCCCATTCATTTTCAGTAAAAAAAGTGATTCATCCTACAAAGTTCCATAAAGAGAAAAGCAATAAAAAGTTTAATCTCTTCCATGTGAAATAAAGTGTGCTCCTGGAGGGCCATCTTGCAAAGTTTAGTTCCAAACTCAACTTAACACAATAGAACAAGCTAACCGGTCTCATGTCTGAATACGCCTACTATACTATGTGAAGAGCAGTACGTGAAATCAGTAGTATGTCCAAATTTACAGTATTCATAACAGTATTCCGGATTAGCATTAATATTCAACATACAAATGTTTGTCTATATAATCTTCCATCAAATTATAACAACTTACTTGGTCTTTAAAACCACTTTCTTTTTCAGCTGACGTCACTAACCTCAATTATTGAGGTTAATAATAATTAATAATAATAATAATAACCTCAACTCTTCCCCCAACCCCCTGCCTTTAGAGACAACTTTTTCTAACCTGATTCTTATGGAAGTATAAAGGCTTTTGCATATTTACTTTTTTATTAATGTTATTTTATTAATATTTACTTTTTATTAATTATGAAAATAAACAATTCCTCCACCAACTAATATAGTTCATTAATCTTATGAAATTCAACTGATGTGCAGTGTACTAGTTTGAAAACACTGTATGCATAAAACAACACACACACACACACACACACACACACACACACACACACACACACACACACACACACACACACACACACACACACACACACACACACACACACACACACACACACACACACACACACACACACACACACACACACACACACACACACACACACACACACACACACACACACACACACAGAGAGAGAGATCTTACTGTACTCCAGCGAGCAATATGTTGGGGTTGAGAGGTGAATGCAGGTCGGAAAGAGTCTCGATGAATCCCGTCTGTCTAAGGCAGGTCATCATGGCCTCTTTAAGATGAGCTTGTTTTGTCTTAGTTTTTATGGTGCCCAATTTAATCAGCCCATTTAAAGCTTTCAGCTTATTGAGAGCTTCAACCTTCAAAATAATTACAAAAACACCATAATGTTAAGTTCCACATAAAAACAATCACATAAAAAATGAAATAAAAATACCAAGATGAAAATAAAATCTAATACACTTTGAGTGGATTTTTTTAAATTTAGAATGAAGAAATGTGCAGAAAACAATGATGCAATAAATACATTCATTTATATCAAAACAATAACATGGTTTTGACACCTAAACAAATCACATTGGATGGAAACACTGTAAAAGCCTGTAGTTCTTTGAAGGAATGTACACTTTACAATCTAGAACTAAATACCACAAACGTTTAGTGATTTTTAGATGCTATAAGGGCAAGGAGGCCAATAGATGATTTTATCCAAAGCGAATTACAGATGAAAATTACAACAAAAAAGTGACTGATCCTACAAAGTCCCATAAAGTGGCAAGCGATAAAAAGTTTAGTCTCTTTCATGTAAAATCAGGTGTGTCCAATCCTGCTCCTGGAGGGCCAACTTGAAGATTTTAGAACCAACCTTAATTAAACTCACCAGAAGAAGCTAATCAGGTCTTGTGTCTGAATAGGCTTACTATACTATGTCCAAATTTACAGTAAATACTTCAAGCGATTCTAAAGTACAATTCCAATACTTCTGAGCACTACAAATTTCTTCATCAAATCAAACTCATAATTTTGAATGCCGTGAAGGTCTGCAAGATTATCATAAGGCAGTTGTGTTAAAGCAGGCTGCAGCCACACTCTGCAGGAATGTGGAAATCTTATTTTTGACAATGCATCAAAGAAGAGGTGACTCATTCTGTGATCATTTGAGCTGTACTTTTGACTTTATTGTAAAATGTCCAGCTGTCATCGTTGGCAAGCTTTGTTTCTTAAATACGGTTCCTCTTTGCTAATAAGTTTGTCCATGTTTGGCATTTGCTATTGTTATTTTTGACACTGTTAACACAAAAATTTGGTGACCAGTAGTTGGCCTCTTTGAACCTCTGTTAGTTGTGTAGCTTTAACTCACTTATCAGAATGCAAACCAATGTCCATTATAGCTGACTCAACTTTGTAGCTGAATTTGTGATTGGGATGTAAAGACTTTGCTTTCATGTTGCTTTGACCTCCATCTTCTGGCTACATCTAATAATCATGTGTGTATTCAGATTTTATATAAAATACAATAAATGCTATCTCTAAATGAAATTTAAAAAAGAAAATGAAATGAGAAAAAAAAAAAAATAATGCACCTGTTTTTTGAGAACTTCTATGTGTGGGATGCAGCCTCGGCAGTATGCTTCCAAAATCAGAGCAAAATGAACCGACACGGCTGGCATGTACATTTCAGACCTGTAATGTACAACACACGCAATCATAAATTCTAGTTTCTGCATAAGCATATTGAAATACCAGGTGCACTGAAGTATTTACATATTCCAGCTTCTTCACATGTATACACTTGCCTGAGATGCCAGAAAAGGAAGTGGCCAATCTTGCGGCTGGACTGAGCGCGCTCCATGAGGAAACGGCTGAGGGCGCAGTCATAGTATGGCTCATAGCGCAACACCTGCACAAGCTGCAGTAAATACTGCAACAGCTCATCATCACTAACACAGAAACAAACATTTGGGATTTCAGCATTTCTTATGAGGTTCCTTGACAATGTGCTCTCTGACAGCGTGGACTTCTCACCTCATATCTCTAAGGCAGTTGACCGCAAATTCTCTGACATATTGGTCAGGGTAGTTGAAATCCAGAAGTTCTAGGGCATCTCGAGGGCTTAGTTTGGGCCAAATCTGCAGCAAAGCCTGTAGCTGCAGCACAACAGAGATAATTTTGAAAGATGCTTGAGTTTCAACACATCTGTCGGTTAATGTATGTGTAGGTTTGTGGGTATACCTGAGCCATGTCTTCATGTTTGCTCCATTTGACAGACAGCAGCAGTTTGGGGAGAGACTGAGGAAAGTTTTCTCTGCAGTCATAGCGAAGTGTCCATATCAGATCTTTCTCATTCTCACAAAGCTGAGAGAGAGGATCCCTCTCCATGATCTCCTTTAGCTCTATGTAAAACTTCTTACCCCCACGACCCTACAGACATTCATTTCAATATATTAATCCAGACAATTTATAGACACAACAGTATTTATATGGAGGTAATGATATTAAAATGGTCCTATTATGTTTTTTAATATATACTGTATATATATATATATATATATATATATATATATATATATATATATATACTAAAGGAAGTTGATTTTTTTTTTTTTTATGTATATATATATATATATTAGGGCTGCTCGATTATGACAAAAATCATAATCACGATTATTTTGGTCAATATTGTAATCACGATTATTTAACACGATTATTAGCGGGCCGTATAACCAAAAAAAAAATTTATGCAAATCTAAAGTATTCAGTTAACAGCCTACTATAGAAATTGAATAATCAAATGTAAAATAAAACAGCGTAGTCTTCACTGTAAGAATTAAACTTCCTTTGTTTCTTATTAAAGCTACAAAATACCTTCTGTGAAGAGCAGTGAGTTATTTTGTCTTTGTCTTTTGTTGTTTGATTAATATTAAGCACAAAGTCGGCAGCAGGAATATAGAGCAATGTCACTTTAAGAGCCGCACGGATCCAATTTACTGTTACACGCGTATTTTCAGTATCATCTGTTTACATTCATTTATTACATAACCGTCGAGGGTTTACGTGAATAATCACTAAGCGCCGCATTTTGACACATTTTTGCATGTATTTGACCGTTTAGGTGCATACGTTCAGCTAAAGGATGACTTTACATGTCTGTGCTCTGCTCCGTTTCTGAGCGCATACACAAATATCCTCCTGAGGAACAGCGCAAGTTCTCTTTCGCGCTTTTTAAAAACATTAATAAATCTAATCAACTTTAATAACTCAAGCACGTCCAATTTTGCAAAAGTCACGTTACATGATTTTACTGATTTACACGTGGAAATGGGCTTTTATGGAGGAGTGAAAGCGCACTGCTGGAAAGGGGGCGGAATGGGGCGCCATAATCGTTTTATCTCGATTATTGTATTTTCATAATCGTTGAAGGCCGAAATCGAAACTGAATTTCGATTAATTGCACAGCCCTAATATATATATATATATATATATACACATAATTTTTTTTTCAACTTCCTTGTGTAATGTTGCTGTTTGTGCATGAAAAAGATCTGCAAAGTTACTACGCACAAAGTCCACTGCAAAAGGAGTTATTCTCTAAATCAGTTAGCAGCACTGTTTTTAAACTCCCCCAAACCCTTGATTGCAGTCCAGAGTTTTGTTCCTGGAACGTATGTCACAATTAGGGGTGGGCAGATCGATCCTAATATCGATAGTATTGATACCAACGTTGGTATTGGTATCGGATCGATACTAGCCTGATAAGATCGATACTTTCGGTTAATTTTTTTATCCTATACACTTAATACATTGCTTAATACATTTAGACATGTCTGTGGGTGTATATTCCGCTCTTTTCACATCTCCTATGCAAACATTGCTGCTCCTCCCCTGCTACGCTGGTTTGTTGTCATGCATCACGTGACTCAGCGGCTCCAAGCGCGAGCGGATACAGTGAGAGACGGAACAGAACTCCGAGCTACAAAAGAAATGAAAAGGGGAGGAAGGAAATCCTTCACATAGTGCATATTGTATATAACTGTATACCGCATTTGTCCTTTTTATGCAGTATCACTGTAAGGTGTATACTGAGTTTGGCCTTTGAATATTATTTCTTCATGCATTAAGCCACTTTAAATGTGTTCATTATAACAGTTTTCTATGGGAGTAAAATGCTTAACATGTAATTTAGCATGTTTTCATATATATTCTGGGCTCAGCTGCTTGCCACATATTATATTCTATTAACAAATTGTATACTGAATTTAGTCTTTATTTATTTGGTCTTTATCACTGTCTTCCTCCATTATACCATATTGAATGTTTTTATATTGGTTATCAATGAGAAGAAATGAAATTCAGCATGTTGCATTCATGTTCTGGGTTCATCTGCTTACCTGTACATACATAGTATATATTTTTATAAACTATACCAAATTTGGCCTTTTCATATCAGAGTTTTTTTTTTATTGCAATAATAACAAACAACTATTACAGTATGTATAAAATAAACAAAATACAGTACATACGAAAATCCTTTCAATAATAAACGAGTTATGGTTTAATAGTTCTTTTTCATATCACTGTCTTCATTCAATAAGCCACTTACGTTAAACTTTTCTTTATAATGGTTTTCTATGGGAGGAAAATGCATAATGTGAAAATTGAGCGTTGCTTTCATATTCTGGACACATCTGCTAACTTGTATATCTAGTTTGCAACATTAATAAGGTGCATACTGAGTTTTGTCTTTTAATATTACGTTCTTAATTTATTAAGCCACGTAAAAAAAATTATAATTATTTTCTATGGGAGGAAAATACTTAACATGAAACTGTGCATTGCTTTCATGTTCTGGGCTCCTTTGCTAGCGAGGGTTAGCGAGGCCTGTTTGAGTTGTGTTAGTAGTGTGTTGTCGCCATGCCCAAGAGATGCTGTTTCACAGATCTAATACCCTGATACACATGCAGTTGTTTACCTTCACAGACATAACCGTGCTTGTGTGATTTTCACATTATCTTGTGTGTATTTGACAGTTCACATGAAAGAGCATACGCTTCGAAAACCATATTTCAGACGTTCAAATGCATGCAAAGAATAAACTCTTCATAGTGATGGAGAATTGCAACGGTACATGAGCTTGAGCACAATAGACATGATAATCAAAAACAAACAGATGGTTGTTGTTGCCATAGTAACCGAGGCATCAGCTGTAAGGGACAGCCTTACTCTGGAAAGAGGGGTAGGGAGCAGCAACTCACTTGCATTACACATGAAAACAGCATGTTTTTGCTTTAAGCCAAAAACGGGGATTTTCAGCATTATACAATACTGTATATAATCTGTGGGTTATTTTGAGCTGAAACTTCACAGATATTCTGGGAACACCTGAGGCCTATATTACATATAGTGGGGAAAAGGGCATAATAGGGCCACTTTAAAGGGGTCATGAACTGAGAAACCAAAATTCCCTTGATCTTTTAACTAGGGCTGTAAATCGATTAATTTTTTTAAATCGCGATTAATCGCACCTTTTTATTTGTTCTAAATGTACCTTAAATTAATACTTTTCACATTTTTAATACTCTAATCAACATGGGCATGGACAAATATGGATGCTTTATACAAATAAATTGTACACTTTATACACTATATTGCCAAAAGTATTGGGTCACCCCCTTCTAATGAACAGGTTTGACTACTTTAGTAATTTCTATGAGTACAAATCTTAATGTTGAAGCATATAATGATATTCTAGGAAATTGTGTGCTTCTAATATTATAGCAACAGTTTGGACAGGACCCTTTTCTATTCTAACATGACAATGCCTCTGTGTATAAGACAAGGTTCAAAAAGAAATGATTGATTCAGTCAGTGTGGAAGAACTTGACTGGTCTGCATAAAACCAAGTCCTAATCCCAGTTTAACACCTCTGGTGTGACTGTAAATGCAGACCTTGAGCCAAAAACTCATCACCAAACAACAATGACTTGTACATATGGGTTCAGTAATTTTAGACACTTCCAAAACTGTTGCAACAGAGATGGAAATACAATTTTTAAATACATGAATTATGTTCCCATCGTTGTTGCCACAGATTTGGAAGTGCATTTTTCTGTTCTAAAGAAGGGGGTAATAATACTTTTATTTTGTCCCAATACTTTTGTCTATAGTGTATGTACAAGTCATTGGTGTTTGGTGATGAGTTTTTGGCTCAGGATCTGCATTTACAGTCACACCAGAGGTGTTCACCTGGGATTAGGACTTGGTTTTATGCAGACCAGTCAAGTTCTTTCACACTGACTGAATCAATAATTTTCTTTTTGAACCTTGTCTTACAGAGGCATTGTCATGTTAGAATAGAAAAGGGTCCTGTCCAAACTGTTGCTATAATATTAGAAGCACACAATTTCCTAGAGTATCATTATATGCTTTAACATTAAGATTTGTACTCAAAGAAATTACTAAAGTAGTCAAACCTGTTCATTAGAAGGGGGCGACCCAATACTTTTGACAATATAGTGTATGTTTATTATTATTGAAACCATAGTCAACAGAGCATGAAGAGTAGACATGTTTCAAAGGTCATAGATGTTTTTCAAAGAACTTGTTCACGTCTATTAGACACATGAAAAAAAAGAAATACCAGGTTCCCATTACTTCTCTTGCTTTGCACAGAGCAATTTACTGACACAAACCTGTTTACATTTTTGACACAGTGCAGCTCTTCTTCTGAAAATGCAAAATGTACATTTATTATTACATTTGTTTCCCTCTCTGTGCCCACATACTGTATTTTGATGAAGCTAAATTCTCAATAAAACTGTTCTCATTGGTATATTTTACTGTTTCTGCTGTCAGACAACGGAATGAATATGAAATAGTGACTGAAACGCGACCCATTAAGACTACATAACCAGCTCTCCCTTCCAAGATGTTAATCTGCACAAAAAATCATGATAATCGCACCGTCGTCTGATGAAAACAAATACACATAAGATAAAGACAATAGCTGTGCTGTGATTTCAGCTATACTTGCATGTAAAATTAGAGAAGCAACATAATATCTGTGTTTAACTGAATTAAAGCGCTGTTCCTCTCTGCCGCTTGCTAAAGAGAAACTGAGCAGACGCAGAGAGAGAGAGAGAGAGAGAGAGAGAGAGAGAGAGAGAGAGAGAGAGAGAGAGGGAGGTGTGTGCGCGCGCTGGGAGAGCAAGACCTCGCGCTCGCACGGCAGTACCGGAGAGTCTCAGAAACTAGGTTTGAGCGCTTTTTTGAAGGGAAAAAAGTCGCTAAAGGGGTCTGCAATGTTGCTAAGTTGGCAACACTGTGCATCTCCATTTCTCCAACTACGGGTTGGGCCACGGGTCAAACAGAAAATACGCGTTGCGTTAATCGCACGTTAAAAAAATTTGTGCCGTCTAAAAACAGTTATACTGAAGGCAGTCTGCCAAAACGACAGGTTTTGGAATGTTCTTCTCTATGATGTAATAGTGTGGATAAGCACCGCCTCCGCAGAAGATGATCAACACCTGCTTCGACATTGCTGCCTGTTTAGCCCCGCCCACCGATTCACGCATGTTTAAGAGAGAACGTGCAGGTCTACGCAGAAACCAAACAATAAAGATGGCTCTGAAGACAACAAGACGCTGTGCAGTGCCAAGTTGTGGAAAAAACAGTCTTTGCATTGCCTTCCTTCTGATCTCAACATTAGGAAAGAGCGGATGAACTTTATTTTGAATGAAAATACAGACCACGTCTGTAAAAACTTGGACCGTTGTTCATTTCATTTTACCATGGATTTGTTAACAAACAAGGAAAAATTTGACGTGGGAATTTCAAAAAGATTGAAACTAAAAGACGATGCTGTGCCGACTATATTGGATCCGACAGTAATGTCGCAACACAAGTGTGAGTAACTGCTTTCATTATGTGGTCACTATTGCTTTGTTTCTTTCTTACAGATTGTTTGATATGAATTGAGTTGTTTACGCCAGTGTTAATTTCGTTGACGAAGATGACGATGAAAAATATTCGTCAACGAACCTTTTTTCTGTGACTAAGACGAGACGTTGACGAGCTAAAACTAATATCTGATGATAAAAACTTTGATGAAATTTATGCTGCGTCTTTGTTAACAAGACGAGACTAAAATGTTATTTGAGGACTACCGGACATTCAAAATACATCCTATAGGCTAAAGTTAACTGTCTTGTCTTTCAAAATGTGCATCTCTGTCATTGGATAAGAGGCGTTTGCATATCTAGTCTCAGTATGGCAGCCGCAGCGGACGGATAGGCTACCAAAATGCGAACTAGAGATCTGCACCCGAAGGGTTAGGGACTGGGTGACCAGATGTCCCATTTTTCACAATTCATTGTCGATTAACTTAAAGTTAGTGAAGGCGGGATAAACGGAATTGCGAAAGCGCGCGATCAGTTCTCAGCGCTCAAATACACACACAGCAGTCCAAATGTCTATCGTGTAGAGTATCTCACGTAAATACAGTCGGTTATGGTTTAAGTGAACGTAAACAGGTGGGTGAAAACTGAATGTGTCAGTATTACATGCATCCGTCTTAAATGGACAGCATTCTTAATTAAATACCTATCTGTGTCATTAATGTTAACCAACAAAAGATGTTAAATAAATGTAAAGGTGCATCTCAATAAATTAGAATGTCGTGAAAAAGTTAATTTTTTCTTGCAAGTTATTTCAAAAAGTGAAACTTTCATATATTTTAGATTTTTTTGTTTTAATTTTGATGATTAGAGCTTACAGCTCATGAAAGTCAAAAATCAGTATCTCAAAATATTAGAATATTTACATTTGAGTTTCAATTAATGACCATCCCTACAGTATAAATTCCAGGTATCTCTTGTTCTTTGAAACCACAATAATGGAGAAGACTGCTGAGTTGGCAATGATCCAGAAGATGAACATTGACACCCTCCACAAAGAGGGTAAGTCACAGAGGGTCATTACTGAAAGGTGTGGCTGTTTACAGAGTGACTGGAAGGAAGAATTTGGGTAGGAAAAGGTACACAAGCAACAGGGATGACTGCAAGCTTGAGAATACTGTCAAGCAAAGCTGATTCAAACACTTGTGAGAGCTTCACAAGGAGTGGACTGAAGCTGGAGTCAGTGCATCAAGAGTCACCACGCTCAGACATCTTCAGGAAAAGGGCTACCAAGCCACTTCTGAACCAGAGACAACGTCTTACCTGGGCTGTAGAGAAAAAGAACTCAGTGGTCCAAAGTCCTCTTTTCAGATGAAAGTAAATTTTGCATTTCATTTGGAAACAAGGTCCCAGAGTCTGGAGGAAGAGTGGAGAGACAAAGATTCCATGTTGCTTGAAGTCCAGTGTGAAGTTTCCACAGTCAGTGATGATTTGGGCTGCCATGTCATCTGCTGGTGTTGGTCCACTGTGTTTTCTGAAGTCCACAGTCAACGCAGCCATCTACCAGGAAATTTTTAGAGCACTTCATGCTTCCTTCTGCTGACAAGCTTTATGGAGATGCTGATTTCATTTTTCAGCAGGACTTGGCACCTGCCCACACTGCCAAAGGTACCAAAAGCTGGTTCAATGACCATGGTGTTACTGTGCTTGATTGGCCAGCAAACTCGCCTGACCTGAACCTCATAGAGAATCTATGGCGTATTGTCAAGATGAAGATGAGAGACACCAGACCCAACAATGCAGATGACCTGAAGGCCGCTATCAAAGCAACCTGGGCTTCCATACCACCTCAGCAGTGCCACAAACTGATCACCTCCATGCCACGCCGAATTGAGGCAGTAATTAAAGCAAAAGGAGCCCCTACCAAGTATTGAGTACATATACAGTAAATTAACATACTTTCCAGAAGGCCAACAATTCACTAAAAATGTTTTTTTTATTGGTCTTATGACGTATTCTAATTTGTTGAGATAGTGAATTGGTGGGTTTTTGTTAAATGTGAGCCTAAATCATCACAATTAAAAGAACCAAAGACTTAAACTACTTCAGTCTGTGTGCATTGAATTTATTTAATACACGAGTTTCACAATTTGAGTTGAATTACTGAAATAAATGAACTTTTTCACGACATTCTAATTTATTGAGATGCACCTGTATACTTAAGTAAACCTACTGCATCTGAAAAAATAATTTAATTTGTATCTCTACCAAAAAATGAAAATTTATTCCAGTTTTTCCAAATTCAATCCTTGATTCAAATTTCTCATAAAGCTTAATTGATTTGGTCTAAAGAGAAGAATTGATGACTATTTTTGTTTGAAGTCTACATATAAAATAGCTACCAAAATAAAAGTTGGTAACTGCAGTTTGACTAAAAGTAATGACTAAAAGTTGACAAAAATGCAATGACTTTTCGTCGACTAAAACTAGACTAAAATTATGAAAGACTCAAATGACTAAAATGTGACTAAGACTATTAAGCATTTTTGTCTCAAGATAAAGACTAAGACTAAATCAAAAATGCCTGCCAAAATTAACACTGGTTTACGCATTACGCATGACTTAAATCACAGCAGCGTCCATCTATGAGGAATGTACACGGTCAAATATACACAACTATTAGCCAATCATAGCAGTGGGCATTTACTTCCGAGTCTACAATCTGCCATTGCCTATTCAAACAGAGCGTTCTGATCTGAGGGGGGTTAAAACAGGACAGAAAATAGCTTATTACTTCTAAATGATGATGTTTTTTGATGTAAAAATCTTGATAAAATTATAAGTGGCCCTCAGAGAACAGTACAAAATAAAAAACACATTTTACCATTGTCATGGAATCATTGGCTCCAGCTATTTCTGCAGCTTTTTCCAGGATCTATGGGAGAAAAAAAACAAACAAAAAAAACATTATAAATATCAGAACATCCAGTAACATGACAAGTGTTGCCTCATGTTTGATTAGGAATGTTTGTAGCGTCAGACCCAGATGGCACACCAATGGATAGTTCACTGACAGTCTAATGCACACAAAAAGCAAAGCACTTGCTAAAATCAGTTGTTTGCCTGACTGCCAAGTAACTTCCAGGTGTGAAAGTGCACATTTTTATTTCATTCAAGCACAGTTTTGTTTGAAACTCATGGTAGAAAGTCAGTCTCACATAACAGGACTTTTGCAAAGATACACCAAAATTTTGGTCACCGATAAAATGGAACAGAATACAATTCCAATACAAAAAAAGTTTTTCTTTGAGACTGCCATGTTATTATTATTTAATTTTTTTACACATTTATATATACACTGTAATTATGTAATTAATAAAGATTAATTGTACCTAACAATAACATTTGTAATCATAAATATATTTTCACACTGAATTTCCAAATTAATGTAGAAACAACATAAAGACTGTATATATTAAATATTTGTTTAATGGCATACTTTTACTGAGTGCTATGAATGAAGGAAAGCATCACTGATACAAATACAGATTTTTTTCCCAATTGTCATTCAGCATTACAGTAAAACTGAAAGCCATCTTTGACAGTAAATATATATATATTTTTTAATTTAATTAATATTTTAACGTGTTGTTGAGTGTATATATATATATATATATATATATATATATATATATATATATATATATATATATATATATATATATATATAGGTGAGCGTGATTTCACCAAGTACAACATGTTCCTGGATCAACATCCTTGTTGATCCTGGAACAACATTACAATCAACCAATCAGAATTGAGATATAACTTTTCAGGAAATATCTGTTTTAGGTTTACCATCAGGGTTAGGTGCTTCTACACCCTTGAAAATCAGCTATCATTTCCCACTGATTTTAGGAATAAATTATGGGTAGGGTTAGGTTTAGGGGTAGGGATTGGGTCTATATTTTTGGACAGTAATGTTTATCCAGGATCAACAAAAGATGTTGATCCAGGAACATGTCTTACTTGGCTAAATCACGGCGACCGTGTATATACATACATAGTATACAGTATACATACATACATGCATACATACATATATGTGTATACAGTGCCCTCCACTAATATTGGCACCCTTGGTAAATATGAGCAAAGGCGGCTGTGAAAATAAATCTGCATTGTTTATCCTTTTTATCTTTCATTCAAAAAATTTACAAAATTCCTACCTATCATTGAAGTAAAACAATTGAAAGTGGGGGGAAAATCTCATGATGAAATAAATGCTTTCTCTAGTTCATGTTGGCCACAATTATTGGCACCCATTTATTGCAACGTCCTTTTCCCAGGGTAACAGCTCTGAGTTTTCTCCTATAATGCCTGAAGAGTTTGTAGAACCCCTGATAAAAGATCAGAGACATCTTCTTTTTTTTTTTGTTATCAACAGTTTTTTATTTTAATTTTTTTTCACACATAACACAACATAACATCCAAAATATAACAAAACAAAACAACAGACACATACTCAACATCTCAAGGTCCAATCAAAAGGGAGGGAGAGAGGGAAGGACAAAAAAAACACAAAAGTCACTCCCCTATACAATAGAGACCATTTTCTTCATACAGAATCTCTCCAGATCCTTCAGATCCACAGCTCCATGTTAGTACTTCTTCTCTTCAGTTCACCCTAGGGCTGTGCGATATGACGATATATATCGGATGGACGAAATAAAAAGTATATCGTTTCATATTATGTTCTATCGTTTATTTCGTGGTGTCGCAAAATACATTGTTTACGGTACTTTTTCATCATTTGGATGACTGCGATCTTTACATGCCACCACGGGGCATGAAGGGGCGACAGAACCAGGTGGAGGACGACCAGAACTAAACGAGGGACTACATCTGTAGCATGGGCACACGTTTTTAACCACTGCAGTTTTAAAACAACCGATTTTAAGCTGAAGAAGCGCAAACAACAGAGCTATGTGTGCACCGTCTCTGTTTCTGTGTGAGAGGGCCCCGCTTTTTTTTTGCCGCTTTATTGGCTTTGAACGATTACATAAACACACTTATGCGTCAGAATCCCCATCGTTGCAAGTATCCTCATAAACACAGCGATTTAGGTCTTAAGAGAGAAATCGCATATGTAACAGTGTATTGGATCCGGACTTCGGTCTTAAAGGGGAAGCGGTCCAATATTCGTTCTGTCTGCCATTCCTATTAATCATAGCACATTGCTAGAAAATCTCTCACTGCTCTTGACTAAATCACTTTTGTAACTTTAATAAGAATAAAAAAAATATATAATAATAATAAATATATCTATATATCTATACATAATATACGTGTTCATTATATCTATCATAGATAGATATAATTAACACAGTGAAGACTAATTAATTTACACAATGTATGTAGCGTTTCTTATTTATTGTAGTTTTTTTGTCCTATTGCTTGCAATTAGTTTCTTATTTTATCACTGACTGTTTATTTATCTTCAGTGAGCTTGAGGTTTTTTTTTTTGTCTCTTTTTAGGCTTGTATTAGTTTGATATTGACATTGGTGACAAGGATTATGAAAATTCTATAGTATCAAAGATTTTAATATCATAAAAACCTTTTTAAAAGAAAAAAAAAAACTATATCGTGATATATATCGTTATCGTGATATAAAATTAGTCATATCGTGATATAAGATCTTGGTCATATCGCCCACCCCTAGTTCACCCCACTCATTTTCTATAGGGTTCAGGTCAGAGGACTGGAATGACCATAGCAGAAGCTTGGTTTTGTGCCCAGTGACCCATTTTTGTGTTGTTTTTGAGGTTTGTGTTTGGATTATTGTCCGGTTGGAAGATCCAAACATGGCCCATTATAAGATTTCTAACAGAGTCAGTCACTTATTGATTTTTTTATCTGTTGGTATTTGATAGAACCCATGATGCCATGTGTCTAAACAAGATGTCCAGGACCTCCAGCAGAAATATAGGCCCACAACATCAAAAATACAGCAGTATATTTCATTGTACACACAGGGTACTTTTTTATCCCTGTGTTCACCAAACCTATCTTGAATGTTTGCTGCTAAAAAGCTAATTTTTTTAGTTCCATCTGACCATAGAAGCCAGTCCCATTTGAAGTTCCAGTCGTGTCTGACAACTGAATATGCTGGAGATTGTTTTTGGATGAGTGAGGAGAATTTTTCTTGAAACCCTCCCGAACAACATGTGGTGATGTAGGGGCTGTTTGACCATTTTTTTAAGGTTTTCTGACCCTGAGACTCAACTATTTTCTGCAATTCTCCAGCTGTGGTCCTTGGAGAGTCTTCAGCCACTCAAACTCTCCTCCTCACCATTTATAGGACGATATAGACACACGTCCTCTTCCAGGCAGTTTGCAACATTTTATATTGATTGGAAATTCTTAATTATTGCCATGATGGTGGAAATGGGAATTTTCACTGCTCTAGCTCTTTTCTTAAAGCCACTTCACTAATTTGTGAAGCTCAATTAATCTTTTGCTGCACATCAGAAATATATTCTTTGGTTTTTCTCATTGTGATGGATGATTAAGGCAATTTGGCCTTTGTGTTCCTCATATTTATAATCCTGTGGAACAGGAAGTCATGGCTGGACATTTTCATGCTCCTAGTCACACTGGTGTGCTAAAAAATTTAAATATGAATGGGAATATACTTCAGAGATATTTTACTCATAAGAATTTCTAGGGGTGCCAATAATTGTGGCCAACATTCATTGGAGAAAAACATTTATTTCACAATGAGATTTCTCCCCCACTTTCAATTGTTTTACTTCAATGATAGGTTAGAATTTTGTGAATTTTTTGAGTGAAAGATCAAAAGGATAAACAATGCAGATTTATTTTCACAGCCGCCTTTGCTCATATTTATCAAGGGTGCCAATATTAGTGGAGGGCACTGTGTATATGTATATACAGTATATTAGTGCTGTCAATCGATTAAAAAATGTAATCGCGTTAATCACAGTCCTGGACTGTGATTAATCATGATTAATCACAAATTTAAAATACTAGGATTTACCTGTAAATGTGTTGAAATAAAGAAATGCATGACAAACTAGTTTAAGGAAACATAACCTTTCACACTTCCGCCAGGTATGAGACATAATCCTTATTATTCTTTTATCATTATTCATTTGTTTTTATGCAGCCATTATCAGTCTTTATACTGGCAATAAAACGTTTACCAAGCCACATCACTTCAATCCCAGTACACACCAACTATTATCAAAAATATTTCTAAATAAATACAACAAAACATTTCTTGCGACCTTACGTGAAGTATTATAACAAAATGCATTATGAAGAAGAATTGGACCTGTTCTACAGGTGCATTAGAGCTAACATTAACATCATGCTTCATAAGACAATTTATGAGATTAATAGTACACTTTTACTCAGAACTCACTTCAAACCACCATCGAGTGTTTGCAATAAGTTCCTTTTGCGATCACATGTGGAATTTGGTCGTTTACTGTTGTTAAAATATGCTTTTTATAGCCTTTTATATCGCTGCAAAAATGAGCATTTCAGATGTAAGTTACACATTCATCTCAAGAAAAACACATAGAAACCATATCCTATCGTAATCGTGTGTTTATTATTTTATATAATCTATAGTGGCTGTTGTCATGTTTATTTCTGCTGTGTTGTATGCTCTGGCTGAAACTCACATTGTTTGTGATGATTTTACAAGCGCCTCTCCGTTCTGAAGTTGCCAGGTATACATTCCAAGTATGATACACATTAGCAAAAGGATCTATTTTAATTTTTATTTGTCTATATACACTTTGGGCGGCCGCGGTATATTATAAAAGTAGCCCAAAAAACGCAGCCCTCGGCTCAGTAATTTTTCCCGCGACTGTATTTTCAAAATAGCCCAACACTGTTCGCTGTACCCTCATCACACACTGATAGATAACCTTCCGCGCTGCGATGAGGGAAGAAGTTGGGGTCAAACCTTATCAAACGATTAATTTGCGTTAAAAAAATATTAACGCGTTAAAATTTTTAGATTAATCACATGAGTTAACGCGTTAATATTGACACCCCTAATATATATATACTGTATATATACCCTTCTAATGAACAGGTTTGACTACTTTAGTAATTTCTATGAGTACAAATCTTAATGTTAAAGCATATAATGATACTGTAAATGCAGACCTTGAGCCAAAAACTCATCACCAAACACCAATGACTTGTACATACACTATATAGACAAAAGTATTGGGACAGCCCCTTCTTTAGAGCAGAAAAATGCACTTCCAAATCTGTGGTAACAACGATGGGAACATAATTAATGTATTTAAAAATTGTATTTCCATCTCTGTTGCAACAGTTTTGGAAGTGTCATTGTACAAGTACAAGTCATTGGTGTTTGGTGATGAGTTTTTGGCTCAAGGTCTGCATTTACAGACACACCAGAGGTGTTAAACTGGGATTAGGACTTGGTTTTATGCAGACCAGTCAAGTTCTTCCACACTGACTGAATCAATAATTTTCTTTTTGAACCTTGCCTTATACACAAGGGCATTGTCATGTTAGAATAGAAAAGAATAGAAAATATATAGCAAACTGTTGCTATATATTAGAAGCACACAATTTCCTAGAATATCATTATATGCTTTAACATTAAGATTTGTACTCATAGAAATGACTAAAGTAGTCAAACCTGTTCATTAAAAGGGGCGACCCAATACCTTTGGCAATATAGTATATATGTATATACACACATATACACACACACAGTAACTGATAACTGCCAGACAGCTTTTCCTGTCTCTGTGGCTGATTCTTTACCAATATCCGCTGCATTATGGACTAGACCATAAGACATTAACTTAAAGGTGCCCATCCTTTTCTGACTCTGCAAGACAAAGTGCATCTCAAGTCCAAAGCAAATTATTTTGCAGATGCCAATTTTCTGATAACTCTACTATTTTCTCCATACAATTCCATTAAACAGTCAGTAAATATAATGTGGCTAGTCTGAGGTCAAGTCAAGTCACCTTTATTTATATAGAGCTTGTAACAATACAGATTGTGTCAAATCAGCCTTACAGTATTAAATAGGAAAATAGTGTCATACTATTTTCTGAGGGCCTATATACTAGCCTATATACTAATACTGATGGCCCATATACTAGTAATATCTAGTAAACTGGTTAGTAGATATCCACACTAAAAACGTGGACATTTGTGAATGTACGTGTACATTTGTGAGTCATGCTCATATTGTGAGTATATGCATACCTTGTCAAAAGCAGGAAATACAACTGGTTGTGTTGAGTATTCTGGAAAGCTTATATGTAGTTCTGTGGCATTTTCTGTGTATGGATTGGTCTGAATTGTCCCAATAGGGTTCAACATCTCTTCCAGCTCATCTGCAACACACAGAAAAAATGGCATTTCCTGAACACACTTCCTTCCTTTACAAGACATCAGTGCACAACCTTACACAAAATTAAGTATTACTCACAGATGAATTGATAACTCACACAGTCTTTTTCTAACTTCACAGACACACACCCTATGACACAACGGCCCAGCAGTTTACACAACCATGTAAGTCTCAATCAAACCCTATTAAGCTGATAATGTGTGTGTGTTCTCACCAGGAAAAGAGGACCAGCAGTGGAGGATAATGTCACCAGTCTTCAGCTGCCCTCTGTAGTCAAACACCATTGTGTTAACCCATGCTATTGGGTAGTGCTAGAGAGAAAATATAACATGCAAAACATATAATTAGTTAATGTGTAAGCATCATTGCCTGAATTGGTGAGGGTGGATGGGAGTTGTTAAACCCCCTATTAGAAAGGATAAAAAATAAGCCTTGGGGGCATGGGATCCCCATATATTGTTTTGGTAAATCGCCCATAACACACATAAGACAGTCAATTTGAGCACTGGTACACAAGCGCTTAAGAATGTGTGTAACGAATAAAGTTGTGTTAATCTCACCACTTTCCCCGCCTTGCGGATAGTCTGGTATTTGTTCAGGTGTGTGTTCTTGGTTGACCTCTGTTTCTTCACTTTGTCCATAACAGCGTAAATGGCAAAGCAGAGGCGGGCCATTCGGGGCAGGTCACAAACAGCGATGTCAAATTCCAGTGTTTTGTTCCACACATGCTCAGATCGACTGCTGCTCTCACTGCTGACCGCTGTCTTACACAACAGCTCTGTACCATGAAAGAGCCCTGCTCTAACTTGGATCTACACATATCCAAGTTACAAAAAAAAAAGAAAAAAAAATTGCATGACAATCCTTTATGGACTACATTATTCAAAGTTATGTGCAACTGCTACTTCCTATCCAGGTATAACAAAAATAGACATTTGACTGACATTTTTGTTATTATTATTACAGACAAGGTATTTGGATTTGGTAAAAAAAAAGTTTTTCTTTTTTTAAATAAAAAGTAAGGGTACTGTTAGATTAACATATGAAGTGAAGCCTGTAGCATAATGTGCATGACAGGATGTTACTTTGCTCAAACACGGTGAGCAATTCTATCACAATATGCTAACATGCATAATGAGTAAAGTGTTAAAGATTGTTATACACTAAAAGTGTAAAAGTTGCTTGGAAATCTTTTTACCATGTACATGTGCCCAGTTGGCGTATACTGTACACAGAAGTGAGGGATACTCTAAAAATACTGTCTGTGGTAATCAATGCATCAAATGCATTAGGCTAAATAAACCTAAAGGCTAAAGAAATGCAAATATCACGTTTCCACACAAACAAAAGCACATTGAACTTATGCATTTTTATTATTATATTTCTGTTTTTGTTTCACTTATTTCATGTCCTCTATAGACTTTTATAAATAGACATTAACAACCCAATCTCATGAGAAAATGTAACTATTTTATGAGAGGGTTATTTCATATGATTTTTGAAAATGCATGAATGAGATTATATAAATTCATACAAATTATCCACCAATTTGTCAACATGTAAAACAGTTACGAATTACCATAAGAGTCTGTCTTCATTACTTTGGAACGGACAATAAATGACACACTGCACAATATGTTTTCATTTCAATGTAATAATGATTCTGAGCCACTAGGAGGCAGATAAAGGTTTGTGTAAGGCTAGTGATAATTTTGAATCCAGAGGTGGTGATGTTTACCTTAGCAGCATCTTCAGCGTTCACCTTATTACCTTTCACAAGATTGATTCTAAACAGAGAATGAACCTTCCAAACACACGTATGTAACTGCTGAGGAAAGATAAAAAGAAGAGTATAAATTCTGACAATGAAATTATTACATTACAGTGGTACAAATACATACTCTCTATTGTCTTTGAAGTGCCATTAATTGCAAATAAAAGATTTTTGGGTCACTTGAACGTGAGGACCAGGCATCCTGTAAAATCACACTAACACCTTGAAAAGTCATTGCAAAAATGTCTCAGAAAAGTCCATTTTTAAACATTTAAAAATTCTATGAAAAGGTATAGCACAATTTCATTGCATATAGATATTTTGGATTTATTTTATCTAATGCAATGATATTCAGACATTAAGTGTGGCTTAAGTGTCCAAATCACCATGCAAGTTGCTATACCTCTGAAACGGGCAACCTCATACACACTAATTCAAACACATAGACGCTCACATAAATGCACATACTGTACACAGCCCCTTAGGGTTTTGGTTTAACACCAGCAGTTTTGCAGAGGTCAGCAATCTGACATCGGCAAAATAACTCACATGATCAGTGCTAAGACACACTTGCCTGACTCACTTCCTGGAACACATTTTTGAAACTCATTGGCCCAAGACCATGTTTGAGGAAACAAACTCTACTGTGCAATGGACGCTACACATGACCACGACTTACACGATATATCTGTCAAGACACATACTTATTAATACATTATTATAGTAAAAATTTGTGTGTGTATTGATTACTATTTGTATAAACACAATTTTACTTCAAATACCATGGTTAAACTATGGTTAATGTTGCAAACCCATGGTTAATTTGTGGTTACCATGGTTTAACTATAGTAACCATGTTTTTTGGTTGTATTTGTAGTAAAACCATGGTTAATTTTCGTAAGGGAGTAAAGAGTGTAATCACTGTGACCCTATGGCATTTTACAAACAATGCTCTGTTTATTTGAGCTGTTGAGATGTCAACTTTTGCCTCAACCAATGGCTTGAGTTTGAGGTGGGACTGCCTGTTTATCTGAACAACAAATGACGAGATGCAAGATGAAAGGTGTGTTTGGGAAACCTGTTTAGAAAAATAATTACTTTTGCATTGCTGTTTGGTGCTGCTAGGTGCTGCCTTTGATTAGCTGAAATGCAGGAAACACAGAAAGTGTCCTTACCGTTGGCGGCCTCTTCTTTGGGGGCAGCGGTAGAGGAGGGTTTGAAGTTTTCCGCGCAAGCACTGATCCAATTGTGCTGATTTCCTTCTCAAACATTGCCTTCACAACGTCACAGTGAACCAGTGTCAGATGAGGGCTCTCATTGGCCGACAAACAATCCCTAATGTACTACACACATAAACACACAGAGATATTAATATTAGAGTTCTCAAACAGAAAATGAATCATAATTTTGCCCCTACAAACCTAAGTACCTCAAAGTACCATGATGGTACCATGGTCCATGAGTTAAAAAACACAGTAACACTGTTAGATTTTGGTTAACTTTTAGTAATTTGTAAAATGTAAATGAATGATTTCTGACATCTGTGTGTGTGCAACTGTGTGTGTTTATGTGTCTGCATGGTCTGAGTTTATATATGTATTTCCTGGAACAACATCGCACTAATGATCCAAACATGCCACAAATGTCCTTAATGAACTCACCTGACTGGTTTTAAGCTCGTGATGAAACTAAACTATTGTGTACACAACATTTAGTAAAGCACACTCTCTTTTGTTTGAACATGACTTACCAGTTCGACATTTCACTAGCGGAATTTAAAAAAAAAAACAACAACGCTGGTGTTACTGTATATTTCAAGAGGTTTTTGCATGATAACAGTGTTGATGAACTACACTAAAGCTGACTGTGGTAATATGATGCATGATGAATATTAAATGTGAACACATGCAAAAAAGCAATTAAACAACAGATAGACTAATTCAGAGAACCCAACTGAAGAATTTAAGAAATATTTAAAAAATCATTACATGTAATGTTCAGTTGTCACTTTAAAGGATTTAAAAACTCGACATTGTGTAAAGGAATACAGTTCACACAATTTTGGTTACAATATTTTCAGTGATTAAAAAACTATTTCATTCTTTTAATATATAGCTTCAGAAGACACAAAAACCATATAGACTACTTCTAAAATTACCATGTTACTGGTCTTGTGTATGCAAAAAAAATAGTCATACAAATGTAAAGTCATAGAGGTTTGAAATGGCATGATGATGATGAGTAAATGACAAACTTATCTTATCTGAATGAAGAAATGCTTTTATAGGTGCAGCAAAGCTTGACACTTTAAGCTTCCCATTGCTCTAAAAACAGTATATAATGTGCTGTATTTTTTGCCACATTAACAATAGTGAACCTTGGAAAATATAGTTTGACATTTCAAGGCTATTTCTTGCAACGTATCTTACTTTGCACTGATTAAGAGGGTGATCTTCAAACAGGAACTCAAGTCTGCTGCTGACACGCAGCACATATTCGTTACGGGTACCAATGTCTTCCTCTGGGCCGTGAGTGGTCTGCCATTTCTTGAGAGTCTGGTCCATTAGTTCAGTTACTGTACAATGCAATGACACTTTCAGGCTGGCTGTGTCCTACAGAAAGAAAAAGAAAGAAAAGGATAAGACTGCTATTTAATTTCATTGTAAGGACATCTGCAACATACTACATACCAAAATAACACTACACACCTGTGACTGGTCGTAGTGCATGGTAATTTTGATTACGCCCTCATGCTTGTCAATCAAATTCTCCAAAGACCCTGTCTCCAGCTGCATGGAGTAACAGCTCCGAAGCCACTCCCCCCACGACATCAGCTGCATGCGCTGCATCTTCTCTTCGCTGATTCGCCTCATTTTGGAACGAAAGTCTTTTACTTGCTGGTCTTGCAGGGCATCCAACTCATGAAGACCTGTGCCATGTGACAAAGTTCTGTGACTTTACTCTCATAATATCAACAACATCCACTGCAAAGACGGTATCTGAATTTAAAATTATGTGAACTCAGTGCGAGTGTGAACCACTGTCACAGATAAAATGGCTTTAACGCTTATGTATTTATAATGTTTAAGGTAATGGTATTTTCCAAAATCATTATTTTTTTGAGTTTTATAAAGGAGTAAAAACAATGCGTTATTGTATTAAGGGAAGGGAATAGTTCACAGAATTGCACTGTACTATACTGAAGTGTGTGTGTGTGTGTGTGTGTGTGCGCGCGTGTGTGAGGAACAAGGAGAAATTCATGCAACCAGTTTGTTGCAGAAATTTAAGTCAACTTAGACTTAAATTTCTGCAACAAACTAGTTGCGTGAATTAAGCAATATAGCACGCAAAGTTTGTGGATTTGAAATTTCATGGAAGAAAAAAAGATTTTTCCTTTTGCGTTTCACAGAAAAAAGAAAATACAATGGATCTGCGAAACTAAAAGTGAGTAACTGATGACAATTTTCAATTTTGACTAAACTATTTTAATGAGCATCTGTTTCTGGAGAGTGACATCAGTGTTTTGTTTATGAAACAGAGCTCTGGGGAAAGGTTCCAAATGGCTTCCTGATAACACACATGATGACATTTAAAGAGCATTAAAAATTAATTTGATCCTCTCCACTAAGAGAGGCTGCCCATGTTATGTGTGTTTGCGTGTGTTTTAAAGTCAGCCAGTGCAGTGTGTGTGAGTGCATTAGCCTTGCGGGCTGAGCCTGACAATTCATCATAGCCCCATGATGATTCATCCTTACATACATACAAACAAACAATCAGCATCACTCTCAAATTAGCCTCTGCTGAGTCACACACACTTACTGTTAATTGCTGGTACCAAAAGTGTCAAAGATTACATAAACAGACACACATTAGAAGGTTCATACTAGATGTGTAAAACACTAAAATAGTCAGAAAAGAAAAGTTAATAATAAGTAATGTGCATTTTAGATATAATATTTATTGTTGCTTTGTCTACTTTTGCTCTGCAAATGAAGAATGACTAAATTATAATCTCATAATACACAAAAAAAAGTCACTCGTCGTCACTCACTGGGGTAACAACTTTAACCTGCAGAAAGGGTCACTGAAAAATCCCAGATAGTCTCATCCAGTCTACTGGATATTAGCTAAAAGTACAGCTCTCATTATACATGTGATTATGTACATATGTGTCACCTTTCCCAATGAGCACTCCGATCTTAGAGTCTAGTATGCGCTCTGCACGTCCACAGTTACGTGTGATAAGTTTGAGGACAGGCAGAAATGGTCGCACATCGCATAGCCGCCTGGTTTCATCCTCCAGCTCTTCGTGCACTGCTGCCTGGTTCACACACTCGAACATGTGACCCTCCATCTCCCCCAGCAATGAGAAGAGAGGGTATGTCTGTGCCTCCTTCCATAACAGCTAGATAAACACAAAAACAAGAGGATGAGAGTGAATAATCTGATCAAAATTGCTTTTCAAGTGCACTTGCATTTTTGTTGGTAATGGTTAAAAACTAAAACTCTCTGTGAGAAAATGTGAGTGGTGCTTGCCTTTGGAAAATTCCACCAGAATGCTAAAAGTGGTTGTCTGGGCATTGCTTTGTGGTTGTTAAAATGTTTTAAGCAGTTACTAGGGTGTTGCTATGTGGCTGTTAGGTCACTTCAAGCAAAGCAAGACTTTGCAATTAACTGCATTAATAATAAAACCAATGTATGAAATTACAGTTTATAACAAATATTTTAGATATGGCTATTAAAGCCCATGTTTCTATTTCATCATCCATTGTGTGAAAATCTTATATCTAATTGCTTACAAAAAAAGCACATTTCTCATCAACATGCCACAAGATTTCATTCATGTTCACGCACATATACTGCATCAATTTACACTGAATATTGTATACACAATAATAACTGTGATGCTTGCATTTTAAACAGGCTTTACTTCACACTGGAGATTGATAAGTTCTCTAGAGCAAACAAATTTAAGCCATAAAAAAGATTAAGAAATCAACTGAATGCGTAAAGGGGGACCATCAAAATAAAGTGTAACCAGCATTTATTTTAGTTGAAGCACAAATTAACAGAGAGCAGAGAATCTGCTTGCACACAAACACACGTACCAGTTTGATGTGTTGGATGGTGCTCTCTCGAGGAACCTCCATCTGGATGTATATTCCTGTGGGCAACAGGAAGTCGACCATCACCTGGTCGTCTCCATCCAGCCCTGACTCCGCCCACAAGTCCAGCTGATCTGTCTTGGCGGGAGGCATGGCAGACAGCACGCTGGAGCCAAACCATGGGAACCTGAACACAAATATATATTTAATATGTATACATATATATGTTTAATATGCATTCAGCTCAAACAAGTTAAGGGAACCCTTAATCATCACAGTATAACAGCAAGTCAATTAAACTTCAGGAATATCTATCTGTCCTGTTAGGAATCATAAGTGATTTGTTACAGTGATTTACTTTGGTACAAATGATAGTGACAACAGGTGCACTAGAGAAGCAACAGAAAGACAACCAACAAAAAGAAATGGTTTTTCAGTTCTCATCAAGCACACGTGTTTGAGCTTCCATATTTGATGTGTTCTATGTATGTGCATTGGTCAATGTTCATATGTGAATAAAAGCCTAAATTAATTCTGTTAATCATATAAAGCAACTTTGTCCTTTTGGAAGACAAAGAAAAAATGCTTAAATCATAAGGATTACCTTTAATGAGAGATGAGAATAAATAAACCCTCATTTATGTTCCGAGGATGAACGTAATTCTTATGGGTTATAACAGCTTAAGGGTGAATAAATGACAGATTTTTTTTTCTTTTTTGCATGAGCTGCACCTTAAAAAAAAACACTACAGTATGCTATAGCTTCAATTCAAAGATAACACTTTTGTGTGTCCATTAGGTAGTGCGCACATCCCTCTTATAAACAACTTGGGCTTAACTTGCTATTTTCAGAGTCAGTATTTTCCCTGAAGTGCACAACAATGAGTCAATGAAACACATGATGCTTATTATCTCTCTGCTCTCACCTTACTAACAAACTCAATACATCATAATTATGACATCATCAAACAGAGACTAGACATGTGCAGAGACTCACTGTCACACAATGTCAATCTTTGAGGACAGAGGTGGGGGATGTGGTTTGACAGCACACTTCCACACACAGGTGAGAAATGACAAGTTAGACAAAGACATACCCACATTAGGGGACAGAGGATGTGGGTTTTCATTTTGTGAACACAGATTGTCTCACACACACAAGCAAACTATTGTTTATTTAGATATACACAAACAGGAAAGAGTTAATTGCTGTGTCAATGCAGCTGTAAGTGCACTTTGTCTGCTGTTAGACAGGCCACAGTGCACCACATCCATTATAGCTCATATCAAGAGGTTCAAATAACTATGCCGTGAAGTGCTTCAGGAAGCCCAACCTCCACGTCCACCACAGCGCAAAAGCACTGACGTTCTCAGACCTCTGACCTCTCCCTGCTAACGGCACCATTTGTTAAGAGCGACTGTGTGCTGAGGTTTTACCCTCTATGTTGGTCCTTAAGAGAGCACTTTGTGAACTAGTGCTCTGGTTGACTGTGATCAAGTTATCAGAAAGCTTTCCACCATTCTTAAAAAGACAGTGATCAAGCAGGAAAATGTCAACTACAGAAGGACTAAACATTTAATGTGCTTTGCAGCTTTGCGTGAAAATGCCTTTTTCTAGAGAGTGTGTTTTTTCCTCTCTCCATACTTCCCATATTTTGGTGAGTCTTGAAGTACGCTATACCTGTTTAAGTGGGTCCTGGAATGGAAGTTTGGAAACCCCCAATATAAGGTATCAATGAGGTATGCACTAAAGTTCAGTAGTTAATATTATAGGGTTTGTTCAAATAAGTATGAGCAGTATTAATAGCAAATTTACAATCTTTAAAAAAAAGGTTATTTTATTGTAATCTTTGGTTCCACAAAGAAACTTTAACATGCATGGAAAATATCCACTGCAATAAAGGTTCTTCATAGTGGAAAAAAATATTATTTTAAGAACTGTTTACTGAAGGTTCTTTGAGAGAGAGAATAAAGCATATGGTGAAAGGTATGTGACCTAAGGAAATGTATATGTACATACAAAAAATATGCACTGGGCAGGTAAGAACAGAATACTTTTCATAAAAGTAAGACATGGCTGAAGTCTCAGCCCAAACTTACTTAATATTTATATTATTGAATTAGCAGAGCTGCTAGACCAATCTGAAAATCCAGGACTGTAACTGTATGACAAGTATAATATTCACTCTATTCAGAGATGATCTGCTGATTTCAATGGTCGTAAAACAACATCCTAAATCAATACTGTCATGAATGGGCTCTATAAATCAAATCAGATCAGGATAAAATACATAAACTTACTTTAGCACAACTTGCAGTAAAATACAAACAAACAAAAAAACCTTGCTACGTGTACTGCGTTAGGCTAACCAAGCAAGACTTGTCATAGCATTTGCATATTGTTGCTCTTTTGTTGGTTTTGATTGCTTCTATTGTCCTCATTTGTAAGTCGCTTTGGATAAAAGCGTCTGCTAAATGACTAAATCTAAATGACTAAATGTACTTGTAAAACCTCACAGGGCACTGTATGCCATTCAAATGTAATTATTATGAAAATCAGAATTTTCCCCATAGCACTAATTGGAAGGGAGGTGTGGGGTCCATTTAGTAATTATTACAGCCATAATTCATTCTATTGAAGGCAGAGATGGGCACTCGATTTAGTGACTCGGACTCGAGTCGCATTTTTATAGACTTCAGACTTGACTCAGGGCGAATTCCAAATGGAAGTGAGCATCCCTATGCCCTACTCCCTTCGAAGGGCAGAGCCCTGAAGGGATTCAGTTGTTCACTTTCGTTTGGAACGTCCCTACAAATGGCGTCCCCTTCCCGAAGTGCCCTTCAAGGGCGAAAAAAGCCGTTTGGAATTCGCCCTCAGACTCGACCTGAAATGACTCCAGACTTGACTCGACTCGAGGAAAAGAACTCGTGAATATTTTAAAGTGCCCCTATTATGGGTAATGAAAGGTTCATAATTTGGTTTTGGGAGTCCCCAACAACAGGTTGACATGCATTCAAGCTCAAAAAACACTTTCATATTCTTATAATATCCATTTCTTTTTACCTTATTTGCTCAACGACTCCCAAACGATTCGCTCAACGATTCATTTTTCCAAACTCCTCCTGTGCGTGATGCTAATCTGCGGTGATTGGTCGATTTAATTTAAAGCAGTGTTTGTGCGCTTTTAACACTCCAAAAGCAGCACCTAGTAGCAAAGAATGAATTTGCATGTTCATTCAGACCAACGCGAAAATCAAGTTTTCCCAGGTCTGCGCTCGCAACAAGTGGGCGGGCAATATGCTAATATTTCATGTTGACGTCAACATGAAACGGCTTGGGATTCATTTTAAAAACGACTCGTTTCAATGATTCAGAGTCGACTCTTTCTTTTGAGAGACAATAGGCGCGTTCAACTTTAAGCGGCGCTGCGCAGAATGCTCAGTGTATGACATCACAGTACCGCGAGAGCGATAAGAGAGCAGACGGATCCTATGCTTTCGAATGGCTCTCGCGGTACTTTGATGTCATACACTGACCATTCTGTGCAGCGCCGCTTAAAGTTGAACGCGCCTAACAACTTTATACACGGTGCACTTTCAGATTTAAAACTTTGCAGGATGTTTTCATTCACTTAGAGCTGTGTTACACACTGCATGAAAGGTCATTTTCCAAAATCCATAATAGGGGCACTTTAAAAGCAACTCGAGTCTTTTATCCTTAAATGCATATATAACTGATTTTCAAAAGGCGGACCGCATCCGCACCCCGGCATCCATCCGGACCGCGAGCCAAGTAGGGCTGAACGATTTTGGAAAATAATCTAATTGCGATTTTTTTTACCAATATTGCGATTGCGATTTAATATGCGATTATTTTTTAAAGCTCTTTATATTCTGTATTATTCAACAAAGACAATCAATAAATCATTGTATAGTATGCAGTGTTGGGCACGTTACTTTAAAAAAGTAATTAGTTATATTACTAGTTACTTCTCACAAATAGTAACTGAGTTACATCATTATAAAAGAAACTAATTACCAGGGAAAGTAACTATTGTTACTTTTTTATGTTCAAATATGTCAAATAACTTGGATGTCCCCAATATTAAATGTTAAATGAATGAAATGGACACTAAATAGAATACATTATTATTATAAAACATTGCACACTAATCTACACTATTTTAATGTTTCTGTGGGACAATGTGAGAGACACCTATCAAATTCAATTGATTATTGTAAATATTATCAACCCTCTATGGACACCTTGGCATAGTAGTATATCAGATAATTAATATTGGTCTGGTGAGTAAACTAAAAAAATGACAAGCCAATGGAGATTATATTGCCAAGGTGTCCATAGAGGGTTGATGATATTTACAATAATCAATTGAATGATTTTCAGTTATATATAATTATATCTATATAAAGCTTATGTTTGTAAAATGGCACAGTTTTTTTTTAAATATCTCACTTAGCATCAGTCAGTCAAACATTATAATATGATATTATGATAATTTAGAATTAAATTTGAGCAGTATATGATGATAGAACTTTAGTAATTAGAATAACCATGTATGAATGTATTTGTCATGTTGACTGAACTTAGGACTGGTGGTGGTGCTTAAGATATTGTTTGTCATTTAGTGTTTCTATAAAAAAAGGAAAAATAAATCTACAAATAATACTGATAAGATAACAAAACTACTACGAATTCTACTACTAATAACAATATAAAACGCACTAAGTATTATTTAGCTGCTGGGTTCATGAATATTAATCAGGTTGTCTGCGTTCGCTCGAACTGATTCGCTGAAATCAAAACAGGGACGATGATAGGTGAGCGCCGGCCAATGAGATTGCCGTTTACGCATTAGCTCCGCCCACTAGCGGAGAACCCGGCAGTTCTTAAAAGCTGAAGAACTCCGTTATTTTGACAGGAAAATACAACAAATGATATCGTTTACATGTAGCGCGTCAATTCTGCATGTTATGTAAGACCCGCGGACACGAAAACAACCCGCAGCAAACTGCAGACTTGGCAACATAGCGATGCCAACTTGATGCTTCCTCTGAAGACTGCTTAGATGTGTTCGACTTGAAGCAGCGCTGCTAGACCTATCGTTGTGTGTGTCATCAAAGTACTGTGAGAGCTATAAGTGAGCAGACGTCTCCTGTATGCTTTCTCTCGCCGTACTTTGATGTCATACGATCTATCTTCAAGTCGAACACACCGCTTTACTCCTACTCTCGCGTGTCACGTGACAGTGTAATCGCAGCCTCTGCGGTTGAAGAATCGCGTTTCCTCATATCGCGATATTATCGCAAATGCAATTAATCGTTCAGCCCTAATTTCAAGTGAGTGGCGCGTCAAAACAGCGGAGCAGATCACATAACAAGCGTCGTTTATGGCAAATATCTTTCAGCGCTATATACTCTAGTATTTTTATCTAAAGCCAAACGCGCTTAATTCAAGCCCTTTCAGCTCCGTGCACGTTCTCTCTCTCCAGACGCGCGCCGGCGCCAAGTTTAAGAGCTGCGGATGACATGGTTATTTTAACAACAACAGAAACAATGCTGAAAATCTAGTTATTTCTCTTACTATCTATTTATCTCTCAATAACCTATGACTCTGACTGTTCAAACCAGATGTGACAAGACGTTTCTGATCAACATTTAGCATTATTAATCTGTAGGCTAAGAGCATTTCAAAAGAATATTGTAATTATAAATGGGAAAATTGTTGTTAAATGGCTAGGATAGAACGTAAACTTTGAAACTGCTGGTTATCTTTGTTTTCTGCTCAAGATGAGAACGTTTTGATTATTGCAGATATTTTTAGTAGATAATGCTTATAATAGGCTATATTTAAATAGTATAGATTTAAGGAGGAAAACCCTGAACAGAAACAGTGTTTTTTGTCACATGGCCTCGCATGTATCTAAATGTATAAGTACAATACATGTAAAAAAAATAATATATATATATATAAACTATATATATATATATATATATATATACACACAGTATATTTATATTTATATTTATATTTACTTTTAGTCCAGACCTTTGCTTGGAAGAAAATATAGAGGCCTCTTTTGAATACCCCTGACAATTGAACAATTGAATACCCTGACTTTTATCAAAAATAAATACCTGATTTTTATGGTTTTGTAATATGTGTCACATATTTCCTTATGTGTCATGGTGGATAGGACTCCTATTACAAAATTTGATTACAGAAAAACTGTTTTGAACATGGGAATGGATTAAAACATAAGTAACAGGCTGGATGTACATTAACCTTACATCTTAACACCTCTTTAAAAAAAAAAAAAAAAAAAAAAAAAAGCAGATCATAGATCATGTATTTTGTCTATAGCCTATAAAACAGCTTCGTAAATAGGAAGATTTCAATACATGAGGATTATGAATGGGATTTTTTTAGCGAGCCATTAAATGACTTGAGACTCGACTCGGACTCATGACCAAAGACTCGAGACTTGATTCAGACTCCAGCGACAAAGACTTCAGACTTTATTTGGACTCCAAGTTAAAGACTCGTGAACATCTCTGATCGAAGGTCTCCACACAGAGTTCTGCATTAGAATTCTTCATGTGTGTAGGCAGACATAGTCTGTCTACCTTTAAATTTAATTTAAATAATTAAAAAAGGGCTTTAAAATTCTGGATATACTTAAAAGGTAGGTGTGAAGATGCCCTACAATATAAAGACCTTAAATCACAACTGAACTGAATCCACAGAAAGTAGTACCACAGCCCACAAACAACACTCCCAATATTAATGCATCACAACAGTCTATTAGATTAAAGGAAATTATGAATTTACAGAGAGATATTTATTCTAATGCACATACAGTAGGACACTGGAGAAAACAAATGAAAGCCCAAAGGCAAATTAAATCTGGATCTAAACAATAAGCACAGCCTATACATCTCTTCTCTGTCAAAGACAGAACATTGAGAGGGCACAAAGTTCACAATCAGTGACCACCAACTGGCCACAGGAAGACAAAAAAAAGACACAGCTACTGAAAAGTGCATTTGCAATCACTGCACACCAGGGCAGGTCCAGACAGAGGTGCACTTCCTCCTTCACCACTAAAAATACTCTTTTTTTTTTTTTTAAGAGACTCAACTCTACAGAAGAATATAACTTTTTATCTCGGAGTCCCTTTCATTGAATGAAAAAGAGAAATGTAAAATTTTAAGGGGCCACATCCTCCTTAAGGCTGATTTATACTTCTGCGCATCGAAGCTACGCCGTAGGCTTGTGTAGTACGGCATAGCCTACGCCGTAGCCTGACGTGCACCGCTCTAAGCGCATCAATTCTACGCAGACCGCATGCGCTGTGATTGGTCTGCTAGAACCCATCCCTCAGTTTGTATTTGAGTTTTGTGTGTGTTTTTTCCCACTTAAATATATTTTAATGTTACACCCTCTTAATTAAAATAAAACAAAGCAAAGAACAACGGTCTAATTATTTATTATACAACATAACATATACATCACTTAGTTGTCCGCAACAAACAATGTTGTTCAGCCATGGTACAAGTCCTTCTGGAGATTGAAAGAATGCCATCTTTTCCTGTTCCGTTGTGGTCTATTTTTTTGTAGTTTTAAATAAACTATCTGTTCTTTAATATTTATTTGCCGCTGTCACAGCTGATGCTTCTCCGATAAGCTGCTTTTTCTTCGGCTTTTGCCTGACACTTGACCTTCACTGACACTTGACCTTCTTGACACTTTCGCCTGACCTTTCTTCGGCTTTTGCCGGGGCAGTCGTGGCCTAATGGATAGCGAGTCGGACTTGTAAGCGGAAGGTTGTGGGTTCGAATCTCAGGTCCGGCAGGGATTGTTGGTGGGGGGAGTATCCTCCTTCAATACCATGACTGAGGTGTCCTTGAGCAAGGCACCGAACCCCCAACTGCTCCCCGGGCGCTGTAACATGGCTGCCCACTGCTCCGGGTGTGTGTTCACTTAGGATGGGTTAAATGCAGAGAATACATTTCACTACTGGTTATATACTCTCTATGTAATTGTGTATGTGACAAATAAAAATAATCTTATCTTATCTTATCTGACACTGTGGGTTACACCAGCAACATGCCTGTGGACACTGCACACTAGTGGTTTACAACGATGCAGAAGTATAAATGAAAAGCGACGCATAGCCTACGGCGTAGGTCCGACGCAGAAGTATAAATCAGCCTTTAGTGTCACTGCATTTACACAGCTGCCACAATCTAAGAGACACTGAATGAACACATCAAGTATAAACCTCCCAAGCATAAAATGATGCATATGTACAGAACATATGAGCTCTTATTCTTATTGGTTATTTGTTTATTAATCAATTTTCCTGTAATGCATAAAGTGGGGAAAAAAAATATATTTGATCCCCTGCTGATTTTGTACGTTTGCCCACTGACAAAGAAATGATCGGTCTATAATTTTAATGGTAGGTTTATTTGAACAGTGAGAGACAGAATAACAACAAAAAAATCCAGAAAAACGCATTTAAAAAAAGTTATAAATTGATTTGCATTTTAATGATTCAAATAAGTATTTGTAAATAAGTATCAAATAAGTATCCCCTATCAATCAGCAAGATTTCTGGCTCCCAGGTGTCTTTTATACAGTTAAGGAACTCTCTTAAAGGGAGTGCTCCTAATCTCAGTTTGTTATCTGTATAAAAGACAACCTGTCCACAGAAGCAATCAATCAGATTCCAAACTCTCCACCATGGCCAAGACCAAAGAGCTGTCCAAGGATGTCAGGGACAAGATTGTAGACCTACACAAGACTGGAATGGGCTACAAGACCATTGCCAAACAGCTTGGTGAGAAGGTGACAACAGTTGGTGCGATTATTCGCAAATGGAAGAAACACAAAATAACTGTCAATCTCCATTGGACTGGGGCTCCATGCAAGATCTCACATTGTGGAGTTTCAATGATCATGAGAACGGTGAGGAATCAGCCCAGAACTACACGGGAGGATCTTGTCAATGATCTCAAGGCAGCTGGGACCATAGTCACCAAGAAAACAATTGGAAGACAAAGGAGGTTGTGTTGGACTTCAGGAGAAACTCCGTTGACCACCCCCCACTGACCATCGACAGCTCGACTGTGGAGAGAGTCAGCAGCACTAAATTCCTGGGGGTGCACATCACAGAGGATCTCACCTGGACCACCAACACCATGTCACTCTCCAAGAAGGCACAATAGTGCCTACACTTTCTCCGCCGGCTGAAAAGAGCAAGTCTCCCTCCACCCATCCTCACCACATTCTACAGGGGCACCATTGAGAGTGTGCTGACCAGCTGCATCACTGTCTGGTACGGGAACTGTAGTGCAGCAGACCGCAAGACCCTCCAGCGGACAGTGAACACAGCTGCAAAGATCATCGGTGCCCCTCTCCCATCCATCCTGGACATTTTCCTTGCACGATGCTCCAGCAAAACCAACAGCATTGTGAAGGACTCCACCCATCCCTCCCACAGTCTCTTCCAGCTCCTACCATCAGGAAGATGGTACTGGAGCATCAGAGCCCGCTCCGCCAGACTGCTCAACAGCTTTTTCCCCCAGGCTGTGAGAGCCCTGAACTCAAATCACCCCACCCCCCCTCTGAAACCCCATGCAAACCCCTACCTCCTGAAACAATGACTCACAATGTTTCTCTCTGCACATGTACAGTATTTATGTGAAGCATTCATATAGTTTGTATAGTCTGTATATTTTTTTTTTAGTTTGTACAGGGTAAACACATACATATACACACACACATATATATATATATATATATATACTTATAGTCAAAATCTGTCAGTAGGTTAGTTGTGTATAGGTTTATAGTGTTTTACTTCATTGTTGTATGTCTGTATTTATGTAGCACCGTGGTCCTCTGAGGCACGACATTTCATTCCACTGTATGTCCCCATATGTAGCAGAATAACAATAAAGCTCAACTTGAACTTGAACTTGAATTGGTAACACACTACGTCGTGAAGGACTGAAATCCTGCAGTGCCCGCAAGGTCCCGCTGCTCAAGAAAGCACATGTACAGGCCCGTCTGAAGTTTGCCAATGATTCAGAAGAGAACTGGGTGAGAGTGTTGTGGTCAGATGAGACCAAAATCAAGCTCTTTGGCATCAACTCAACTCGCCGTGTTTGGAGGAGGAGGAATGCTGCCTATTACCCCAAGAACACCATCCCCACCCTCAAACATGGAGGTGGAAACATTATGCTTTGGGGGTGTTTTTCTTCTAAGGGGACAGGGACAACTGCACCGCATCAAAAGGGACGATGGACGGGGCCATGTACCACAATGCCAGGGCATTGAAAATGGGTCGTGGATGGGTATTCCAGCATGACAATGACCCAAAACACACGCCCAAGGCAAGGAGTGGCTCAAGAAGAAGCACATTAAGGTCCTGGAGTGGCCTAGCCAGTCTCCAGACCTTGATCCCATAAAAAATCTGTGGAGGGAGCTGAAGGTTCGAGTTGCCAAACGTCAGCCTCGAAACCTTAAAGACTTGGAGAAGATCTGCAAAGAGGAGTGGGACAAAATCCCTCCTGAGATGTGTGCAAACCTGGTGGCCAACTACAAGAAACGTCTGACCTCTGTGATTGCCAACAAGTGTTTTTCCACCAAGTACTAAGTCATGTTTTGCGAAGGGGTCAAATACTTATTTGACCCATTACAATGCAAATCGATTTATAACTGAAATGCGTTTTATTGGATTTTTTTGTTGTTATTCTGTCTCTCACTGTTCAAATGAACCTACCATTAAAATTATAGACTGATCATTTCTTTGTCAGTGGGCAAATACACAAAATCAGCAGGGGATCAAATAAATGTTTTCCCCACTGCATATACTAATAAAGAAATCTGAATTTAAGAGAAATAAGGGGCATTAAACAGTAAATAGAAAGGACCATAAGGTTTTGCCACTGATTAATCTTTTGATACAAACAAGACAGGAAGGTCTCTCCCTATTATACTCAGACACACCAGTATGCTTGTGCCCTCTCTCTTTCTCTCTCAAAAGTACCATGACTAATGGAAGACCTTATGACCCAGCCACATGCAAATGCTAAAAAAAATACTGCAGCTGTGACTGAGTTAACCCTCCACCCCCACCCCTAGTCCCCACACATATTCAAACAGCCCACAAATCTTAAAAACACTGATGAATGTGCACATAAAGCTACAGTATAAACACATCAGAGACAAGTGCAGCACTAAATCCAGGCAGTTTCCGGAGAGTGATGCCATAACTATGGTCACCGTTCCGCTGATTAAACGTATTTGGATGGAATGAAAAGCCCATAATCCTGTATCCTCTGACTTCTTTACTAAATAAATGTCACATGAATTGTTTGTTTGTAGAGTCAACATTTATAGGTGTGATGTAATTTTGGAAAAACTTGGTGAGTGGCTTTTCATTGATCCTATCTGTTTTAATCTCGTGCTTTCATGCTCAAGCAATCAAAGCAACATGAAAAACATAAACATAAAACTTTATTACAATGCTTTTTAATCTTGAAAGTATTTTTCCAAGACTTGTAGTCTTAGTAGACCTAGATACATTGTTTTATCATTTAAAATTCCTGCTTTTTGTTAAATGTTTTGCTTAATATATGTAGTGACATTTTGTCCTATCCAGCCCTCAACAATACAAGTATGCTACAAACTGCAGAGATACAGTTCCTGTATCAATTGATTTAATACCACTTTGTAACTTACTTTTGTGTTAATTTTAATGAAAATGAAGTATGGTGAAGGCACCGCATACACAATGCTGCAATCTTGTGTCAGATACAATAAGGTAGAAAAGGATAGTTAAAGTGGGAGAAAGCCTGAAAAAGAAAGACAGATGTGGATGGGGGGTGGGGAGGTCATTAAGCTGTAAAAGTTCTCAGCAAGAGATTGGATTTAGAGCCCCCCACCCTGGCACTAATCTGATAGTTGTTTGACTCCCATTATGGCATCAGTTCAACAAATTGTGATGTCATAAATTGTTTTTTATTATTATCCGAATCAAGTACACCAGGCAGCCATTTAAAAAAGTAAACATCTGTTTATTTCATAATTTAAATAAATTTGCAAGCTTATTAAACAATTAATACTGTACACCTTTTTACCAGTATATTTGGTTCTTCTCATGCACATTAAGCAAGTAAATTCAGTGCAGTCACAAGCAGCATTCAAATCAATAATGTCTAAAATAATGTAGGGTAATGTAGGGTTAAATATCACACTTAAAACCTAGGATTAGCCTAGTTAACAATTTTTATTTATTTATTTATTTATTTTTAATGATATGCTGGGGGAAAAACAAAAGGGAATGTTGAATCTCTAGAGCATGATCCAAGGAATTCAGGGTATATAAAAATATGATACCAAATACCAACATTCTGTGCTTTGGCCACTAATAAATGGAAAAAAAAAATCTCACAGAAACAAAACATTTTCCAGCACTTTGTGCATGAATCCATTATTATCCTGAGAAAAATTGTTTTTTTCAGCCTGTCTAAAACGCATGCTTTCAGAAACCACCACCAAGCCATTAATGAATTAGTAACACAATTCAGCTATAACTCCTGTAAATGACTGTTATTTCACCATGTCAAGAGAAGGAAATCAAGCTAAAATATCAGTTATGCGACACTTCCTCTATTTCAGACGCAGTGTGATGGTAAAGCAATATAAAACCTCCCCATGTTGTTATGTTGTGAAAATGAATTGCTTCTTTGAGAGAGAATACACTTGTATTAGTTTCTTTACCAGAGAGGAACAAAAGACCTCTGTACTAAAAAAGCTTGGTGGGAGTGCACACACACCCCCACGCACACAGTGGAGGGTTCAACAGAGGTCACAGAAAGACTTGTTGTTGTACATTCACAATTTAAAAAAAATAAATAAATACATGAACCATAGGCTCTTTTTCGCACTCTCATAGGCACATGGGAAAACCACATGCAAATTTCCCTATCTGATTCTACGAAGCAGAAACTGCTAAAAATACCACTTTGACAACACATTATCTCTTTATTACTTTATTATATGCATCTCTTCTGTCATTCTACATATCCCTCCTTCTATCACTGCATTATTCAAACAGAAAAAAAATGACCAGAGTCAAAAAAAAACATGCATATAAATATCTACACACTGTTGCCAAGGAGTCAAGACTCAAGGACAAGGGGACTGTCATCACTAACTATGGTATAGTCGATCACAATTTCATTAATCACTTAAAAAAAATCCACAGGAAGTCGCGTAGTCCGTGATGGACAGATCATTAACAGCTGGTCTATGTGGTAATTACAGTACATCGGTAAGGATGTTAACCTAGAAAAATGTGTGCTATTGCCGGTGCGATCATTTGCATTTAACTTAAAATATTCCATCATTTTTGGTCATACATATAAGAGTAATACATCTTTCGAATCTGTGAAAGGTCTACTTTTATTTGTGTGCACTCACAATAACAACAAAAATTTTGTGAAAAACTAATTTTTTTTCAGTCGGCACTTTCTGCCGTCTAGGTCTCTTGACCTTTAAAAATACTGAAACTCTGTGTTAGCCTCACAGACATGAAAAATATATCTATAGAAAATGTCTACTTTTAAATTAACCAATTCAAATGGAAAACAAATATGTTAAGGCAGTCTTCTTGTTAAGATTCATAATCATTACTTTTGCAGGTCACTGTGGCAAGCTTTATGTGTCCGCTTGAGTGCTGATAGGCTATAGGCAATTAAAGGCTCATTATTATAAATGATGTGGATAATTAATATATACATGTGATTATTTGACTAATTGCTTAAAATGAACAACTACTAGTTGACCAGAAAATCTTTAGTCGAGGGTAGGGATGTCAATTTTCAATTATTTCCATAATCGATCGTCGTTTAAATTAACGATAAATTAATCGATTAATCGTTAACCTTAACTACTGCAAAATGGTCTATTGCAGTGGCATATAGTCACCGGCATGACAGGATGTGCAAATGCCACTCAATACGCCAGCTTCCTCACCCGAATGAAAAGGGTGTTTAGTCTAAATAAAAGGCTGGTGGCAGGATGGTAAAATGAATGGATGTGATTACGATCATTTGATAAAAGGAAGAGAGCGCGCCGTAGTTACGCACGGGATCATTATACTTTATGTGCTGTTTCATATCCTGTCACAGAGACCGCTGAATGCGCCTTTTTAAATGGTTTCATGGTGCTCATTTTTTTATTTTTAAAACATCATAGCAATGTTTGCAATTGACATTATCGGGATTTAAAATAAAATTATCCCAAACGCAAGTACGGCGTGTAGGGCTGTGACGTGCGGTCAGTGATCCGCTTCCAGAACCACCAGCGTTGCTACGGCAAAACACACTGTTACCCATTTGAAAGATTTTAATGTGAGTATTATGACACAAGTGAGGTACAAAGCTTTGTTAATAAGATAAATAATTGGTTAGCAGGCAAATGTTACATCGCGACCATGCTTTTTGATTCATGCCGAGCACATACATTTAAATCAAGCCATATGCGGCTTTGTGTTCTGTTTTTCCGGATGGTCACGAATTTAATATTATTTATTGTTTCTTTTCCCAAATCCTCACTGTCTCACCCTCTAGATTCGCAGGTTTATTTTATTGTTGTTCACTTTTAATCACTGTTTTCACATCTTTTACTGTGGTAAACGTGTGGGGGGAAATGAAAGATTTCGTGGCCATGAATTAAGAATTCGTTACTATGACTTAAATTGTTCCCGCATTTAAGTTAAATCATGGGTTTTCTAGGGAACAAATTAATGAAACATGGACAGCTGCCACAAATTAATATGTCGTAGGAACGAATTAACAAGTTGTATGAATGAATATCCTATATCTGTCCTGCTCGCGTGAGCAGCCCTGTCAAAGCGAAGTGCCCGATATGCAACAATCTAGGGAAACATGATTTATCACTACATTTCAATACAAAAGAACTTTGTACTGTATCTGTTTTAATGTACTGTACTTTTAAAGTTTGGATCATATTAAAAGCGTAGTTTGTACATTAGTAAAAACATTTCTTGTAAGATCCATCCCCTTCACCGTCACTCACAGCCGTTTGCACGTGTTTTGCGCATGAGCCGCACGCACCCCAAAATGAAACTGCTTAATCGACCATCGATAGCTTTTATCGATTATATCTCTTATCGACAATTAATCGATCATCGATTAATCGTTGACATGCCTAGTCGAGGGCAGCCATAGAAATTTTAAAGGATGACTTATCTGTTTCCATTAGGGCTGGACCAGAATATTCGATTATTCGAATATTTGTTCGGTGGGTTGGCATTCGATTTTCAATTTTGAGATTCGAATTTTGAATATCCTTTTTTTTTTTTTAACACCTGGCATCCCCCGCGAAACGGTTCTCAACTTGTCCGCCTGGCTGAACATCTGCACAAGCAACAGACCGTTCGCCAATGAAAGACATTCGTGCTGACCTATAGCATGCATATATTTCATGAAAAATCTTCTATTAGCTATAAGCGCGCTTGCCGCACATCTACATTTGAAATAATGAACTTAAGCGCGCAAAAGACGCGACATGTAAACGGACCCTCTGCTATCACAAAACCAAATGCGATGCATGCGTTTTCTTTCTGTCAACTGTCCCGAGATGCGAGTGAAAGTCTTGGATCAGCGTGCAGTAGCTCTTGTATTGCAGACGAGATGCACTGATGTGAAGCCGCTTTGAGAGAGTGAAAGAGAGAAGATGCGGTGTCCAGCTGAATCACTCACTCTGTTTTCAAATGACTGATTTAATCTGACAGTTTGTGTGGATTTATTTACTCATCTAACCTACATGCTATTTTCAATAAATGTTTGCAGGAATTTCACTCATTATAAACTCGAAAGCTGCGGGAATGAGTAAAACTATGCGATATACACATAAATTCAGGACCTGATTAAATATAACTATTATACAGAAATAAATATAACTCTATTATACAGAAATTTGTGAAATAAAATTCCATGACTTTAACAAAACTTTTCCAGGCCTGGAAATTGCTGTTTTAAATTTTCATAGCTTTGCCAGGTTTTTCATGACCGTACGAACCCTGTTAAAAGCAACTGATGCACGCTTTCAATCACTAAAGATTAGACCTCTCCCTCCTCTAATCACATGCCGGTGATCCGTTACCCCGCTTTATTTCGGGACCTCTCAATTTACAAATTAAGCACTGGGCTACTTTATTAAAAGTATTGCTCTTAACAGACCTGTGTGTTTTGTATCACTAGTGCAGTGTCCGTTCTCGGAGCATATAAGCCCTGCCCGTGTGAAGCGCGCCACTTCCAGCTCGCGCTGTTCTGTAGTTTATTAAAAGTTTATTAATTCTGAACGTGTCGCGTGTCCATATTGCACCAAAATGCAACACTGCGTCGCAGCAACACACCCGGCACGCGTGAAGTCTATTGGATGAACGGTTCTCGACATAATAAAAATGCAAGCAGACAGACAGACGCACAGAGATTCCTGCCTTTATTAGAAAGAAAAATATGTTCAGGCCCCTCCCTCCGAAGATTCGATGTTGATTTATACCGAAGCTTCGAAGCTCAAAAAATGGTATTCGGACCAGCCCTAGTTTCCATACATGTCCTTTTATAATTACCAATTAACATCTCCGGTCATCATTTAAGTGATGCAAATTAAAACTAAAATTAGATGCTTCTATAGGATTATTACTTAAGCTACGGCCTGCAAAGAGCTTACAAAGGATGTGCGGGATTGTGGAGAGGAACCAATCAGGAGAAGGGTACAAAAGTATTTGCAAAACATTTGACATGCTATAGAATACCATTAAGGCCATCAACAACAAGAACGGGATAACAGGACATCGCAATAACCTTCCAAAGAACAGGGCACCTGTCAAAAACATCTAAGCCCACCAACATTTTGCCAAAACCATGTGGAAAATTTTTTTATGGCCTGATGAAACTAAATATAATTTTTGGGCCACAATTTTCAAAGGTATAGCACAAAAACAAGTTGGTCATTAACCAAACCAAAATATTTTCCAAGATGAAGCAAGGTGGTGCAAGCATAATGCTGTAGAGAGTTGCAAGATTGAAGGAATCATGGATAGTGCCAAAAACCAAAAAGACTATTTTGGCTCAAAACCTGCAGACATTAAAAATCTGAGAATGAATCTCCTCCAAGGGAATAGCTAATGTGGAACTGGGAGAACTTGCACCTCATAATCTGTCCTACTCACACTAAGAACCACACAAGTCAGTAATGCCCAGTGTGCACAAGCACCAAAGTGCTCCTAACTTTTTTCCACCTGCTTCAAATGCTTACAGTGGACTCTTTGTATTCTAGTCTGTCAGTGCATGCACACACACACACACACAAAAACACACACTCACCTGCTGTCTTTGCAGTCTCTTATTTCTCAGCCAGCTCCATGATGGGATGAAGAGGATGCTGCATCTAACAGAAAGACACAGAGAGTATTCAGATGAGATTATTTGAGATGAAGGGGAGTCAGAACTGAAGGTCAGTGAGTGTCCCTAAATCAGCGAAGACGGCAACTCAGAGCTAATAGTTCATAGTACAGTATCACCCCTGGTTGTTCTGGATAATTTGACTGTATTAATGTTTGCCAACAAAAAAATAAACAGAGATTACTAACACACTCACCACTTTATTAGGTACATTTGTTCAACTGCTCATTAACGCAAATATCTAATCAGTCATTAACAATACATTTAGGCATGTAGACATGGTCAAAACAATCTGTTGAAGTGCAAACCAAGCATGCGAAGAGAAGTTATTTAAGTGACTCTAAATGTGGCATGGTTGTTGGTGTCAGATGGGCTGGTTTGAGCATTTCATAAACTGCTGATCTAATGGGATTTTCATGCATAATTATCTCTGGGGTTTATAGAGAATGGTCTGAAAAAATAAGAAAAATAAAAAAAATCCAGTGAGTGGCAGTTCTGTGGGCGAAAATGCTTTGTTGGTGCCATAGATCACAGGAGAATAGCCAGACTGGTTCGAGCTGATAGAAAGGCAACAGTAACTTGTAACCACTCGTCAGAACCGAGGTATGCAGAAGAGCACCTCTGAACGCACAACACATCTAACCTTGAAGCAGATGAGCTACAGAAGCAGAAGACCTCACCTGGTTGCCTGGTCTGATGAGTCTCTACAAAGAAAAAAAGATTGTCTTAGTAATTTTGTCTTGTTTTTTAGTTTAAATATCTAAACATTCTTAAATCAGGATGCATTTACTTGAGAAGCAAAATGCAGATATTATGTCTTGTTTTCTAAATTGTGTTTCAAAAAAATATCTGCCAGTGGGTTAAGAAAAATTATCTTAATTCAAAGGATTATTTTTATTGCCCCATTGGCAATCACTTTTCTTTTTTTTTAAATCCCTTTTTGCAGTGCATTTCTGCTGTAACATTCAGATGATAATGTCAGATGGTAATCTGGCGAAAGCAATATGAAAGTTTTAGCTGTGGTAAAGATGTGCAGTCTTGTTCATATAGGTTGTAATAAGTCTTAAAGACTCCATTTGAAATGCTCAGTCATTGACATTTCACATGAATTATAACCCTTCATCATGAAAACACACCTTTTAATAGGAACATTCACTAAGGTTACTGGAAACCAGTACAGGGTGATGTGACAAATCGGTAGGGTTGGGAATCGGAAATCGATTCCGATTCCAGAATCGGATACTTAAGGTCAGGAATCGGATACTTGTTGTCAAATTAAAATTTCGATTCCGCCTATCGATTCCTATGCGCTTTTTTTTTTTCTTCATCTGTGAGGACCTACAGTGATCTGCCAGGACCTTGCTCGCTATTAAGCGCTCCAAAATTTGGCTACAGTTGCGATCAGAAGCCAAAAAAGTAAAGTATAATATCTGTGATAGCTAAACATGTTGCAAGAGAGGTGTCACCACCAACATGACAAAGCACTTTAATTTAATAGATCGTTAAAGATCGCGAACACGATTCAAACACCAACGTGATTCTATTCCTAAATTACAAAGATACGTCTGTTTCATTCCTCAACCTTTGACTTACAGTGTAAGATCACATCAGTGTGATTTGAACATTTAAATCTGCGTTCGCGCTGCCACTGACCTGAAGAGAGCAGCTGTCATCTGTCATGAATGAAAGCTTCACAGTCTTTTCAACCAGACAGTATCATTATTTCTGTGTTACAAACATTCAAATCACAGAAGTACTGGGATAAACGTTTATAGTTCAGATTAAACTCTGATGTGTACGGTAGCGATTAAAATAGAGTAAATCACCTTTTGAAAGTAATTTGACACTTCAAATGTAGATTTATCGATTACATAGTTACGCCTGTAGGTGTCGAAAATGGTCTGTTAAAATGTATTTGTCTTTGGACAAAAAAAGAAGAAGAAAAAAAACTTAATTTGTTTTTTTAATTTATCCAGAATCAAGAGATGCCACCCATCCCCACCCCTAAACCTACCCATCTCCACCCCTAAACCTACCAATCTCCACCCCCCTGGATGTGGATCCAACCCCGCCCCCTGGATCTTTGTTCTGCAGTGAGGGGCTACTGCAGAATCATGCAGTTCTATTTTGCACACAAACAGCTCTTAAAGAGTCCAGTTTTTATGTAGCCTGTTGATTTTTGTTCATGGTATTCAGCTCCAATAAATGCTTTGCAAAAAAGAGACACAGGATAAATGTTTGATATCATTATTTAAATCACATTGGAATCGAAACTGGGAATCGAAAAAGAATCAGAATCGATAAGCGAGCAGAATCGGAATCGATAAAATTCAAACGATACCCAACCCTACAAATCGGTTATGCTGGGTAACTGTAAAACTCACTTTAAGTGAAGTGACGTGTGGCCAAATATGGTGACCCATATTCGGAATTTGTTCTCTGCATTTAACCGATCCAAGTGCACACACACAGACAGTAGTGAACACACACACACACACACACACACACACACACACACACCATGAACACACCATGAACACACACCTGGAGCAGTGGGCAGCCATATTGCTGCGGCGCCTGTGGAGCAGTTGGGGGTTTGGTGCCTTGCTCAAGGGTCTCACCTCAGTCATGGTATTGAGGGTGGAAGAGAGCGCTGGTTATTCACTCCCCTAACCTACAATCCCTGTCGGACCTGAGACTCGAACCCGCAACCTTTGGGTTACAAGTCCGACTCTCTATCCATTAGGCCACGACTGCCTTTAAAGGAAATGTTTTACGTTTGCCTGAAAACAATCAGGGTAACTTCCGTTCATTCATTTTTTTAATTTAATATTAAAAAAAGGAAAAATAAGAAAACAGTTCCTTTTTTCAAGAATTATGCTTGATTTTCCGTTTTTACGCTCCTGGCTAGAAAATTAATTAACGACTTGAATATTCCATCTCTGCATGTGGGCAGGAATAAAACGCCCCTTTCCGCTGATTGGTCAACCAAACATTAAACCGTGCCGTCATTAGTTCTTCCGCAGTTCTGTGCAGCAGAAAACAGTCCTGCTGCTACAGTTGTATGCATTCTTAACGCGTTTATTGCAACTTTTCAACTATTCAAGCACTTTCTTTTGTTATCAACAATTTTTTATTTAATTTTTTTTCACACATAACACAACATAGCATCCAAAATATAACAAAACTAAACAACAGACACATACTTAACATCTCAAGGTCCAATCAAAAGGGAGGGAGAGAGGGAAGGACAACAAGAACACAAAAGTCACTCCTTTATACAATCACGTATATCTAACAAAAGACACTGCCAAGCATCAATGGTCGAAGGCCTAGCCCCACCAACTCGCGCCATTGTACATTCACACGTCACTATTTGCAGGAGGCTACGGATCCAATATGTTTCTCCATACATGTGCGGTGTAAACCAGTTCTGTATTATTGTCTTCTTCGCAGCTGTAAAACCAGCAAATAACATTTTCTTTTGCATTGAACTAATACAGAGACCAGAATCATCATTAAGAAGACACAAACTTGAGTTAACAGACCAATTAATTTGCAGTAATGATGACAAAACCAGGTTTACATGTGTCCATAGACTGATGACGACAGGACATTCCCAAAACATATGAAGAAAAGTGCCTGATGATGTAGTGTTACTTATATGGCAGTTCAAATTTGACTGTAGTTTCATTTTAAATCTTTTGTAAGGAGTTATGTATGCTCTATGAATAGGGTTGGGTATCGTTTGAATTTTATCAATTCCGATTCCGATTCCGCTTATCGATTCAGATTCTTTTCAATTCCCAGTTTCGATTCCAATGTGATTAAATAATGATATCAAACTTTTTTTTTTTATTTGCAAACCATTTATTGGAGCTGAATACCATGAACAAAAATCAACAGGCTACATAAAAACTGGACTCTTTAAGAGCTGTTTGTGTGCAAAATAGAACTGCATGATTCTGGATAAATTAAAAAAACAAATTAAAGTTTTATTTATTTTTTCCCCAATGGAAGTTGGGCTTCTCTCGTGATTCTGAAGAAAAAAACGTTAGACAACTAAACAAAATCACATATAATTTATGAATGAATGATTCAGTGACTCACTCAAGATGTACTTGGTTCATTACTGGATGAATCAGTGTTCTTGAACGAATATCTGAACTATAACTTTTATCCCAGTACTTCTGTGATTTGAATGTTTATAACACAGAAATGATACTGTGTGGTTGAAAAGACTGTGAGGCTGTTTCATTCCAGACAGATGACAGCTGCTCTCTTCAGGTCAGTGGCAGCGCGAACGCAGATTTAAATGTTCAAATCAGAGAGATCACGTGACCCTTCGACCTCGATGCACGCGTAGTCTTTCGCTCTGCTGACTTTGCCAAACATTTTATTATCCTGTCAGTAAATTTCAAAATATTTTGCATCGGACTCATTATGAATACTTCAACAGTCAAAGGCGATCGGAAAAGAGAGATTGGGCAATCGCCAATAAAGAAAAAATTCAGGGATGCCACCATCTCCAGAGAGAATATCGACGAGGCTATTGCTAACGGTATCAAGCTTGCATTTAAAGAACAACAAAGCACTTTGGATTCGATCGTGACTTCGGCAGTGAGAGATGCTGTGGACTCTGTGCTGATTCCAGCATTACGTAAACTGAGTGAGGACTTACAAGCGACTAACAATTCTGTCAAAGAGCTGAGAGAGGAGTTTGAGGCCATGGAAGCCGTGGCGAAGCAGACACGTGACCGTGTTGATTCTGTGCAGGCAACTACACATGAGGACAGGAATGCAGTCACGGACTTAAGAAATCAGCTAGAGCAACTCACCGAGAAGGTGACGGATATGGAGGATAAAAGCAGGAGAAATAACATACGGCTTGTGGGGTTACCAGAGGGGATGGAGGGATCCGATGTGGCTGGTTTCCTGAGAATTAATCTTTCCAAGTGGATTCCTTCTCTGAAGGGTCGTAACATCAAGATTGACCGAGCACACCGCGTGTATGATGGAAGGAAAAACTCCGATCGGCCGCGTACTCTCATCTTCCGTGTACTAAGATGGCATGACAGATTGGAGATTCTGAAGGGTGCTCGGCAGGCCTATCCGGTGAAATGCACGCAGGACAATGTCACGCTACTATTTTTTCCTGACTTTAGTCCAGTTACAGCCGCCAAGAGAAAAAGCTTGGTTCCGGTTTTGAGATCGATGACGGCGCTTGGTCTCCAGCCCTTCCTCGCTTATCCTGCGGTAATTAAACTACGGCACGAGGGTGAACAGAGATGCTTCAATTCTCTTCGGAAAGCGGAGGATTTTGTCGGATCCCTGTCACAGAGTGGGACATTTGCTGCGGATCCACAGGGCAGCGGGAGGGCGGCGGCCGCCCTTTCTTCGATCCGACGGGAGGGGCTTGGTGACCGGTATGGAGGAGATGGTGGCGGGAGAGATATGGATGATCGCTAGATCAATTTCTTATTTTTTCTTCTTTCCTCTCTCCTCATGGGATAGTATTTTTTATTTTTATTCGATACAATCGTCCCTTTGCTGACTAACCCCCTTTTTTTTGTCTTTCTTTTTTTTCTGGAGGGGACTAATGGAGAGTAGGTCTCATTACAATAATGTTTTGGTAATGTGAGCCTTTTGGGAGGCTCGTTGTGGGCTGAGGTGGCTCGGTCACGGATCATCACAAGTTTTTGTTGTTCAATCAGACCTATGTTCTCGGTAACGTGCGGCCTGAATTGTTTTTTGTCTATAATTGTCGGTCATTTCTGTCTGTATTGCTTTTATTTTTTACAACAGATATTCATGCTTTTATTTACTTTACCTTGTTTTTAAGGGGATTTTTCATCCAGGTGTTTTGATATCTATAACGCACACTAACGTTTACATGTCATTTACAGAATGGGAGTGATATTGCTTCTTTTCATTTGTTGAATACAATTTTGAGATTGTGAATATTTAATGTATACTCTAAATATTTTATTGCCGAATATGACGGGCTTAAATTCTGCTGTTAAACGAACCTGTGTGTTAGAATATTTACTCCGTAAAATATGTGATTGTATGGAGGAAGGACCTGTTTTGTTGTTGCTTTTTCCCTTCCTCTCTCTCTCCCCTTTGATTGGATTTTTAAGACATGGAGTATGTGTCTGTTGTTTTGTTTTGTTTGTTTTGAGTGGATGTTATGTTGTTGTGTGTGAAAAAAAATAAAAAAATGTTAATCACAAAAAAAAAAGTTCAAATCACACTGATGTGATCTTACACTGTAAGTCAAAGGTTGAGGAATGAAACAGACGAATCTTTGTAATTTAGGAATAGAATCACGTTGGTGTTTGAATCGTGTTCACGATCTTTAACGATCTATTAAATTAAAAGTGCTTTGTCATGTGGGTGGTGACATCTCTCTTGCAACATGTTTAGCTATCACAGATTATACTTAACTTTTTTGGCTTCTGATCGCAACTGTAGCCAAACTTTGGAGCGCTTAATAGCGAGCAAGGTCCTGGCAGATCACTGTAGGTCCGGTCCTCACAGATGAAGAAAAAAAAAAAAGTGCACAGGAATCGATAGGCGGAATCGAAATTTTAATTTGACAACAAGTATCCGATTCCTGACCTTAAGTATCCGATTCTGGAATCGGAATCGATTTTCGATTCCCTACCCTATCTATGAATGACTTTGAAGTGAATAAAACGATGAGCCAGATTTTTAGATGTTAAACTGAGATTAGACCACACTCTATCCCAGTCGACAGATAAATTAAGGTCAGATAATTCCCTATTCCAAATAGTTTTAATAGAAAGAGGTTTTGTAATGCCATCAATAATTTTATTATATATTAAGGAAACAGATGGCCGACCAGCAGATGGTGCAATCCAGTCCCGCATAGGATGAGAGGAAATAGAAGATGCCCATGGAACGCCATACGCTTTGAGAGCAGAACGTAATTGAAGAAAGACAAAATATGCGGATGCTGGTAGACAAAATTTGGTTCTTAATGCCTGAAATGAACAGAGGCCCTGGTTATCATATATATCCCCGCACGTGTTTACACCTAAAGAAGACCAAGAGGGTTGGAAAAATGGACGATTTCCGCATACAAAATTAAAATTGTGCCATAAAGGAGGAGTGCTGTTACAAAATTTGAAGGGTACACCTATCCCACGTTCAACCGTTTTCCAGATTTTAATAGAGTTAGCCACAACCGGACCAAATTTATAATTATCCCCTTTTTTTCCTGTGCCAGTAAATAAAATATCTTGAAGTCTATTTGGTTTAACCTTGTCAGCTTCAATCACCCTCCATGAAACTGTAGATTGAGGATCAACCCAATTATGAAGAGCTTTAAGCTGGAACGACCAATAATATAATTCAAAATTTGGTACAGCCAGTCCTCCTGCGCTATTAGGATGTTGTAATGTGGTAAGTTTAATTCTGGGACATTTATCATTCCAGATAAACTTAGAAATTATGGAGTTGATATCCTTAAAGTAACCTGGAGGGGGAGAAAGTGGTAGCATAGAGAAAAAAAAATTAAATCGAGGTAACAAATTCATCTTAACAGTGGAGATTCTTCCTTGGAGAGAGACTAAGATTCTTCCATCTTTGAATATCATTTTTGACCTTAACTAAAATGTTATTAAAATTGTCTCTGGCAATCTTATGAATGTTTTTATATATGGTAATGCCCAAATAGATGAAATATTCCTTAATAGGGATAAATGAGGGAATAGAAGAATTAACCTTAACATTGTTAATTGGCATTAAAGCAGATTTGCTCCAATTTATTTTATATCCTGATAGGCTACTAAAATTATCAAATTCCTTAATTATACTAGAGACTGAAACATCAAAGTGGTCTAAATATAGAATAATATCATCAGCGTATAATGAAATACTATGATTATGATCATGAATCTTAATCGATACTTCAGATTTCCTGATGGCTTGCGCTAAGGGTTCAAGAGATAGACAAAACAATAAGGGGGAAAGCGGACACCCCTGCCTCGTTCCCCGCTGTAAAGGGAATGAGGGGGAAATAATATTACCAGTTATGACTGATGCTGCAGGTGAGTGGTATAATGTCTTAATCATAGAAATGAAGTGTTCACCGAAGCCGAAACATTGCAGAACTGCCCACATATAATTCCACTCTAGCCTGTCAAAGGCTTTTTCTGCATCAAGTGAAAAGACCGCACAAGGGGTTGGGTGGGAGTCCGCAAAGTCAAGAATATGAAGGAGTTGACGCATATTGTCAGATGCATTGCACCCCTTGATGAAACCAGTTTGGTCCTCCTTGATCAGACTATGAATTACCTTCTCCATACGAGAAGCAAAAACTTTAGCATAGATTTTTAGATCACATGGGATAAGCGAATTCGGTCTGTAGCTGGAACAATCTAATGGATCTTTCCCTTTTCCAAGTAATGAAATCAGTGAAGTTTTTTGATCTCTATGAAATACCCCATGTTCAATTGCAAAATTAAAATTAAATGAGTTAAGCATAAGTATCCCTACCAAATCCCAAATTTCTAAATATAATTCAGGGGGGAGACCATCTAGACCCGGCAATTTGCCCTTTTGAAGGCGTTTTAGAGAGACGTGGAGTTCCTCCAAACTTAATGGGGCTTCCAAAGATTCTTTATCTATCTGTGAGATTCGAGGCAGTTCCAATTTATCTAAATACTGCTTACAAATTGGTTCATCAAAATCTGTTTCGGCTTTATACAGATTTGTGTAAAAACCTTTAAATATGTAATTAATTGCCACAGGATTCGTGGTGATCTGATCATCCGATGATTTTATTGCGCTAATATATGCCTTAGACTCGCATTCTTTCAACCTAAGGGCCAATAAATGACTAGGTCTCTCTGATTCGAAATAATATTTTTGCCTAGTCCTATGTAAAATAAATTCCGCCTTTGAGTGTGAAAGTAAGTCATATTCTTCTTTTAAAGAGGACAGCTGTGTAGCCTGTTGCTCAGTAAAATGTTGTTTTTGTAGGTTTTGTAATGATTGGATTTTATTTTCTAATTGTGTAAACTGGTGAGTTTTCGCTTTGGCAAGAGTAGAAGAGAAAGATATACAGAAACCTCGTATAGCACACTTAGTCGTTTCCCACAGTATTTGAGGATCCACATCAGAGGGCATATTAATTTCAAGAAATTCCTTAATATATTATTTTAGAGAAGTAATGAAAGGCTGATTACTTAATAATGATATGTTAAAGCGCCATCTAGGGGACTTGGCTTTAACATCGGAAAGAGGAACACTGCACAACACAGAAGAATGATCAGATAATACAATTGGTAATATAGAGATGGAGCAATTAGATGAAATTAAAGATGGGCTGAGAAATATGTAGTCTATCCTAGAGAAAGTCTTGTCTATTAGAAAAAAAAGTGAAGTCCTTAGCTTTAGTATTCTGAATTCTCCAAAGATCGATTAAGTTGAGCTCAGTGATAAATTTATTCAGCAATTTCGAGGATGGATTGGCTGTTGTATCAGATTGAGATTTATCTAAAGCAGGATTTATGACAGCATTAAAATCACCACCCACCACTAGAGGGCAATCAATCTCCTCAAGTAGAGTTTTGGAAATCTGTGTAAGGAATGCACTGTCTGTCTCATTCGGACCATAAATAGAGACCAATGCTAACCTATTATTATATATTTTGCATCGGATAAAAACAAATCTACCCTTCTCATCACTACCAAGGTGTTCAATTGTTAAATTTAACTTCCGGTTAACAAGGATAAGCACCCCCTTAGTTTTATTTTGAGCGCTGGAAAAAGCTGCTAATTTATAATACTTATTCTGGAAACGTGCCACGTCAGATTGTTTTAAATGTGTCTCTTGTATATGGGCACAGGAAATAGATTTACGGTGTAAATATTCTAACACACGGGTTCGTTTAACAGCAGAATTTAAACCATTCACATTCAGTGATAAAACATTTAGAGCATGCATTGAATATTTGTAATCCCAAGATTGTATTCAATAAATGAAAAAAAACAGAAGCACCTCCATTCTGTAAATAGCATGTAAACGCTGATGTGCATTTTAGATACCAAACCTCCTAGATGAAAAATCCCTTTAGAAATAAGGTAAAATAAATAAAAGTATAAATGTCTGTTGTAAAAAAATAACATAAAAGCAACATAAAAACATGAACAACCGACAACTATAAACAAGGAACAATTCAGACCGCACATTACCGAGAACATAGGTCTGACTGAGCAACAAAAAATAGTGATGGTTCGTGACCGATCCACTCCAACGCAAGACATGTCTCCCGAAAGGCTCACACAGCCAAAAAAAAAATTTTTTTTTTTTTAATTAAACCTACTCTCCATTAGTCCCCTCCAAAAGAAAAAAAAAGGAGTGTCAGTCTTACCAGCAACAAGATCGTTGTACCGGATATATAGGGACAATATCCCAGTAGGAGAGAGGGGAGAAGAAAAAGCAAAAAACAGGTCTAGCAAGTGTCCCGGCCATTAAGCTCCTCCCGCCGGGCCGGAGAGACCCGCTGTTCCCCCGCCGCCCCGCCGCCCCCCCCGCCGAGCATTGGCATACGTCTGCTGCTGAGACAGGGAGCTGATAAAATCCTCCGCTTTCTGAGGGGAATCGAAGCTCTTCTGTTCTCCTTTGTGCCATAGTTTAATTACCACCGGATAGATGAGGAAGGGCTGGAGACCAAGCGCTGTCATCTTCTTCAAAACCGGATTAAATGCCTTTCTCCTGATCGCTGTAGCTGGACTAAAGTCGGGAAAAATAGAAGTGTGACATTGTCCTGTGCGCATTTCACCGGATAAGCCTGCCTGGCACCTTTCAGGATTTCCAATCTGTCATGCCATCTTAGTACACGGAAGATGAGAGTGAGCGGCCGATCGGAGCCCCTCCCTCCGTCATACACGCGATGCGCCTGATCAATCTCAATGTCACGGCCCCTCAAGGAAGGAATCCACTTGGAAAGATTAACTTTGAGGAAATCAGCTGCATTGGTACTCTCAGCTCCCTCTGGCAGCCCCACCAGACGAACATTGTTCCTCCTGCCCCTATCTTCAATATCCGTCATCTTCTCGGTGAGTCGCTCCAGCTTATTTCTTAAGTCCGTGACTCTCCTCCTATCCTCACGTGCATCTGCCTGAACAGAATCAACGCGGTCACGTGTCTGCTTCGCCGTGGTAACTATGGCCTCAAACTCCTCTCTTAGCTCTTTAACAGACTTGTTGGTCGCTTGCATGTCCTCAAGCAGTTCGCGCAATGCTGGAATCAGCATCGAGTCCATCGCATCTCTTACTGCCGAATTCACAACCGAATTCAAAGTGCTTTGCTGTTCTTTAAGTGCTAGCTTAACACCGTTAGCAATAGCATCGTCGAGGTTCTCTCTGGAGATGGTGGAATCTCTGAATTTTTTCTTCATTGGCGATTGCTCAATCTCTCTTTTCCGATCCCCTTTGTCTGCCGAAGCACTCATGATGGGTCCAATGCGGAGTGGTTTAAATTTTACTGACAGGATCACACAATATGTGGCAAAGTGAGCAGAGCGAACCGCATCACCGTCGAATGGTCACGTGATCCCCCTATTTTAGCACTTTCTCATCAAACAACCAGACTAACAAATAGCTAACGAATAGCCCTTACCGGGGCAGAGCCTATAGATGGCGTACTTCTGTATAGGCATAATTTCGGCAACCTGCGAGAAATAAGTTATTAAAAAAGTTATAAGAATGAATGAATGAATGAATTTATTCACATCTGCACTCACAGCTACCCCCTAGCCTACATCTTTGGCACATCGCCTGTTTTATTGAGCTGAGTTTTGGACAAGAGATGAAGTTGAATTGATAAAGATATGTAAAGATATGACATTAGGCTATTTCATATCAGTGTCTGTTATTCTATTTTTATTTATTCATTTTTTTCATTGTTATATTTTAGGGGTAATGTTAGCCGTTAGCCATTTGTTAGTCTGATTGTTTGATGAGAAAGTGATGAAAGTTGCAATAAACGCGTTAAGAATGCATACAACTGTAGCAGCAGGACCGTTTTCTTCTGCGCAGAACTGCGGAAGAACTAATGATGGCACGGTTTAATGTTTGGTTGACCAATCATCGGAAAGGGGCGTTTTATTCCCACCCACATGCAAAGATCAAAAATTCAAGCTGTTTATTCATTTTCTAGCCCTGAATGTAAAAACAGAAAATCAAGCATAATTCTTGTTTTGTCTTTTTTCGTTTTTTTGAGAAATTGAAGAAACGAAAAAAGGAACCATTTTCTTATTTTTCTGTTTTTAATATTAAATAAAAAAATCAATGAACGGAAGATACCCTGATTGAAAACACATGGTTATTCTCTGAAATCTGTGTTGCATTCACAAACAGTGTTTTACTAAGGATTACATTAGTAGGTTTTTTAAGCATGTGCTCAAGCTTGCAATGCCATGATTTTTTGATTATAAAACTATAGTATTCTTTGATGTACTTTAAGTGCTTCAAAGTACTATGATTCCTTGTTATTGTCATTCTTTGAAATACCATGAAAATACAGTGATATTTTAATACAGCAATATTTTACAATCTCTTCATAGTATATAAAAACCACACAGTATAACACAGTATAACTATATCTGACCCCCACTGTACAATAGCACCAGCATAGTACTTTTGTATAGCTAGGGAAGTGGATGTCAAATGCTGGCCCAGAAAGGCTTGGTCTGTTTTTAGTGGGGGAAAATGGTTAGTCTCTCTTGCTTTCTCTATGAAAAATGAGCACACACAGAGTTTTTATTTTTTATTTTTTTTATCTACGTAAAACGAGGACTATTGTTTTTACACACAGCTAGCAACAACCTAACCCTTACCCACATCCTAACCCAATTAGAAAACTTTCAGATTTTTACAATTTTATCTAACATTGTATATCTTATTTTTATACAAATGAGGACTTCCTCTAAATGAGTTTTTGGGAGGTTTTGTCAGATTTAGCTCTCTTTATGGTACAAATTTGTCCCCCAAATATGCTTAATTAGGCACAGACAACTAAGGGAACAATGCTAGCAGAACCAAACACACAAAGCACAAAGCAGTGACATATTCACGCACGCACTGCAAGATGCTTCAAGCACCACTGCTTACGTACACTCTCAGACAAACAGACACACTCAGACAGGAGATCATAACCATTCTTCATTCGTACACACATGAACACACACCAACCACTGTGTCCTTATCACAGAGCAAACAGAGAGAGGCACAGTTGGAGGTACAAGCCTTACGGCCCTCCAACACGGAGGTATTCCTCTCTTTTCCTCATCTGTCCTGATCTACCTCCCGCTCTCACACTGGAATGTTAGGAATCCAGATTCCGCACAGAACTACATCCCCCTTCCCACAACACTTCTGACACACACACACACAGAGAGACAAAACCCTAAACATTGTCAACCAGAAAATTAACTCTCTGGTAAGAACAAGTTACATGAAAAACTTCAGGAAGCATTTATGATCGGAGCATGATTGAACAGGAAGTAATGTATAAATATTAAAGCTTCAACACTGATCACTCACACTGTGTCTGCACCGGACGCAAGCCGTGTGACGCAATGCAACAAAAGACAAGAATCCTTTTTTTTATTATGAAAGGAGACCCAACACAACTTAAAAATAACTTAGAAGTAGCATATAGGTTGGATTTGTACCAAAGGTGGCGTCATTCAGCTCAATTGACTTTGTTCATAATAGTTATGATCAAAGTGTTTTCCATTTACATCATTATAATTTACAGAAACTAACGATGATCTCAGAGTTGGCTGCTTATGTAATAATAATTGTAAAGTCTCTCTAAACACTGAGAAAAGAACCACAAACAGTTGTAAAGTTTTCATGCAGTATACACACACACACACACACATATATACAGTATCTCACAAAAGTGAGTACACCCCTCACATTTCAGCAAAAATGTTAGTATATCTTCTCAAGGGACAATGCTACACAAATGAAACGTGTATATTTTAGAGTAGTCAATGTGCAGCTTGTATAGAAGTACAAATTTACTGTCCTCTAAAAATATAACTCAACATTTAGCCATTATTGTCCAAATAACTGGCAACAAAAATGAGTACACCCTAAGTGAACATGTCAAAACTGTGTCCAAAGTGTCAATATTTTGTAGGGGCACCATTGTTATCTAGCACTGCCTTAATCCTCCTGGGCATGGAATTCACCAGAGCTGCACAGGTTGTTGCTGGCATCCTCTTCCACTCCTCCATAATGACATCATGGAGCTGCTGGATGTTAGACACATGGTGCTTCTCCACCTTCCGCTTGAGGATGCCCCACATGTGCTCAATAGGGTTCAGGTCTGGAGACGTACTTGGCCACTCCATCACCTTCACCTTCATCAGCAAGGCAGTTGTCATCTTGGCGGTGTGTTTAGGGTCATTATTATGTTGGAAAACTGCCATTCGGCACAGTTTCTGAAGGGAGGGCATCATCTTCTGCTTCAGAATGTCACAGTACATGTTGGAATCCATGTTTCCCTCAATGAACCGCAGCTCCGCAGTACCAGCAGCACACATGCAGCCCCAGACCATGATGCTACCACCACCATGCTTGACTGTAGGCAAGGCACAATTTTCTTGGTACTCCTCACCAGGGCGTCGCCCACATGCTGGACAGCATCTGAGCCAAACAAGTTTACCTTAGACTCATCAGACCACAGGACATGGTTCCTGTAATTCATGCTCTTGGCCAGGTTGTCTTCAGCAAACTGTTTGCAGGCTTTTTGTGAGCCAGCTTCAGAAGAGGCTTCCTTCTGGGACGACGGCCATGCAAACCGACTTATTGTAGTGTGTGGCGTATGGTCTGAGCACTTCTGCAACCTCTAAAGTAATGCTGGCAGCACTCATGCATCTGTTTTTTGAAGCCAGCTTCTGCACCTGACGCACAGCACAAGGACTCAACTTCTTTGATCGACCCTTGCAAGGCCTGTTCCGAGTGAAACCCGTCTTGGAAAACCTCTGTATGACCCTGGTCACTGTACTGTAACTCAGTTCCAGGCTGTTACCGAACTTCTTATAGCCTTGGCCATCTTTGTGGAGAGCAACAATTCTAATTCTCAAATCCTCAGAGAGTTCTTTGCCATGAGGTGCCATGTTGAACATCTAGTGGTCAGTATGAGAGAACTGTACTCAAAGAAACAAATTTTAACTGCTCTAAAACAAGATACACAAATTTGTATGGTCCTGTCAAGCAAAAACATGAACATGACGAATAGGACATGTGGCTTTGCATGGTTAAACGACGTATAGCTGTTATCACTTAGGGTGTACTCACTTTCGTTGCCAGCTTTTTTGACAATAATGGCTGTATGTTGAGTTATTTTCAGAGGACAGTAAATCTTTGCTGCTATGTGAGGGGTGTACTCACTTTTGTGAGATACTGATATATATATATATATATATATATATATATATATATATATATTCTCTTTATTTTGGGTTAACTATTCCTTTAACCTCTAAATTTAGAGTCCATTGTGCAGCTGCCCTTTCAGTGCCGTGCCACGGTGGCAAAATTTCAATATACACACTAAAAAAGACGTTAATCAGTTACCTACCGAGGCCTGACTGAACAAAGGTCCCGTTTTAGCCGTGGGTGGAGCACGTGTCTCTCACTCTCTTCCTCTACAACTAACTGTACGTGCATGTCTGAATAAAGCTGTGATATGCGTCTACATGAGAAAGTTATGCAAGAACTGACAGACAGAAAGCAGAGAAATTACAAATTTTCAATTCACCACTCTCTCTCTCACACACACACACACACACACACATGAGAAAAACAGAAAGATGAACACAAAAGCAGCTGTCACACCTCTTCAGATGACTGAAGTGTGGTTTCTCACTTTTCATCTAGGGCGCTCGAGAAATAGAAATCTGTGTCTGTGCGATTATGTCATGTTTTCTTCATCAGAGTTTTTTATTGTGTTTTGCATGATGACTTTTACACTGGATCAAGTAGTGATCCAACACAGAACCAAATGTATTCAGCTCTTAATACATGCACAGTAATATGACAAGCAGGAACGAACAGACAAACAGAGAAATTGCAGGGCAAAGCAGTTTGAGAAGAGGACTTTAAATAGCCAGGCAAGTATGTATGTGAGCTTATGTGAAATATTGGCACACTTTTTTTTTTTTTTTTTACTTGATCAAGTTACAAAGATTAGCCTCTCAAAGGCACATTCAAAACAGGCACAAATAAAAACATTATAACATACATGCTTGTTATCGCTTCCCAAAGGATTTCAGACTAAATATGAACATCTGTTCACATATATTTAAAAAGATTCTCATTTATGAATCAATAATTTATTTGCTTTAACACACTTTCCCTTCATTATTTTCTCTACCTCTTTTCCATCTATTCCTCTTAGCATGTTTCACTCCCTCCTTTCCCATTTCTCGATACTGAATTCTTTAGCATGTCTCAACTTGTATGCGAGAATTGTAGAATTCCAAGTGCGGGCACGCTTAGAGTTTTGTTCACCATAGAACCTCTCAAGTATGCAGGTGTGCATACTGGTGTGTGAGTACGTATATGCATGGCAATCAGGCCTGCAGATAAGAATACAAATCAGCTATTATGTAAGTGCATAAAACAGAAGAGACAACCGTGCAAATGTGAGGCCCACATATGTAAGAAAGCGGGACTCAATTAAAACTGTCAATCATTCGTCCCAGCTGGGGTTCCACAGGAAATGAGTGCAGATGGCTTGTAATCACTGACTGTCCTGACACTAATTGATCAAATTATGGACGCAAACATGTAAAACGAAAGCGGAACTATGATTCTTTTCTATTAACCACTAGTATCATTTGAGTAAAAACATATTTAGATACTTCCCACAAGCTTAAAAAAAACGTTTGCCCATTTGTTCAAATAAAGATACATGTAAGGCCTATATAAGGTTATATTTCATTCAACAAATGGGTTCATAATAATGGGTACAAAAAAAATATTTTTACAAATTCAAACAATCACATCTCTATGATCCATGTTAAGCTACCTGGTAGCTGCAAACATGTGTTGAATAAACCTACAGAGGCTTAACCACATAAAGAGACATATGAAGGTAGACGAGACCTGAATGAGTTTGCAGTTGTGGAGAACTCCCTCCAGAAACACCAGTGGCACACACTTTTAACAAGGCTTTATGACTGTTGAGAACACTCTGATGCAACCCAACAGAAATGCTATGTTTTCAAATCTATTGCATGTTGTCAAAGACATAACCTTTAAGGGAAGTGAACCTTGCCCATTTACCGTATAAGCTCACTTTTTGTGTCTTTTGAAAACATAATTGGACACTATGTAGACAAAAGAGAACTGATGTTTCACAATAAAATGTTTGTTACAGTTTTTCTTTAGCATTAATGTGCTAAACAATGTGCTATGAAATAAAATAAAATACAATTTGAACAAAGTAATTCATTTTCTGTGATCCAAGGTTTTAGATTAGCCAGTTACACTTTTATGACCGTAGGTTCATCTTTTTATATCTGATAGTTGAAAGGAAAAATAAAATCTGATTGAGGGTGGAATCTAAATATTTAAAGAGTCATGTCATTAGACATTACATTTCCTTTATATTTTGACAAGAGGTCATTGTACTATAAAAACAAACTTTATTGCCAAACACTTTCTTCAACGTAAAAAACAACAACAAAAAAAAAAAACAGTCAGAAGCACGTAAGCTGCTCACAAAGTACACGAATTGCCATCTGCCGTTTCACAAGCATCAATGATTGCCAACTGATTTCTCTTGACTGGAGAATAAAAAATTCCTAAGCTTCTGTGACAATATGGCATATTTAGTAATATTTAATACTAATTTTATTGCAAAAGACAACACAGATGTTTAGGGAAACATGAAAACATAGAGGCATAGTTGGGTCACTTCCAATTATACATTAAAATGAATTATACATATCAAAATTATATGAAGAGTTCATTTGCAAAAAACCGATAAATCCATTTTTATTTATTTTCATAAATCATTTTTTTTTTTAGCGTGAAAAGGGGGAGTTTTCAGGAGTGATGATATTGTTGCGCCGAGGTCGAAGTGCTGCAAAGTGCTCTTCCGCCACACATTATAGTTATCATTTTTATCCGCTTAGAAAATCGCCACGTTTTATTTTGTGTCACCATACTTACTCGTGTAACTACTCATGTAAACGTCTTTAAATAGGGAAAACATGGAAGTGTTTGGTGGCTTCTAAATTCATCCCAGTTTGGATCCTAAGGAATGAATGGTGCTAAGCTAAACGCTAGCATAGTGGTGCGCTAGAGCGATTAAGTGCACGGACTGAGACGGGAGAGGTACATATCAACTCGTCTAAGTTGAGGGAAGAACATATTGGAATATGGAAAAACGGTGGCGTTTTCCTTTAATCTTTGTAATCTCCTCAGATGACAATGTAGATGCCTGACAAACGTCGTTGTTGTTGTTGTGATCATAGATTTGTGGATGTGATTACACGCAATACACAGAGCTTTTCCATCACCATTGTAACGCGCTGCTTTTGCAGAAAAAGTTTCAGCTTTTATTTTCCTTTACGTCCTGAAGAAGATATCACAGGTTCATCAAGTTCGCCGAAATTATCCATCCTCGATCACTTTTAGTCAACTTTGACGAAACTCCTCTCAGCTAGCACGTCTTTTCAAAGTGAAAGCAGCCTTGTCACCTGACCTGAATAGAGTGCGCTGATTCGCTAAAATGGACTTATCAGCTTCTGTTTACAAACAACAAGGGCGCTTGTTGGCTTCTGCAGTAAAGCCCGAGACACACTGCATGATTTTCGGCTGTCCCAGACGAAAGATTGGCATCGTGTAACAATCGTGGCAAATCAGAAATCGCCACGATTGTTTCACGATGCCAGTCTTTCATCTGAGACAGCCGAAAATCATGCAGTGTGTCTCGGGCTTAAAACAATGCCTTGAAAGTGGACAATACCAGCTTTTTTGACAAAACGTGTTTAGGGTATAGATATATGTGGAGAATAATGTACGGAAATCAGCAAAAAAAAATTTTTAAAGTGCCATTTATCGGTTTTTGCAAATTAACTCTTCATAATAAGCTACTAACTACTGGCAATATTTTACAAAGGCTGCATTACCTATACAATAACTAACAGTATTACAAAAACCTATTAACGAAAAGGCTGCGCAGCCTAACTTGATTCAAAGACAGAGCAAGTTACTACATTTTGATGAATGATTATAAAGAAAAAAAAATCTTTAAAATAGCATGTGCAATATGACCTCAAACTTGCATTAAGACAGTACTAAGGCCAATTTTGTTGACATTATTTACTGTATAAACATTTATTATTTCTAAAAGATTGTGAAGTTAAAGATGTAATTCTTAACACTAACTGGCTCTCCCATACATAATCTGCTCTTTATACCATACAGTCAGCCCTGGGGGTGTGCATGTGTGCGTTTGTCCCCATTTCTAAGGAAAAAGGTTTTCCTGCACCGCTAAAACAAACACACACTCTGTGCTCTCACATGACTGAGAGAATCAGCCCATTCATGGCCCCTGTCACCACAGTGACCTCTCTTCTGACTGTGAGCGAGTGTGTGTGGGCATCCCAAAGTGTTTGTGTCCCCTGACTGATGACATCACAGTCTGCCACCAAAGTCTCTCTGAAGCTCTTGTCACATGTAGTTGGGTGAGGGCCAGGGAGCTCAACTCACAAAAACGCATCTACACACACACTAATATACTATCTGACTGAAGATGACCTTTCATGTTTCATGACTTATGGCTCATGAGGCTCATAACACACACACACACACACAAATAAGTCTCAGTCCTGGATTGTTTATGCTCATTTTAACTCTCAATTATGGTCCGAACTCTCTCTGAAAGCATCAAACACATAATATTCAGTTGCAGGTTTACAATCATCACATTGTAATTTCATTTGTTTGAAAATTACATGCTTATTCCATGCGTCTTATTTAAAATTACAGTCCTATATTTCACTTATTCTAAAACCAAAAAGTAAAAAAAAAACTTGGCAAAATTCAATGTTGTAATCATAATGTCTGCCAAAATAGTTAATCCATTTATTGCTATAATAAAAAATTTATAAAACAAAAATTAATATCTCATTCAAACATCGTAAACAGCTTTCAGAATCAGAATGCCACAGTTACATTTGAGAAGTGCCTAATTCCAAGTTTTACTGAAGTAACAAAAACTGTTATTTTGGCACAAATTACAGTTACCATGGCCATTGTATATTCATAAAGGGATGGTATTAATGGAACAGTTCACTCAAAAAGATTTTATTTTAGTGGTTCACATTGTTTTGTTCAGACACTGAATATTTGTTTTAGGTTTTCACTTTCTCATCAACTAACATATACTAAATAGCAAGGTGTGGTTTGGTTGTTGTTGTTTTTTTGCATGTATGGTAGTGTCTGCAATCTCTGCATACAGTGGTGCACTCTAGTCTTTCAAACAAAAAAAAACAAAAAAAGCCTTCCTTTTCTTCTTTTTTTTTAAACCTCTAAAGCTTACTTCTACACCTATACAATTCTGGACTGTATGAGTACCCTGCTGATCATGAATTACATGTTATGCACAATGGAAGCATTTTATAGGGTGTGTGCATATAAAAACAAAGTATACTTTGTAATACTTATAAAAAAATAAAAATAACAGATTTTTTATAAATATTTTGGTAAAAAAAAACAACAAAAAAAACACACACTAGAAGTGAGAATATTTGGGTTTAAGTTTCCCACTCCCAACCTCATGTTTCATTCCAGATAATAGGCTACTGAAATCAGAATTTTCTCATATCTAATTAAGAATAACTAATGGAACATTGATTTAGCCGGAACCACCATGGAAATGATGTCAAACTGAAGACAGTCTTGACAAGATACTGGGGAACTAGGGAGCATCTTCAGTGGTTACTTTTCAGGTTTGCGAATTCCAAATTCTGAATGATCTGAAACGGATTATTAGATCCAGAAAATGCTTTTCACTTTTATGTGCAATATGCATCAGCAGGTTGGCGGTGGCCTGTGGGCGTGCCCTGAGGCTGAGTGTGCTCAGTCTTTATTACTCACGTCTGTATGGCGTTTGAGTCATAGTTTAGTCCAGTATTATGGCATCGCATCCGTCTACGACACACAGCTGATGTCGTGCCTCCCTGTCCTATAAACCCACGTTTTATGAACTGTCCGGTAAACTTGTGATCGAGTGTCATCCAACCTGCCCTACTTTTTAACAAATGGCCGTAATGGATCGATACATTACGATCGATTGTTTGATAATAAAATTGTGATTCTTAACTTTATTACTTAAAATAATAAACTAAGAAATCAATATCAATCAAATGGATGCCAACATCGGAAACAACTCCATAACAATCTTCCACTGGAAGTCAAGCACCTCGGTTTGATACTCATAATGTTAAGAATGAATTTAGAGAATTTCACAACTCCCAAAGTCAACAACTTTTAGATAGCCTAGAATGAGACGTAAATAATAAGAAGTCAATAATAATTAATCGAATCGAAGCACAACAATACTTTTCAAATAATGTGTCATTTTTGCTGTCTGAAGCGTACCATCCCATGTATTCAACTTAAAATGATTAATAAACAAATAACACTGAGGATGGCAGCGCCTGAGATCAAAGGAGCCGTCGACCAAGATCGTAACAAAATGTAGCAAAAATCTACGCAACTCAAATCGATACACACATTGGCGAACATATAACATTAAACGGTGCAAAACGCTCACCTTTAGAACAAATTATTCCAACTGGAATGGAATGTCCGACGCCAGTTCTGTAGAATCCACGGAAACTAAATGTTAAAAGTTAACTGTCCGCGTCTCGGGATGAACTCCAAACACCGGTCAGGTTTCAATCACAGTAAGAAGGCAAAAGCTGAGCCTTCTTCCCCTTCAAATGTCCAATGCAGTCTTTCATTCGACACGGTGCAGGTGAACAGCTCTAGTCCGCTTCCTGATTCTTTCAGTAGGCTGAGAGAAACAAGCGAGCGATCGCTCGATTTTTTTCCCTGTTTGCTACGTACACCCTCCCTTTCCACACTTAACCGCTATTTTGTCAACAGTCCACAAACACCCGACCTTCTGAGCCGTGATTTCACCCGGAAATAGACAGAATGTGATGCGATGACAGTTTACGCAGTCGAGAATGTGTTAAATGTCGTGTAAATATCTCCTCGCAGACTAGGCCCGGTGAACTGCGTGACTCTCACTAACGCATTCCACTGGGATGAGGGGGCACTGGATAACTGCTCCACTTCTTCCCTTAACAACACTCTTTGATTTTTTACGATTTCACTGTTTTGGATGTTTGTTTTACAGTATTATTTACTTTTTATTTATTTTAACTTATATAGTGTACTTTGTTACTAATTATAATGATGACGATGAGGGGATTTATGGGGAAATTATAAAATTAAACCGAAGTTTCACTCATTTAACGAGCGAGTCTTCTTAATCCATGCTATATTCTTCCATGTGTAGTTCCTGAAAAAAGGACCTGTTACGCTTGACTTCTAGTGTGTTGTTTTTTGGGATTTGCTGACCTCTAGTGGTGATAGCGGATATATTGCAAATTTGGGCTGGGAAAAAAAAAATATTTTAATATTCACCCTTCCGTTGTTGTAAACCTGTATGACTTTATTTCTTCTGTGGAATATAAAAGAAGACGATAAGCAAATTGGCAGCCTCAATAACCATTCATTCAGTTCTTAGCGTATCTAATTTGACAAAATTGACAGAATAAAAATGAAAAGAAATAAAAAGAAAATCTGCAGAAAAACGGAAAAGGAAACTTTTCATGAGGACATTATATATAAGTTTACAGGCATTTATTGGCTCTGTCTCTGTCTCTATTTAGCCCGCACCCTAAAACACAATACGTGCTTTTCTAAAATTAATAAAATAAAGTGCATTCTCTGCGGCTCTGTACCTTTCTCACAGACACGTAATAAAACAACCTAAAAACTCGCCTCACATGAGAAATATATGTATAGAAAGCTTAAAATGGGTTACGAAACATCTGTGAAAAATGAATGCTGAAAATTTCTTTATACTTTCTGTTTCTAAACAAATACATGTGTGTTTGTTTGTTTGTTTGTTTCCTTAGGCACATAAACAATATACACCCTATTTTTTTGACCCCATACTTACCCTTCCCAGTACAGAATTGGTCGCCATTACCAGAAAAAAACCAACTTCTCAGAGAAAAACTCAGAATATTAGAATTTTCTGAAGGATAATGTGACTTATAAGAGCAGAATGTCTAATAAACTGAAAGGATTAGTGTAAATATATTCTAAATAAACTACAAACAAAAAATATATAAATTAATCAATAAAATTATTAATTTAAAAGTTAAAATTGATTTAAGTACTTTTTTTGCTGTTTTCTACTGTTTGGATTAAAGAAAGAAAACTGCACTTAACCTTTTCACAATGTTTTATTGACATATATGAAAAAATTGTCTAGCAAAATGTATGGATTCTGTATGTAATTGTATCGTGAGTGCGATTCCCACCCATAATGAAATTATGTTATTAAGTAGTTGCCTGTATTCAAAAACAACTTTTTCACATTTACAGGATCAACATTTTCCCGTGTTTTCTTTCACGTTCTCCCATTAGAAGACTTAGACAAACGTTCTCATTGTGCTTTCCAGGTGTTTGGGCCAGCTGAGGTCTTTATAGTTTGCAGTAATAGATCCTTACTGGTTATAATGGTGGTTCTGGTGCTGCAGTCATTTAAATTTAGCAGACTGCCTTACTGATGCACTTACTGTTGCTCATGTTTCAGTTAGAAATGATCAGATCTAAATTTCCTGATAAGCATTTCTAAACCTTTCCTAAACATTCTCCAGTCATTCCTGTGGTGAGCAGAGGCAGAAATAGGACTGGTGGAGGAGATCAAGTTTCAAAGCACAAACTTTCTTTCAGTCATCCCACAGATGACTCCATACATGTGGAACTGTGTGTGTGTGTGTGTGTGTGTGTGTGTGTGTGTGTGTGTGTGTGTGTGTGTGTGTGTGTGTGTGTGTGTGTGTGTGTGTGTGTGTGTGTGTGTGTGTGTGTGTGTGTGTGTGGTTGTATATACATGAAGGAATGTGTTTGGTATTTATTTAGGGAATGATGAAATGTATTATTATTTGCAACTGAGTTGTTAATGTCTGAAAGGTGCATTTTATGTGAATGTTTTAGGTTAAAATGTGCCACATATTGGTTGATATTAAATGGGTGGACCCACAAGCAGCATGCTTCCATTATTCACCCATTCCATTCTTATTTCATTAAACATTGCGTTAACGGGATCCAAACCAGCCCTAACTCCTAATCTCATCAGCTGTAACTAGACACACATGACACTTGAAAGGAGCCCCCATGCCTAGGCGTATAATTATGGGTATCATAATATAATCATTTTTTTTTAATTGTGAACCTTGGCCAAGAGGTATGTAATTGTTTGAAAGGGCATTTTTTTTTGCTTCTAAATTAGATTACAAACCTTTAAGATCTCAATTGCAGAAAGGGCTGTGCTGAGGTGGTAAACTAGGTGGGTAGATGGAGGCTATTAAAAGACTTCCATGGCTTTATTTAAAGGGATAGCTGCCCAAAAATAATCATTCACTCACCCTCAGTTTGTTAAAAACCTGTAGGAATTTCTTTCTTCTGCTGAACACAAAACATATTTTGAAGAATGTTGGTAGCCAAACAGTTTTTGGTTATGATTATTATTATTTCTTTTCTTTTAAGGAGGTCAATGGGGACCAGCAACTGTTTAGTTACCTACACTCTAAAAAATACTGGGTTAAATACAACCCAGTGCTGGGTAAATATTGGACAGAACACATGCTGGGTTGTTTTCAACCAACAGTTCGGTTAAATGTTTAAGCCAACCTTCTGGGTAGTAACCCAACCGCTGGGTTCGCCCATATTTTACCCAGCACTGGGTTGTATTTAACCCAGCATTTTTTAGACTGTACATTCTTCAAAATATGTTATTTTACGTTCAAGAGAAGAAAGGAACTAATTTAGGTTTGGAACAACTTCAGGGTGAGTAAATGACAGACTTTTCAGTAACACTTTATTTTACTGTGTCCTTACACATGTTACATGTAGGCTACTTACTATTATAATAACAAAACATTATGCATAATTACATGCAAGTAACCCCAAGCCAAACCCTAGCCATATAGTTAGTACATGTACAGGTGCATCTCAATAAATTAGAATGTCGTGGAAAAGTTCATTTATTTCAGTAATTCAACTCAAATTGTGAAACTCGTGTATTAAATAAATGCAATGCACACAGACTGAAGTAGTTTAAGACTTTGGTTCTTTTAATTGTGATGATTTAGGCTCACATTTAACAAAAACCCACCAATTCACTATCTCAACAAATTAGAATACTTCATAAGACCAATAAAAAAACATTTTTAGTGAATTGTTGGCCTTCTGGAAAGTATGTTCATTTACTGTATATGTACTCAATACTTGGTAGGGGCTCCTTTTGCTTTAATTACTGCCTCAATTCGGCGTGGCATGGAGGTGATCAGTTTGTGGCACTGCTGAGGTGGTATGGAAGCCCAGGTTTCTTTGACAGTGGCCTTCAGGTCATCTGCATTGTTGGGTCTGGTGTCTCTCATCTTCCTCTTGACAATACCCCATAGATTCTCTATGGGGTTCAGGTCAGGCGAGTTTGCTGGCCAATCAAGCATAGTAACACCATGGTCATTGAACCAGCTTTTGGTACCTTTGGCAGTGTGGGCAGGTGCCAAGTCCTGCTGGAAAATGAAATCAGCATCTCCATAAAGCTTGTCAGAAGGAAGCAGCTCTAAAAATTTCCTGGGAACTGCGTTGCTGTGGATGAAAACAAGTGGACCAACACCAGCTCTGGCAGCCCAAAAAATGGAAACTTCCTGGTAGATGACTGCCTCTCCACTCTTCCTCCGTTGACCTTGTTTCCAAATGAAATGCAAAATTTACTTTCATCTGAAAAGAGGACTTCAGATTCTTTTTCTCCAAGCCCACACTGAGAAAAATGATTTTGTGGTGAAGTAAATACTACATAAAAACAAAAGTAATTTCTACATTAAATAATTTAGACAATAATTAAAAAATTTAAGTAAATTCTATAATAACAATTTAACTTGTAGAAATTAAAGTTTGAACTTATAAGTATAATTTACTTAGAATTGTTTGATGTTTACAAGGACTTTAAGTTATGATCCCGTTTTTCCCATCAGCCCATGAATAATTAAAAATCATCACTGTCTTCGAGATGTATTTACACTATTTTATGGTTGCTTTTGTTGTGTTTAGAAACTGTTTTCACACTGGATTTTCTTCAAGACCCATTCATACTCAAACACTATCCACTGATTGTTAACATGGAATCAGGTATTGTGCATTTGGGTAATAATTATAATGAGTGAACATGTTATTTTAACAGCTCAAGTTGTCACTCTTCATGTTTGCTCCAGTCTTAATACATGTTTTATTCTGGCTATAAGTCAATTTTATAAACTGTGACTGTGTGACATGTTGCAGTAAGCAGACCAATAGTTGAAGATCAAATGTTAAAATGTTATGTTCAACTCAATAAATTATACTTTTAATATAAATTAGTTTAAATGTTAAATTAAAATGAAATTACTTAGTAGATTTTCATCGTGTTTTGTAAAAAAGAGGACAAATATTTAAGTTTTAACAAAGATTATCTTTGTTATTTTACTTAAAATAAACAAGTTGGGTTTACTTAAAAAGTATGATGCAAAAATGGTGCATATTATTTTAAATCTCCACAGTTTTACCAGTGCAGGTGAGACGCTTCTGACGTTGTCTCTGGTTCAGAAGTGGATTGGTAGCCCTTTTCCTGAAGACGTCTGAGCGTGGTGACTCTTGATGCACTGACTCCAGCTTCAATCCACTCCTTGTGAAGCTCTCCCAAGTGTTTGAATCAGCTTTGCTTGACAGTATTCTCAAGCTTGCAGTCATCCCTGTTGCTTGTGCACCTTTTCCTACCCAAATTCTTCCTTCCAGTCAACTTTGCATTTAATATGCTTTTTTTTTTTTGTTATCAACATTTTTTTTTTTCACACACAACATCACAACATAACATCCATTCAAAACAAACAAAACTAAACAACAGACACATACTCCATATTTTAAAGGTCCAATCAAAGGGGAGAGAGAGAGGGAGGGAAAAAGTAACAACAAAACAGGTCCTTCCTTTATATAATCACATATGTTAGATAAAAAAAAATAAAAAAAATAATAGAAATGAAGTAATAATAATATGCAATCCAATATGCCTCTCCACACACGTGCGGCGCACACCAGTTCTGCATCATTGTCCTCCTCGCAGCCGCAAAACCAGCAAACAGCCTTCTCCTTTGTATTAAGCTTATAGAGAGACTAGAATCAACATCAAGAAGACACACACTGGTATTAGAAAAACAATTAGTTTGTAGTGAGGAGGATAAAACCAGGTTTACATGCATCCATAGATCCATGACAACAGGACACTCCGAAAACACATGAAAAAAAAAAAAAAAACGATGACGTAGTGTTACATATCAGGGCACCAGAAATAGATTTACGGTGTAAATATTCTAACACACAGGTTCGTTTAACAGCAGAATTTAAGCCAGTCACATTCAGTAATAAAATGTTTAGAGTATACATTAAATATTCATAGTCCCAAAATTGTATTCAATAAATGAAGAGAAGTAAAAGCACTCCCATTCTGTAAATGACATGTAAACGTTAGTGTGCGTTCTAGATATCAAACCACCTAGATGAAAAATCCCCTTAGAAACAAGGTAAAGTAAATAAAAGCATGAATATCTGTTGTAAAAAATAAAAGCAACACAGACAGAGATGACCAACAACTATAGACAAAAAACAACTCAGGCCGCACGTTACCGAGAACATAGGTCTGATTGAGCAACAAAAACTTGTGATGATCCGTGACCGATCCACTTCAGTGCAAAACGAGCCTCTCAAAAGGCTCACAGAACCAAAACATTATTGTAATGAAACCTGCTCTCCATTAGTCCCCTCCAGAAAAAAAAGAAAGAAAAAAGGGGGGGTTAGTCTTACCAGCAAAGGGACAATTGCATCGAATAAATATAAACACTATCCCAGGAGGAGAGAGGAAAGAAGAAAAAAGAAAAAAAGAGATCTAGCGAGCATCCATATCCCTCCCACCACCATCTTCTTCTGGGCAGCCGGCATCTCCTCCATCCCGGCCACCAAGCCCCTACCGCCGGGCTGAAGAGAGGGGGGCTGCCGCCCTCCCGCTGCCCTGTGGATCCGCAGCAAATGTCCCATTCTGTGACAGGGAGCTGACAAAATCCTCTGCTTTCCGAAAAGAATCGAAGCTTCTCTGTTCACCCCTGTGCCATAGCTTAATTACCGCCGGATAAGCGAGGAAGGGCTGGAGACCAACTGCAGTCATCGACCTCAAAACCGGAACCAGGCTTTTTCTCTTGGTGGCTGTAACTGGACTAAAGTCAGGAAAAAATAGTAGCGTGACATTGTCCTGCGTGCATTTCACCGGATAAGCCTGCCGAGCACCTTTCAGAATCTCCGATCTGTCATGCCATCTTAGCACACGGAAGATGAGAGTACGCGGCCAATTGGAGTTTTTCCTTCCATCATACACGCGGTGTGCCCGGTCAATCTCGATGTTACGACCTTTCAGGGAAGGAATCAACTTGGAGAGATTAACTCTGAGGAAACCAGCCACATCGGAGCCCTCCAGCCCCTCTGGTAACCCCACCAGCCTCACGTTATTTCTTCTGCTTTTATCCTCCATATCCGTCATCTTCTCGGTGAGTCACTCCAGCTGATTTCTTAAGTCCGTGACTGCACTCCTATCCTCACATGCAGTTGCCTGAACAGAATCAACGCGGTCACGTGCCTGCTTCGCCGCCGCAGCCATGGCCTCAAACTCCTCTCTTAGCTCTTTAACAGAATTGTTAGTTGCTTGTACAGGGCCGGCGCCAAGGGGGGGCATTCGCGGGCTGTGCCCCCCACAAACGAGTTACTGTGCCCCCCCACTTTTCATCCTCTCCCCTCCTTGCTGAACGTGATCGATTTAGAAAGCGATAGTGAAACCGATAAAACAGTGCACATAAGAACGCGATTGCATGCTTTAGCGAGCGTCAGCAACTGCACACGATCACAGATTGCACGATTACCCCCCCACCCCCCGACACACGCACACACACACACACACACACACAACGTGATTTGTGCCCCCCCTATATTCAAATGCCCCCCTGATGGAGGTGCCCTGGCGCCGGCTCTGCGCTTGTATGTCCTCACGCAGTTTACGTAATGCTGGAATCAGCACAGAGTCCACAGCATCTCTTATTGCCGAAGTCACAACCGAATCCAAAGTGCTTTGCTGCTCTTTAAATGCTAACTTGATACCGTTAGCAATAGCAACGTCGATATCCTCTCTGGAGATGGTGGAATCCCTGAATCTTTTCTTTATTGGCGATTGCCCAATCTCTCCACTCCAATCGCCTTTGACTGTTGAAGCACTCATGATGAGTCCGATGCAAAGTGGTTCGAAATTTACTGACAGGATTATAAAATATTTGACAAAGTCAGCAGATTTTTGACTTTCATGAGCTGTAAGCTCGAATCATCAAAATTAAAACAAAAAAACTTTTGAAATGTTTTACTTTACATGCAATGAATCTAAAATATATGAAAGTTTCACCTTTTGAAATAACTTACAAGAAAAAATGAACTTTTTCACGACATTCTAATTTATTGAGATGCACCTGTAATTAATTATTATTCAGTTAATTAATATTAATTAATATTGATTAATATTACTGTCTGTCAGACCCGTGGTTCCCATGTCCTGTGTTTCCCTCCCTCTTGTGCCCTTATTTGGTCTTCCTGTTCCTGTCCTCATTCTGTGTTATCATTAGTTTCCGTCTGTTTGATTTCTCCTCACCTTTTTCAGTTCTCCTCGTTTGATTCCCCAGTATTCTTAAGCCTTGATTTTTCCCGTGTCTGAGGTCCGGTATTGTTTGTCTTACCCCCATGCTCCATGTGTGTGCTCCGTGGATTCTTCATTAAAATAAGTTTTGAATGTTCTCCTCGTCTCCTCACTCCAGCGTTGATTGTGACAATTACTCAGTACTTAAACGCTACAGGGTTGAATCACTCTATAATGAGAGCTGTACAAGTCAATGTTGGAAAAGGATGTTAGTAGAATATTGATGTTAGCACATAGTTTGCTGATTCAAATTCAGGAAATGTGTGTAATGTACAGTCCACTGAGGTAATCTGAATACGAACCTAGTTTTATTGATAAATTATTATTTATTTATCCTTTAGTTTTCCAGTAAAGTCCCATTGAGATTAAAGGAAATCTCTTCTTCCGGGGAGTCCTGGCTGAGATGACCGTACAAAAGTTTCACATAAAATAAAAACACACACACACACGACAAAATTCTATACGACCAAAGCAAAACAGTAATCATGAATCAACAAATTAATTAAAACAGCAACAAGGTTCATTCATTACATACTGCAATACATGTTTTAAAAATATTCAAAGAAGGACTTGCTTCTAATGGAGTAATAATTTGAAAATCGTCCACAACCAAGGAGCATAGTAAGAGAAAGCTGATTTTCCGTGTTCTGAATGCACCCCGGGTACTTCTAACTAAATCCCAATTGATTATCTGGTGTAATAGTTCTTTCTACGCAAGCATAAAAGACTAGTAATATAATTTGGAGGCATTGCAGCAATGCCTTTACAGTAGACAACAACATATGTGATTTCCTTCTTTGATTATAAGCATGATACAAAAATAAACAGAGCTAAAGAATAACATGAGCACCTGAATGTGAGGACTAATCTTGAACAGAACCTGACTATACACCATAAAAAGACTTGACAAACTCACCAGCAGCAGCTTACAAAAAATAGACAAGACATTAAAGAGACTGAAACATGAAGGCTATATATACACACAAGGAATAATGACATAAGATGCACCTGGAAGTCAGCACCTCGGGCGGAGCTGCAGAGCTTCAAGAACACTTGAATGTAAGAACTAGACTTGAAGAGAACTTGACTATAACCATAAACAGACCTGACACCAACATCGGGTTACATAAACAAAGACAGACAAGAGTCTAAAGGAAACATGAGGACTAATGACATAAAACACACCTTTAAAGTAATCAAGACAGTGAACCAATCAGGGCTGCGTTTCCCAAATGCATTGTAAGCTTAAGTACATCGCAGACCCATTGAAACCAATGGAGCTACGATCAACTTAAGCTTACGATGCTTTTGGGAAACGCAGCCCAGAACAAGACACATTAAGCAAAGTTAGCATGTGACACGATCACATGAGAGCCAGGGAATTACATGACGAAAGGCAACATGATTATGACATACTTCAAAATAAAAGACATCAAAATACAAAGCTTAAAACAGATCTGACAATGGGCAAGAAATGTTGAAGGTTAATGGGATCATAATCCTTCTTCCAATAAAATTAATTCTGAATTTGTGTCAAGTCAATTAACATATTTTAAATATTAAACTAAATGTGACCCTGGACCACAAAACCAGTCATAAGTCGCATGGGTATATTTGTAGCAATAGCCAAAAATACATTGTATGGGTCAAAATGATCATTTTTTGTTTTATGACAAAGATCTTTAGGATATTAAGTAAAGATCATGTTCCATTAAGATATTTTGTAAATTTCCTACCGTAAATATATTAAAACTTAATTTTTTATTAGTAATATGCATTGCTAAGAACTTCATTTGGACAACTTTAAAGGCTATTTTCTCAATATTTAGATTTTTTTGCACCCTCAGATTCCAGATTTTCAAATAGTTGTATCTCAGCCAAATATTGTCCTATCGTAACAAACCATACATCAATGGAAAGCTTATTTATTCAACTTTCAGATAAAATTCGAAAAATTGACCCTTATGACTGGTTTGTGGTCCAGGGTCACAAATGTAAATGAAAGACAAAATAAACTAACTCTGTGATCAGCCTGAAGGTAACCTTTGATTATCTGCATCTTTTCTGAATCAACTTCTAGAGAGGTATTTGAATGTCATTGTTCTTATAAAACCAAAATTGATTGATTGACTGATTGATTGATCTTGTGTTGACATTCATACTGTTAAATAGTATACAACTGCATGATAAAATTTTAGTGACCTTGGCTACCCGAGGTCATTCCGAGGTTTCTGCGTGATTTAGCAAGAATCTCTCACGTTTATTATCTTCTAAAGGAAAATGACACATTGCTTATTTTTAGCTGACCATTTTTGAACCTCATTATGGACATCTGCGTGTTCTTTCTAGGGTGAAGAGGTCACCTATACAAACTTTTGTGTACATTTCCCATTCGTAAACAACTGTGGCATATCATAATACACCCCAATAATAATTCTGGCATAGAGATGCTTATTTAGTGTCATCTATTGTTCATCAAAGCCAATAACAGAAAACATCACGTAGGGTGAATCTTCACTCCATGCCCAAATGTAAAAGGAGGAAAATTATAAAATGAAACCACTCATCTCCACTGACCAAATTATTTTGGATTCGGACAAAAGTCATGTGCTTCATAACAATTGCCGGATTTTGTGCAAATCAAATCTCTGGCTATTTTCCTGTGTATAGCAAATACAGCTGACCCCTCTCTCCTTTTCAATAGCCGCGGGGCGATGTGCGAGAGGGCGCTCGTGACAACCACTGTCCAGTTTAAACCTTTCCCAAGAATCCTGGGAATTCAATTGTGTACCCAAGCACTGGGAAACCGACAACCTGTGCTGTGACACCAGATCAGTCAGGTCAGCCAGCGGAAACCTCAGGACCATCATAAACCTATTCGTCAAACTGTGGACGCAAGATCTCATGGATTAACACACGCTCAAACTCTACTGATGCGCCTTTGTGCACAACTGTCAAATGCTGTGTGTTCAAATGAATAATTTGACCTCATTCGTCTTGTTAGTTTTTAATCTATCCGCGCCAAACCCACGACCTAGTAAAAATTTTACGCCCAGACAATTTATTACACTTTTGTGGATTTCATTTAAAATATGAATACAGTTTAGTAATATGTAACTGTATACTCTAAGTCCACCAGAAACGAAAGACATCTGTCTGCACACAGCAATAGGCTTTTCAGCGCCTTATTAAAATGTATTTTTATTTTTATTTTCTTGCAAAAAAAAAGTAAAAAAAGAATCTTAACTTTTGATCAATTCAACCCTGCTCCACCAGCGCGAGTGTGTCGCTCAGTTCTTTGTTAATTAGATTAATTAATCACTCAGCGATAGTGGACACGTGAACAGAAGCCTCATTCAAAACCTCCAAACAGAGTGACATACTTTTATTAATGTCTTATTTACTTTCTCTTAATATTAATTTAACATTCGAATGGATAAATTAATTTCATACATAAAGCAATGATGAATAGAGTAGATAGTTGCTATAGCCTAATCAAAGTAGGCCAAGTATCATGTAGCCTACGCAACTGAAATTCCTAGGAAATGGAAATGCTATGGGTAGAGCAAACGTGTTGTTGGCTGTCGGTTCTAAAAGGGTCATGACGCGATTTTTTTTTATTAGATAGCCTATCTAATAGTCTTCGAGGAGGTTCATGTTTCTCCCGTTTTTATCGGACTTAAGAGTGCAGAATATTCACCCCTTAAATATTTCCACTCCCACTGAATTTCATACATAAAGTTGTTTTGTAAATTTGTTTGTAGGCTACCAGACTACGTCCACACAAATGTGTAATTCATTTTATTTATTTTTTATTAATTAATTATTAGTTTAAACAAACGTAGAAGCAATATTAATGAATGTTTTCTACTTTAGTCATGTTATAGGCCGACAGTCATAGCTGTATTAAGTTTACATTTTGCAGTTGTCCAGCAGGTGGCTGCACGTGTCCGTGTCCTTACGATGCGCTTTCGCTCTTTACTCCAGAACCCTCGCGGATAGACTACTTATGTAACGATGCTTTTTGAGAAACGGCCCCTAACTCAAAGATTCGTAAGATTGTTTCTATGATCCGTTTAGGCTTGTGATATGAACCATGCAGCCTAATTGTTTAAAAGTGGGCTGTAATCTGAACAAAATCACAAGAATATATTTAGGCAATGTTAAACAGTTTGTTGAATATATAAAATATTACAATAACATTTTTAAAACAATATTTCTAACGTTATGCAAAAAGCCCCAATAAAGTTGACCGACAATCGATTGACAATTGACGCTCAAGTTGTTGTTATATAATTAGGCCTACTATAAAAGACATACCTACTGATATAAAATGGATAATAATTGGTTTATAAATTATTGCAAATAGGAAAGGATATAGTGGATTAGCTATTATTCTCAACTAAATTAGGATAATTGAAAGGGATTTTTGTTGAATGTATTGCTATGATCTTTGTCCTGTACATGAACTGTTTTGTGGATACACCTTTTTTGATCAACCCCGTCAACAAATTTAAGAAGGCGCAAAGTTCTTTTTTGACAACATTCCCCGATGCTCTTTTTGGGGACACACAAAATAGCTTAGGCTACATATAACCTATACTTTTAAAGGGGGCCCACCTTTACTCCCACTGGCCCTGAGCATCCTGCATGCGGGCGTATTATGTGATAGGCTACACACCTGGCACCTGAAAATGACTGTAGTGGCAGACGGATTGGGGTGAGGAGACATGAAAACTATAAACAATCATAGGATAGGCCTATATTCAATCAACGAACATACCTTCTCAATATAACAGTTAATGTTCTTCTGCCGTCTTCTGCCGTTGTTGTTGTTGTTGTTCTTCTTCTTCTTGTTATTAAAAGTGAAGTGAATTGTGTATCTAGGAGTTTAGTAATGTATATGCCCACATATTCGTGCAGTCCTAAAAATTCTTATCCAATCTTAAATTGAGTTTGGCCATTATCGTTAACTCAACGAATAGCCAACACTAGAAAAATATAGGCCTGATGCAATTTTTAAACACGGTTTACTTATCTTTAGTAGCCTACATGACAAAATATGTTTTCCAGAAACACTGAATGAGTCAGACACACTCCATCGCCTACGTTCCAGCCTCATGCTTCGCGAACAGAGGAAGTCGGTAAACACTTTGTAATAACGTTAATCAAATAATCATTAAGAAACATAATCGTAAAATCTGTTTATCAAAGTTTCATTACATGTCTAATTATTTCAATGTAGATTAAATATAATTTAATAAACATTCGATTTTATGTGAAAAAGTTCTTTAATGTTATTATTTGACAAGTAGTTATTTTGTTTACGTAGACTTTTCTTTATGTTATGTAAAATTAATAGTGCAAAAACATGCTCTTTATTTAACTGGTAGCCTATTATATGGGGCTTTGATAATAATTGTAATCAGTTTCGATTAACCACGTTTTGACACGTTTTTTTTTCAGATAAGCATATTCACTGTCTAATTAATAAATGCAAAGACAAACGTGCATTGTATTACAACGAATCGTGTACTTCTAATATACAAGCACGAAATAAAAAGCAACCAAATGCGAAATTATTCATATATGCAATAGGGCCTAGTTGTTAAAAATAGCCTATGTTAAAATTGTTAATTGTTGACACCACATGCGGGCAATAGTTTTGAATAACATAAACACAACAATATTTTGTAATTTTTGTAGTGTATAACATTGATTCGACAGGGCTAAATATTTACAACTTCATCAAAATAATTTGTCCCAACAGATTACGCAATTTTTCTTCATCTACAGGCTCCATTTTGCTTTACGTACTCGCATAAAAACGACTGTTTTTTTTATAGGCTTTAGAATCACGAATAGCTTGCAGTACACGAGCAACTTTATGGTGCAAAGAAATTATGGTAGTTCTATTTATAAATGATTTTCTTACAGTAATTTATCTCGTATAACTATTAAACTCTAAATTACATGCCCGTGTAAACGTAAAATAGGTTGCTACAAAGATAAAATAATTAGTTGAAGGCCAGATCTGTAGTTGGCTGAACTCCTAAACAAATCACCTTGTTATAAAATAATAATAATAATAATCGCTGAATTATACCGTATAAATTATAAAATCCAAAACAAGTGTTAAGTTCACAAAGTGTTTATTAAAGAATAAAAAACTAGACCTATTAAAAAAGAGAAAAAAAGATTGAAAAGTGCTAGTTAAACATGGCCCCAATGTGTCATATACATTAAAATTATTTCTTTCTTTTCTTTTTTTTTTACAAAGTCCAAAAGTCCAAACGTTGGCAGTCACGTGCTCTGACCCCTATATGAGACCATTAAACACTGAAACAAGAGGCCAAAACACAGGTGTGTACACTTCGGTTTGTATACCTGCCCAGAGCTCCACTGTATCCTTACACATTCAAAAGCGAATAAAAGAAAAAAAGGGTTCAGAACCCAATACTTCACTCCAGAGGCATTGCCAGAATGGATTCAGGTAAACATGAATTGTAATTCCATGTTGATTATACCTTCAATCTGCCGGCAATCCTCTCATCTGTTTGAACTGTTTATATACATTCAGAACATAAATGTCCACGATTCTCCTGTGAAGGAAATTGTGATCTTTATTCCCTGCATCAGGCAGGCTATTCTCGCCCAGAAAGCCCGTGCTTCCACAGTTTGCGGCTCCAGTAAAAGTTTTTTCTTCTTATCAGTCTTAAATCAGCAGAATTTTATGAAATGCCTTTGTGTGTCTTTTTAAATCGATGGACCTTGTTTTTATTGTCTCTTTCAAGAATGTTAATCATGCTCACACCCGAGCTATATATCAATCCGCGCGTGTAGCGCGGAGTGTTTGCTCTCGTGGTCCCAGTACGAGCAGTGCATCATGGAGAGTTCTGCGGGTTGACGCGAGCAAGCAAACTGCAGCCCTGTTCCGTTACCGGTGGACACCGGAGGGGCTGCAGCCGTGGCGGGACTCAGCTGCTGCGCGTGCGGGAGCGCATGAGGGTGCGTGTGATGGTGGAGATGATGGTGGCTCATTCCGTTGTAAGTGTTCACCATGCCCGGGAGACATGTGCTCTGCGCCCGCGAGTACGGATTGTACGAGGACGGCGCGGACAAGCCTTTCACGTTAACGGGACTTAAGTTCCCACTGCTCATCTGACAGGAGGTATAGGGCATAGGCGCAGGAGGCCACGAGTTATTGATAAACCCTGACTGCAGGTATTTGGGCGGGGAGAGGTAACCGTACCCGTCACCGCCGAAGAGAGATTTGCCAGGCTGGAAATGGGTCGGTGGAGGCCTGAACGGTCTCTTCATGCGTCGCCGTCGCCGGTAGTTGCCCTTTTCGAACATATCCTCGCATGCCGGGTCCAGGGTCCAGTAGTTGCCCTTTCGCTCGCCGCCGCCCTCCCGAGGCACCTTGATGAAGCACTCGTTGAGTGACAGGTTGTGTCGGATGCTGTTCTGCCATCCTTTTTTGTTCTTCTCGTAGAAAGGAAACTTACTGATGATGTACTGGTAGATGCCGGACAGCGTGAGACGCTTCTCTGAGCTCTCGCGGATTGCCATCGCGATTAACGCCACGTAGGAGTACGGTGGTTTCTGGGTCGGGTCGGATTTGTCCGGTCCCTTCTCGGGAGGGGTTTCCTCTTTTGTTCGGTCTTTCTCCGCTGAGCTCAAGGTAGTGTCCATGAGTATCATGCCATTATCCTCGGGGCCTGGGTAGGTGGCCATCATTGCGCACGCAAACCTACACCAAAACAAAACCGTGGACTAATAAAAAAACAGCTCAGCAATGCAAAATTGTCTTGATGACAGTCTAAATCGTCAGACTACAATCATGTAAAGACTTTCTTCCTTCTTTTTTTTGTTGCCTACTTGTGCAGCTTAATGTCAGCGTTAAAGGTTTTACAAAGTTCTTGCGCTTCAGAGTTTCTCCTCTACTAGATACCCACGGAGAAGGAGGGCAAATTGTGGTTTGGTTTCTCCTTAAGCCCGCCTTTTCTTTCCTTCACACACTCCCTCACATTCACACATATTTGATGCGGTAGGACATAAGCTTCCTGATTCGTATGCCTCGAAAGCGATTTACCCTTACCCGTTTTGCTTCATACCCTCTAAATTCTGAACTGTCTCTCACCACAACAATTGAACCAACAACTGGAAACCGACACAGTTTTAGAAGACATAATTAGTTCATATAACAGGTGCAGAAGCTGAACTGTTATATAAGGTTCTGCGCAGTCAAACCACTTTTAAAATTAACCAGACTTCGTCCTCAAATAGAAAACGTGATTTAATGAAAAGGAATTATAAACTAATATTTAAAAACAATATTACAAACTGCTATTTTTATTACCATTTTTAGTAGCTAGTTGTAGTAGTTAAAACTGCTATCACTAGGCCTATACTTCTTCCAACTAGTCTATGTCTTTCAGGTTTACCTCCTTTTGGATTAATTTGAACCTTATTTGACATAAGCTATATTCCTGTTTTCCTACAATGTTGCTACAATGAACTGTTTTTATTTATCTTGTTTTATGTGTCACTATTTATTGTGTAGCGCTGTATATTATATATGTAAAATTGTTTTACATTCTTGTGTATTTCGTTAGACTAATACACAGTCTATTTCGTTACAGACTAATCTAAGCGTTTGATTTGCTGCCGGTTCTGCTCATATCCGATTATAATAAGCATGTCGCTTTAAGTAAGAAAGTGTTAGTCAAGAACATGGGCCCAAATGTAAAGGATAATGTGACAAATCACTCATATGGGATCTGTTTTAGTGGATCACATTGCGCCACAATATTTATCTCCATTACGCAGGCTAGCTCAAATTTGTCATGTAGGGGTCTGGATCTGAATAAAATTTTGATTGTAGACAATATCATATAGCGAGACATGAAAGAACCTCCCTCTTTCAGCACCAACCATCTGTGCATGACTGATTTCTGGAGACATTATAGCCTGATGTTAAATCGCAAATTATTCCCCAAAACAAGTCGCATGCCCGTAAATAAATTATGTATTTACATAAATCATTACATGCAGCTGACATGCATCTCTCTCCTTTGTTCTTATTAACTGAATATGGCAAAACAAATAGCCCCCACGAAAAACCGTTCTGGTGAAAAAACGCCTTTAATAGCCTAATTCACAGTCTGTGAAGGCCTACTTAAATGTAGCCCACTTAGAAGGAGCAGGTTACAGGTTAAATACATATTTAAGAATTGTAATAAATAGGCTACATATATATTTTTTTAATAATGAAATTAATTTCTCAAGAAAAAAATTCTCAAGTTCTTTTTCCCTGTTTTATTAAAAACGTTTTCTAGCCTACTTATCAACCAACTAAACACAACATAATTCAGTTCTACAGTGCGGATGCGACCATAGATAAATGTATCGGTAATTCTCCTCGTGCGTCTGTGTTTTTTAAAGAATAGGTTAAGGCCTATTGTTTTTTACAGGTCAGTTGCTTCCAGGTTTTTTAACGAGCCTTGACCACTTGCCTACAATTGGCTATTCAACACAAGACAGGTTATGACCATTCTTCATCACCGTTGGACATGACAGCTTCTTTACGGATGCTCTGAAGTAGCTATTACTACCTAGCGAGCAATCCTGTTTGATAAAGGCTACAACAAGTTAAGAGCTTGAGAGTGTAGCACACAGGATAACATGTTATCCGACATCACAGTGATGGGATCAAATACAGCATGATTCAATTCCATGAGGTGTGAAAAAATCAGGGAATATTGGTACAAGCAGAAAATACGCATAACCTAATAGCCCAACATTATGAATTAGCTTGAGCCAATCTAGTAAAAGCAAATGTTAAAAGTATTATTATTGAGTCAGTATTGGACAAATAGCCGTCGATTCAAATGCACTAGACTATACCCAAAATACAACTCAGTTCACCTTTAATCAGGGACGTAATTCTGCTCAAATTTGCAAACAAGTTCATTCCATAACAAGATTATTAAAGCAAATATTCGTTAATTAGGGTTAAGTAGCATATTTTCCGTCTGGGGAAATTAATGAGAAAATCTTGAAAGAGGTTATTTAGAGTTGTTGAAATTAGTCAGTTGAACGCCTGTATTTATTCATTAGAAATCGCTGTCAGCGCTACAGGTAGCCTGCTATTTTAAAATTATTGTTTTAAATGATCAAAATAACATAAATGTCTTCAGCAATATCCTGAGATTTCAAGAACGTTTTACTGTAATTAGTTAATAAGCTAAACAGAGATATTTTTTCACAAAATATTCCCCGAAACAATTAACAAATCAAATATTTTCCACCAAGAAAAAGAAAACATGTTTTTCTTTTAAAATAAATATACACACTATTAATCAGATTTTAGTTGTAAAAACTCACCGTGGTTGTTAGCTCTCACCACGAGCCAAAGATTTTGAAAGATAGCAATAAAAAAATGCTCTTTCAGGTGTGAACGAGATCCATCGTTTGTTACAGGCTCAGTGAGGAAAGGAATAGCGAGTGTGTGCATGGAGAGGGAAGGAAGGAAGAGGGAGGAGAGGGAGAATTAGGAGAAAAATGTAGAATGCATTAGTTTGTGGTGCGTGCTTAAGTATATACTCTGAAAGACAGAAATTCCCGTTCCCCGCACTTTCTGAAATCGGGTTAAGACATGAGGTCAACGTTTGGGCGTGCGGGAGGCACACACTCGACTGTTTCACTATTATGTGGACATTTCATAGACTTCCATTGTTTTTATAGTTTATTAGGTTAATGATCTTTTCTTCTGCTTAACCCAACCTAGTTAGAATGTATTTTAGCAAATATGGACAAAAATTGTAATGCAAGTGGAAAGTGAGTGTAAGGAAGGACACATTTGACTTATGATGTTCTTTCTAATAAAAAAAGTCTCATATGGCTAAAGTAATGTTCTGATTAATAGGCTATATATGGGCTTACACTACACTTTTAAATAATCTTTTTTTGTGCATGCAAACACAACCAACGTTTCAAATGTATAAAAGTCTAGACATACTTTTAATATTAATTTCCATCAATGTACCATTGTCTTATCAAAAACCTGTTAATTGAGATCAGCTGAAGTTTTAAAAAAATACATCTAACATTTGCAAACTTTTTCTTGAAGTAAGAGGAATTATCATAAAAACTGTTGATGTCCTTACATAGATAATTTTCTTCTTTAAAGGGAAAGGACAGACAGGGAGCAAAAAGTGCATGCAGAGATGTGAAAATGGAGGAACGGAAAGAGGGATTAAGAGGGAGGGATGTTCTCCTGCTCCTACTGAGACAGGTGGACATCATCAAAGGAACACACACACACACACACACACACACACACACACACACACACACACACACACACACACACACACACACACACACACACACACACACACACACACACACACAGAGACACACACACAGACACACAGAGAGAGATACACAAGTCTGTGTATGTGTGATCAGTCTACAAAAATTTCAAAATCAAAATAATGTTGCACATTAAAATAAAATAAACAATTGGAAACAAAATAAACATACTTCAATGTTAACATATTATTTTATAACACAAAACGCATTTACACGCATGAAGAGAAAATGACCGTTTCACAGTTGACATGTTTAAATCCTCAAAGTTAATGGACCAAAACTGTGTAGGTTTAACTCAGGTGAACGAGGTGTTTGTATGATGGGGCGGTCTTTACCTGACACCCCCATGCCCTGCAGTTGCCAAGCTACCAGAGAACGTTCTTGGCAGTACAAAAGCCTACATGTGGGTGGCTATGAATTGTGGGAGATCTTATCGCATCATGACTCCATGACAACAAGAGACGTTAATGCAGCCATGACACTGCAACAGTGTCACACAGCTGTTCTCTTCATCTCCTCATCTCTCTTACACTCATCATGCATTCATTTTTCATCTTAATAATTAATGTAGCTTTCTCTCTGCTAAAAGTGTCTCATTTTGGATCTTGGCACACAAAATGGTGCCTATAATGGTTGTGGTGCAGTATAGGTGTGAAAATATTGACATTGACAATACAGAATTAACGTTCAGAGCATTGAAGCACTGGAGATGTAGTAAAACTGTGACATAAAGCAATGATTCATTCGAGCATGTGGAAGTGAGTGAGTAAAATGTATTTGTGAAGTGTGTTATAGCTGTGCATCTGGTTATAAGTGGTCATATAAAAAAATTTTTTTTTTGACATAAGGCCAAGTATGTATTTATTTGCACATGTGATTAAAATGGTGTGTGTGTGTGTGTTTGTGTGTGTGGTCTTTGCACACAGTGTGGAGTAGCTTCCTGCAGGAAAGGAAAAGTAAAACAGGACGTCTTCAAATCCGCAGGGAAAAGGATTCAGAACCATGTCTCAGACCTCCACACACACCGTCTCGCTCCTTTTATTCACTACATCCCTCAATCATTCTGTCTAGATCTTTCCAAAAACTCAATATGTTATTCTTCATCATACATGTATCTTTTCTATTATGTCCCGTTTTCACGTCCTGCTTTCATTTATGATAAAACTGTCAAAATGTGTTCCAAAGAGTGATGTTCATGTGCACCAGTTTAAATAGAGACATAAAGTTTGGAGGTTTTAAGTATAAATGTTAAAGTGTGGTTGTGAAGGTGTTCCTATTTTGAATAATAATATATTATACAGTAACAGTTTTGCCTTTATTAAACACATAGCATGTACTTTTATTGTATAAAGTGTATAAAGCTTCATTTTTGTTCATTATTGACAAAGCTTCATTATTGGGCTATTACTCTTCATTGTTAGCCTACATCACAATTAATGTATCTGAACAATGAACTCGATAGATTGTGTCGGTAACAATTTATTTTAAGGACCAATATTAACTAACATGTTGGCTGTTTGTTAGTAATTATAAAGCACATATAATGACTTATTCTTCATGACCATATTTTAGATCCCTTAATCTTACCCAATACCTAAACTTAACAACTGCCATACCATTAATAAGCAGCAAATTAAGAGTTTATTGAGGCAAAAGTCATAGTTAATAGTTAGTTAACAGTGAGAACTGGACCTTAAAATACAGTGTGACCTTGGTGTCTTTATTTATGTCTAAATATCAGCACTCTTGGAACACTGCTTTCTTATTTTAAGACATGAAACTTGTTTTTATATAAAAGGTGTATACGAATTTTGTGGTGATAACTATTCATTAAACAACGACAACAACAACAAAACCTTGATGCAAATATCAGTAATATATAGCTAGTTAAAGAAAAAAAATCCCTTTTTCCTCAGTGCACAAAAGAATTAGCAGAAAAGAGTCCCTGTACCAAGTTTTATGCATTACATCTGAGCTATCTTTCTAACCCTCTGTATTAACATTTAAAACTATTACTCTTAGGAAAGCATTTTAGGCAACCATGGCCCTCAAAGACGGGGCCATTTCTACATGTGTTTACTAGCTGTAATATTTCACAGTGGCATCATTACATCATTACATCATTGCCCATATATTATATGGGCATCTCTCACTGTCCTCAAAATGTAAAAGAAAGTGATAAAAATGCAGCATAAAAGAGTATGTGAAAGAAACTGTAGGCTGTTTACCTTGTAGAGTAATACTTTAAGAATGTTTAGTGTGGGTGTTTATATGCATAATCAGCCCCAGATGAGGATTGTTTACTGTGGACTCCAGGCAGATGAGAGCATTAACAGGTAATTGTCTAATCCCTGTCAGTCTCTTTGAAATGGGGCTAACGTTTCATTTGGAGTAGATAATCCTGCCTGGCTCTTATACTCTAGAGCACAGAGTTTGGAGGATCAGGCTTTGTGTCTGCAGCAGAAGATGATAGTTCACATACCAGGAGCATCTCTAGATGTAGATGACATCCAGGGCTTAGTCCATTAATGCCATATCTTACTGTAAATGTTAATGTTACTTGAAATCTTATTGCCTTAAAAAAATCTAGTTAAGGTCGCTCAATATATTCAAGTTAACTCAGAAGCCAATTTATGAAAACTAAAAGCTAATTTCCACCGCTGTAACCGTAACTACATTTTTTCTGAGGTAATAATATTGCAAGATTTATTTAAGTAAACTTAATTGAAATTTAAAGTGTAATGCAAAGCTGTCTACAAGTAAATAACAGGAGTTCCATGTGACTTTTTTTTTAATTCAGCTATTATTGCTTTTATGAAGTTTTGCTAGAAAATATAATAAAATAAATAATCAATGCACAAGATATATACATACCAGGAGCCACAGCTGCAGACTCCTCATACTGCATGAAGTAGGCTAATGTCACTTAGGCCAGTTTTAAAGAGGAACATTTAAAGAGTAACTTCTTCAAAATGTTCCTCCACTTGTTACATTTTATTGAAGCCATCAGGCTGCATTATTTCATTTTTTTTTTTCAAATAATCAGAGAATCAGTATAAGAAAATTGCACCAAAAGAAAACTTTAGTGCCCACCAACTCCCATGAAGAAGCACTGCAAATCGCCTAATTCCCTTAGGCTTCAGACTACTTAAATATTTTTTTATAATATATATTTTTAAAATAAATTTAAAATATATTATTTCTATATATAATTAACATCTTTAAATCAACCAGTTTAGATATTTCCATCATTTTTAATTTATATAATTAACAATGCTTTGTGAAATTGTAGTTCTTTCCCTCATTAAGGCTGTTAAATAAACAATCTTGTAGCTTTATCTTTTACTCTGGATTCACATTTTTGCTTCAAATCAAAGTTTGCAATGATTCACCCCATAGCTAGCTGGTTTGGTTAATGGCTTATAACTCCTAAACAAAGACTTTAAAAAAAAAACCCTAAGGGAATAACAATAAGAAACTGCAGTAAACGTAAGGCTACTTATGCTACAAACCATGATAATGAATTAAAATAATATGATAACAAATACCTGTTTGCAATATCAAGTAGCATAACAGACTGTCATTGTCCAGGTAATAATTGGAAGCCAATGATACTGGAACCATTGCACATTCAAATTACCAATGGTAACCAATCAGGGTAACACTTTATTTTAAGGTGTCTTTGTTACAGTGTTATCATACATTTAAGTAATATTAATTAACCACATGTACTAACAATATAGTTAGGGTTAGGATTAATTTCCAGCGATATCTTCGACTTGATTGCACAGATACTATTTAAACTGAACTGAGATGGACGATGACATCACTGAATTCAATAATGAAATGCCTTTAACTGAAAATTGAGTGTTTAATCTTGTCATTTTACATTATTGACACACTATTTTCCTATTTTGATATTGGAAAGTTGCTTTGACACAATCTGTATTGTTAAAAGCGCAATATAAATAAAGGTGACTTGACTTGACTTGATTAGGTTTTGATTTAGGGTTACTTGCATGTAATTATTCATAATTAACTGTTATTATAATAGTAAGTACATGTAACGTGTAACAAGGACACCTTAAAATAAAGTGTTACCCAAATCAGTAACTATGGGAACAAATGAAACCAGGACTAAACACAGGTGATAAAAACAAGACCTGACATTACCCCCTCAAAAGTCCCTCAAAGATCATCCCCAGGAAGACAAGCTTTCATCTGCCCATTGAGTCCTGCATAATAGAAAAAAAACACCCTGGAACATGGATGCACAGGAAGAACCAAACCATATATTGATGAGAACAGACAAAGAACTTAAGCAAACAGGGGAATACAACCCGAATTCCGGAAATGTTGGGATGTTTTTTAAATTTGAATAAAATGAAAACTAAAAGACTTTCAAATCACATGAGCCAATATTTTATTCACAATAGAACATAGATAACATAACAGATGTTTAAACTGAGAAATTTTACACTTTTATCCACTAAATGAGCTCATTTCAAATTTGATACCTGCTACAGGTCTCAAAAAAGTTGGCACGGGGGCAAGAAAGGGCTGAAAAAGCAAGACATTTTTAAAAGATTCAGCTGGGAGAACATCTAGCAACTAATTAAGTTAATTGACATCAGGTCTGTAACATGATTAACTATAAAAGGGACGTCTTAGAGAGGCAGAGTAAAGATAAAGATGGGCAGAGGCTCTCCAATCTGTGAAAGAGTGAGTAAAAAGATTGTGGAACACTTTAAAAACAAGGCTTTGCAAATCTCATCATCTACAGAGCATAACATCATCAAAAGATTCAGAGAAACTGGAGAAATCTTTGTTGCCCGTGGTCTTTCGGGCCCTCAGATGACACTGCATCACTCATCGGCATGATTCTGTCATTGACATTACTAAATGGGCCCAGGAATACTTCCAGAAAACTTTCCAGCAAATTATCAGCATTCAGTTCAAAAGCCAGCATCTCTGATGGTATAGGGGTGCATGAGTGCATACGGTATGGGCAGCTTGCATGTTTTGGAAGGCACTATGAATGCTGAAAGGTATATAAAGGTTTTAGAGCACCATATGCTCCCCTCCTGATGACGTGTATTTCAGCAGGACAATGCAAAACCACATACTGCAGCTATTACAACAGCATGGCTTCGTAGTAGAAGAGTCCGGGTGCTGAATTGGCCTGCCTGCAGTCCAGATCTTTCACCTATAGAGAACATTTGGCACATCATTAAATGAAAAATACGTTGAAGACGACCAAAAACTCTTCAGCAGCTGGAAACCTATATCAGGCAAGAATGGGACCAAATTCCAATACCAAAACTCCAGAAACTCATAACCTCGATGCCCAGATGTCTTCAAACTGTTTTGAAAAGAAGAGGAGATGCTACACCATGGTAAACATGCTCCCGTCCCAACTATTTTGAGACCTGTAGCAGGCATCACATTTGAATTGAGCTCATTTTGTGCATAAAATTGTAAAATATCTCAGTTTAAACGTTTATGTTGTCTATGTTGTATTGTGAATAAAATATTGGCTCATGTGATTTGAAAGTGTTTTAGTTTTCATTTTATTCAAATTTAAAAAAACGTCCCAACATTTCCGGAATTCAGGTTGTATATCGACACATAGGGATATGAGGGAAACAATACAGATTGTGTACTTAACTTACATCAGGTATAACAACACTCAAATAGTTAAGGGATTGAAACTAGCTAAGTTTAGATAGTAACTGTGGCAGGTATGTGACAGAATGGGTTTGGGAGAAACCACTAAATAGGGTGGGCTGCCAGACCTCCTCTCCCATATTGACATTGTTTACTCTACATAGCAAGTTATTGTTGCTCTAACAGTTTTCTTAGTCAGGTCTTCTCTCATCCTGAACGATCAGGGGCACATCAGGCGCCGATCCACCATCTGATCCTAGTGTGGAGCAAGAAAATAAACAGTAGAAACAACTATTAGCGTCATGCCAATCTTACAAGTACAAGGGCAACATGGTTCCATCTAGGGATGCAGCCTCACTCCTTTAAGCAGGTCATGTCCAGGTTGCAGAGGTCTTTCGGAAAATCTTTGACAGATGCTGAACTGTTAGCGCATCTCAGTTGATTATGATATTCTTATCAAATGGCCAGATTTTACCTCACGCAGCGGACCTATAATGCGATCTCGCTCACTGAGGAGCTAAACCGTGATATTTAGGGCTTTATAAGTAATTAACAAGATTTTATAATCTATACAATGTTTAGTAGGAAGTGCAGTGTTGACAAACATGTGGTCATCTCCTGGTTCACTCTATGAACCAGTAATTTGATTTTTATTACAGAAAACTCTGTGTGGGTACCCAATAAAGCATTACAATAATCTAAAGGTCATAAACGCAAAATGTTTCTGCATTTGACATTCTCAGTTTAGATATATTTTTAAGATGATGCAGTTTTACAAATGCTAAAACCTGTCAAAGGAGAGATACTATTAAATAGCACACCTAGGTTCTGACTGATAACAATTTCATCAAGTGTTAGACATGTTCTGTTATTACTTGTGGGGGTTTTAGATAATTAACACTAAATCTGTTTTTTCAAATTTAGCAGTAAGTCGTCATCCAGTTTTCTGTTCGACTATGCATTCCATAAGTTTCTCAAGTGGTGGTTTGTGAAGAAATATAGAAGTATCATCAATAACAGTGAAAGATTTCTAATGATATTTCAAGGGTAACATATAAAGCGTGAAAAGTAAAGTACTGAGCCTTTCCACTGCACTTGTGATTATAAGATAAATTCACTGCTAGAATTGAGGTCAATAAGTACGATTTATAATGTAATGCCATAGTTTTCTAGTGTATTCAAAAGAATGTGTGATCGATAGTGTCGAACAGCGCTAAGATCAGTAGAACTAATAAGAGTACTGATCAGATGATAGAAGAGATCATTAGTTGAATAATCACATACTGAATGAAAAACAATGAACACCTAACTTAATCAATAACTATAGGAAAAAATTAAACCAGGATACTGAACTACTAGTACTAGAAACACATAAACAAGATGTGACACTTGCAGGTCCAGGAAGGGATAGATGCTGACTGTACACTCTGCAGAACACCTCTCTTTCCGCTCTCCCAGAAACAGCACATGTGACATGGACATTGGGTTTAGGAGAGAGCAAATCCACTAAATAATAGGGTGTCTTTAATAAGACATCAGGACTAGACATGGCAGGACAAGTTATGCAAGGCTGACAGACATGGTTACTCGGGAGTAACAAGTAGACCAGTGTTTTCCAACTCTAACTCAAAAGACAGGAACTAAATATACAGGGTAATTAACACATAAGGATACAAACACAGCTGGACAAGGATTAACTCATGATCACCTTAAACGAGGACAGGAAACAAACCAAATATGGACACATGAGGCGGGAACCAGAGGCGGGGGGGGGGGGGGGGGGGGTTGTCCCCCTTAAAAATATGATTAAAAAATGCTCCCCCTCCCTTGCCTCACAGTGCTTTGGTCCAAATGCTTTCCTCTTTTATATCATACAAGTCCAGTGAGAGAGAACACAGCCTCAATAGTTGTGGAACTCCAGTAAGGCTGTCAATTTTATTCACTTAAACATCGGATGAAGTAATTATTTTCTCTTTGCGAGAGCAGAGTGTTTTTAAGAGAGCAAAGAAAACCTGCGCGTGAGGGAAGAGATTTGCGCTCGCGCATTACTGTATATTAAGGCAGCGGCTATTTGCACTAAGTGTAAATAGACAATCCGTTATATGCATGTGCTTTCGCGCTACAATAATGCACTCTCGACATTTGTCATTAAAATAACGCCTTAGTCTCCCTTCTACACCAATAGTAGTAGCTTTCCTCTGTGTATACATATCCTTACAAGTACAATTTTAGCTGTATTATTTGTGTCCCCTTCAAAATCTGCTTTTGAGAAATTGTATGTATATTGTTATTGTATACTGTTAGATGAAATTTACGCCCCTGGCGGGAACACATGACACACACGACAGAGGACTGACAGTCACAGGGCATTAACCAATTTTAACAGATAAAACTTTTGATTTAAAAACATTTAAACAAAACCTTAATGTAAAGTGTAACCTATTTAACAGAGATGTTCTAAACATGTATCATAGGCGATGGAGTTGTTTTAACACAAACTGCTCTTAGAGTTTGTGTTGGTTGAATAATAACATTGTAAAATGTCATTCAAGTTATATATCATTTTCAATAAATCAAGTATCAAAAGTATCAAGATGGTAAATATGAGTTATTCTTTCATTGTCCACAAATTAACCAAGACAATTATTTTATTAGTTAAAATTCAGGATTAAATTAAATAAGTAAATATTTATTTGGCACAAGAGTGTAACTTTTTTTAATATGTTTTTTTCATGTATTCTGAACCATGCTTGCAATGTAATAGAGATCAAATAAAAACACTAGTGTTTTTAAGGACTAAATCAGCCACAAAGAGTCCTTTGCAGAATATTATTTCAATGTCTATTAATTGAGGTTTCAAATGAAGCATAATTAAACATTAATTAGGAGCAGTTTAACTGCTAAAACATAATTTTAAAAACCGGGGGCATTACCTTCTACAATATGAAGTCTTTTCAAACATTTATGTTTTCTTTTCCTCTGGCATATTTATTAGGTGTTTATTGTGAATCTGAATGTCAAGGCACTCATACTGGCATGAAGGTTAGGCACTTTTTTTTTTGTGTACAATTTATTTCCTCATACTGGAGGCACACACAGAGGTCAGCCATGTAAATGTGTGACAGGGTGTGTCTTTCTCTCCCAAGTCCCTTCTTTCTCTTTCTTTTTCTCACATTAGAAACACACACGCATGCATACCTCCAGCACACAGCCTTTGTTTTGTTTCTGCTTCATTAGTGTTCAGCCCCCCTAGAAAGTGCCTATAAAGATGTGTGTGTGTTTGGGTGTTCACTTCAAAGCTACACACACACACACACACACACACACACACACACACACACACACACACACACACACACACACACACACACATTACACTCACACAAGCTATGAGCCTTTTCCTGAGGGAAGTGTTGTTCTGTGCTTGTTTTTGGGACAATCCTCAGAGGCTTTTTTTAACCTTTTAGATTTCGGAACCAAAGCTGATTAAAGCAGGCGGGGGTCTGTCAAGCGACGGCCGTCAGTCAGCACTTCTGCCCAGCAGGAAACGCCTATCAGAAAGTCGGGGAGGATCTGAAACTATGGCACGAAAGGCGATCTCACTACAAATAGCATAACAATTACAGTAAAACAGCATTGTCATTCGTATAATTTGTGTGAAGTCTGATGCCATATTCCCTGATACATGGTACAGCCCAGTTTTTTTGTCATCTGATTCCATCATCATCATCGTCATTATCATCAAACAACATCCAATCACACATAAAATCATCATAAACTGCTCATTCTGTTTTAATACACTTTCTGTTTCTGAAGTATTCCAGTTTGTACACCATAAGCATGATTCCTGTATTCAAAGAACAACCTTCTGTATCCAAAGTATACACTTCCAAAAATGGTCAGTATACAGTAGAGCACATTATGCAGAATATTTTATGCCATGATTTAATGTGATTTATCTTGAAATTGCCAAAGTTAATACATTTTTACAAAAATCATAATTAAAATGCCAGAATCATTGTATTTATTTTCACAATGATAACTAGATTGCACTTGCTGTCACTACCATTTTAAACCATTTTATTGTTGCATACTATTTCACATACTTTCTTTGGTTACAATTTATTTTAAGGTGCACTTATTACAGTATAATTATACATTTAAGTACTGAGTAATATTAATTAACTACATGTACCTACTATATAGTTAGGGTTAGGATTAGGGTTTGGTTTAGGGTAGCTTGCATGCAATTATACATAATTTATAATAATAATAATAATAATGAGTACATGTAACGTGTAACAAGGCATCTTAAAATAAAGTGTTATCCTTTCGTGTAATAGTTGAGAGTATGTAGTACACTATATTCCATACGGAACAGTATGTTCTATTTAGTTATAAGAGACAGGACATTTTTAGGGAGAGGGAGGTGGGTAAAGGTGACATAATGCAGGCTGTACTTGAAACAAAATTCTCACAGGTTCAGAAACATATGTACTACCACTGCATAAAGTCTCCAGTGTCAGACCTTTTTAAGGTAGCTATATATATAGTCAGTTTTACCCCAATATAGTAGGGGTATACTGATATAGGATCTCATTATGATGGTTGTCAATGTTTTTCTAAGTCAATTTTTCACATAGCAAACTGATCCACACACAGCTATCTCATCCTCAGATGTTTTGGTAACTGCAGGTTAACATTGCATGATCAGCTGCCCGTCATGTTTTCCCACACACACTGCTGAAACAAAAATGCAGTTGTGCTTCATTAAAGAATAGACATGGATCTGGAGAGATGGAGTCAGAAACTGACAGCCTCAAATCAAATACAGGTGCTTACACTTCCTGTTCTGCCAAGTTCTTTCCTGTTCACCTTCCTATGCCTCTGTGCAGGAAGACCCTTTTCTTCTAAAATAACCTATGCCCATGGCATTCATCTCTTAAGTCCTTCCAACACTGAACAAAAGGTTAGAGTTTTCTGTGTTCTTTCTTCTTTATAGCAAGATGTGTGTGGTTAGCTTCTCCAAACGTTTTTATCTAGAGATGTTTTGAAAAGTTTTTTTCCATTAACCAACTGTATCTTTGAACTCAACTACACTCTAAGAAAACTTTGCAAAAATACAGCCCAATGTATTGTATTAATATGAAGGAATTTTCAGTTTTAACTAAATTTTGAATTATGCATTGCATTTAGATGTGCTCTACAGTAAAGCAAATCATATTTTTCTATCTGTGCAAAATCATGGACAGTACTTTTAGAGCAAATGTGTGTCAACTATAGTAGTAAGTAGTCAGGTTCTAGATCATCTCATAAACCCAATCTTTTGACTATCAGAATAAAGTTGACTATGCCACACCACCCACAGGTTTAGTCATGCTGGCTAAGAATTCTACCGAAAAAAAAAAAAAAAATGATGACAAAGAATTTCAAGTCTGTGTGAAAGCAGGCTCTCCCTTCCACTCTATCAGATTGTTGACATGTTCAGACACACACTGTCTGTAAATATTTGTGTCTTTGAGACACTGAGCATCCAGCTATCATTTGCTTATCCTTCACCATATTCTCAGGTCAGACTGCTACTCAAAGTCTACATAAAAGTTGGAAAAAGTTGCTGCTTTGGGCAAAAAAAATTATAAATATGGAAGGCTGGTCCAGGGTTCTTGTTTTGAATTAATTATAGATAATAATATATTGAAAATGTAAAAAGTTCACCAATTTGCCATGCAATTTGCTATTTTCTTAATAGTATTTTGTACTGATTAAAAAAGTTTTTTTTTTTTGTTTTAGTTAAAAGATATCCTAGATCCGCTAATAATCAAATGTCTGTTTATTACCCAAACTTTGGTACGCATCAACAGAAAAAAACAAAAACAAAAAAAAAACTACACATACACTTATGCATGCCTTCCAAATATGTACTACATCCACCCTGTTGGTCCTGTCACATGATCTACCAATGTCAGTGTTGCTTCACTGCCATTCATAAATCCTCTGCTGTGGCCTCAAGGGATAGTAAAGTGCCCATCGAATGCACAGTCCAGATTCTCAGTGAAAAAAGTAGGTCATTAGTGTATCTTTCGCCTATTATTTAATATTCAATTTATGTCTTTTGCCTGTTATATAGAAGTATTTGATTTCAGATGCAGCAATATCAAACCAATATCACAGGAAATCTTATCTATTTGACAAGGTGGCCATTTCATATAAAAAGCTTAACATATTTGTCAAATACACATACATTTCAGACATTTTCATGTAGCAATGGAAACACTTTTCATTCATTACTTCATGTACTGCTTGATACAGCGACTATATGTACAAGAATAATTTAAACATTTGCTAATACACCAATAAAGTGGCACCTATTGGGGCAGTCGTGGCCTAATGGATAGAGAGTCGGACTTGTAACCCGAAGGTCGCGGGTTCGAGTCTCAGGTCTAGCAGGGATTGTAGGTGGGGGGGAGTGAATAACCAGCGCTCTCTCCACCTTCAATACCACGACTGAGGTGAGACCCTTGAGCCAGGCACCGAGCCCCCAACTGCTTCCCGGGCGCTGCAGCAATATGGCTGCCCACTGCTCCGTGTGTGTGTGTGTGCACTTGGATCGGTTAAATGCAGAGCACAAATTCTGAGTATGGGTCACTTGGCCACACTTCACTATTTTTATCAGTTTTATTTTTACATGAAAGGAGTTTTTACTGCAAACATTGATTTTGGGAACATTAGTGGAACGGAAGGTGTAAGACCACAAAACACACGTGTTGCTAACCAGTATGCACTGCTTTAAATCAGACACCAATAAGTCTGTGCAGCATCTCATGAAGTCGAACACACCTATTAACTTCCATTCATACTCAAATGTGGGAGACAGGAAATGCAAGCTAATGCGAATTTCACTGCATTCCAAAGTTCAAGTTTGGTGAACTTTGCCCTGACAATTCATATCACGTGAATTCATATCACATGACCAATTAAAGACTGATAAGTCATGTGACCTGTTATGTAAGTTAAAATAACATAAATTTTAAATCTGCAGGAATTTGTTCAAACTTACAAATGACAAATAAGTCTGTGTTGACCGATTAAGACTATGTTTGTTTTACATATCCCTGTTCATAACCAGTGTTTGCATTTAAATGTTAAATGGTAATGATTAAACACCCTAAATTTCAGTTGTTCCCCCCCCCTCAAAAACTATGTAGCTTACATAGGCTACTTTCCACTTTGGATAAATATTTTTTGCTGGAATCCAGTGTGTTGGAATCCAGTTCAGCAAGAGGTTTTGGAGACCGATAACCGTTCCTGTTTGTCGAACATGCCATACAGTGCAGCAGCATAGTCACCACGTATACAAAGTGGTAACTTTCTGTGTTGATGATTTCATTATCACGCGGTACATGCTTTACAAATAGTTGATGATTAACAATTTAGCATCGAGCACTAAGTAGCAGCTGCCATATTTGCAGTCACTGCACAGCTGACAGGTGCACAAAATGGCTGTTGATGTTTTGCCCCTTTCACTCTCTCTCGTAGCGGCTGAGGTGAAAAGAGATAGTTTAAGTATGTGTGAGTGTGTGTCTGGAGGTGGGCGGTAATGAAAGACAAAGTGAATGAAGGGCCATGTCTGGTTCACAGGTTTTTTATTTCTTACTTATTTGGAGGGGAGGGACTGGAACGAGTAGGTGTTAATTGACAGACAGCACACTGACCCGATGGGTGTTTGAACAGGGCGATCAGGTGGCGGAAGAGAAATTGGGGTATCACATGTGACTAAACACATTCATTCTGACCCCTGAATTCACCCCTGACAATGAAGCGACAGACAGGCTTCAGTGAGACTTTATCTGACTGGGCCCTGGTCCTAAACACACACGCACACAATACATGCCCCAGAGGACTCCCCATTACATGTGTCCGCAGAGCTCTTTGATTATTTTTATCTGCAACAGGAAGCACCCCTCTAATAATAAACCCTCAGATCAGAGTGATGACGGATCCCAATTAGAGCAGAATGAACAACAAAGGGGAAGGAGAAGGATGTGCTTCAGTCTAATGATTCTTTGGTTAGCTCGAAACAAGAAATAGAGGATGATTAGAGCTTTATGAGGCAGGAAAAACAACAGAAGAGTTAGGAAATGAATTAGGCACAGAAAGAGTCGGATGAGCACCAGAAGGGAGATAAAGAGGAAAAAAAGAACACTTGTTTTCAAAGACAGAGACCTTATGAAGTATGTTGTTTCCAGTGCACTGATTAAGTGTGTCATCTATGTTTGTATGATGGGAAAGGAAGTGAGTGAGTGACGCAGCTCTCTGATTGGACATCCCGCTTGCATGCACGCATGTGACACGCCTCTTCCTCCAAACATCCTCCTTCCCTTTTTTTTGGTGTGTTATATCAAATACTGTAGATCTAAAGACTAAAAACTATAGAAGGTTTATTATGCATGTACAGTATTTCTATCTGTGAGAACAAAATATTCTGGAATGTGTTTGTCTATCTGAGCAATATAACCAAGATCTTATTCCGCAAGTTTTTATCACAGTAATAATAGAAATTGTAACGTATCACAAAATAGCAATTCAGTCTGTAAAGCTGCTTTGAAACTAATGTGAAAAGTGCTATAGAAAATAAACCTGACTTGTCTTGACTTTTTAAATGAACTTAACTAAATCAATCGCAGACACTGGTTTTACAGACTGGTTAATTGATGGAAAAGTTCTGTGAAAAGTTCTAAATTAAAATTATTGTTATAATTTACACCTCCTCTGGTCATCCAAACCCTTTATGACTTTTTTTCTCCCCCTTGTGGAACACAAAAGGAGATGTCTAGCAGAATGACCTGGCTGTTCTTTGTCCTATACAATGAAATTAAATTAATGGGAAAAGAAGCTTAGAAGCTCCAAAAGAGTCCAAAAATGTTCAATAAAAGTGGTCTGACTTGTCCATGATATTCCAAAGCTTTTGAAGTCCTATGATAGCTTTGTGTGAAAAACAGAGGGGGGGGGTATTTTCAACAAATTTTGGTTTAGAAGAAAAGGACAGATTTTTAATTTTGAGCAAACTATTTCTTTAAAGGGAACTATAAATTTTAATTATTATTATTTTATAATTTTCCAGAGGTGTGATTTTTCTTTTCATCAAAAACTGCCATAATTTTGAAATAAAAGGTAATTTTCTACCCTGATTTTATCCCTCTGATTTAAACACTCTGATAAAAAGGGATGTGTCCTCTTTAAGACTTGTAAGACAATGTAAATGCACAGTGCTATGATTGGGTAACATCTTTGCATAGGAAAGTATTACATGTGGGATTCATTGCACTGAATTGAAGTGACTGAAACTCCAGCAAATCATTCTTTGTGCACTTTCTGTATATTTAATCACATTTGGAACAACATGTGTTTTTTTATGCTATAAAGGAACAATGCGAAATTGACCATTTACTCACTGGTGTTACTAATGCATAAATAGCAATAAAGCATTTTGCGGAAAATATTGCCTGACATATTAAAAATCACTAATCACAGATTAGACATTAGAATTCACCTGGTTACTTACTAGTTGCGGCATTTCTGTCAGGGTCATATCTTTCTAAAAAAAAAAAAAAAAAAAGTTCACACAAGTTTCTAGAACAATGAAAAGAATCCCAGAACAATGAAATCTACCAAACAAACAAATAATGCTCTACTGAGACACTGCATGAAAATAAACAGCCACTTTCCTAACATTGGGATCCTTTGGAAGGCTATGTTATTTTCAGTCCATTGATCCTGGTTGTAATATCTCTCCCTCTTTGGAAGGTAGGGTGTGAACAGCTAAAATAATAATAATAATAATAATAATAATAATAGTAATAAAAAAGTAAAGTCATTTCAGAAGTGGACTTCTCATTCTTTGGAAGAATGTAAAATTTTAGATCAAATGTGAGTAGCACTGTGAATGAGAACAGGCTACCCATTTCACTCAGTGTGGCTTATTACAAATTGTTTGGGCTTAGTGTACAATTTAAATTTGTTTATGTTTACTGCATTTTAATAAAATAAACTATTTTATTATAAAATGTGTGTATCTGATACAAGTGTCTTTTTGACATTGGTATGGGAGGAATTTTTCTACCCTGCCCAGTTCAGCCATGTATACATGCTCTGAACACACAGAGACACACTCAGACACACACTCAGACACACTGTCCACACCCCATTCACACCAACACTGACAGACATCCCCCAAATAGCAAACACCTGGACTTGACACACACACACACACTAAAATCTCATGAGGGAAGCTTAGGGCTCAGTAGAAACATCAAACATCAGAAACTAGAGAAAAGAACCCAGCTGGAATACACAACTCAACAGTGCAGAGAGTCAGAGTCAGAGAGAGAGAGAGAGAGAGAGAGAATCAGGATGAGCTTTATTGCCAGGTATGTTTACACGAGGAATTTGTTTTCATGACAGAAGATACAGCAGTGCAACAGAATGACAGTGACAGAACAAAAAACACAGATAATAAAAAGAATTAAAAAGAACAAGTAAATAAGTAATAACAATATACAAATTGACAATTGTATGTACAGCAGGGACTTGCAGAGAGTTCCTCAGGGGCAGGGGCTCAAATGTAAAAAAGGGGCAATATGAGGAAAAAAATATATATAGGTCAAAAGATTGGACACATTAGGCTACTATTTTATATTTTTGCAAGAAGTCACTTATAGTCATCAAGCCTACATTTATTTGATCAAAATTTGAATATCATTTATTAATTTACTTTATTTACTTAATGCATTTTATGCAATGTTTATTTGTTAGCAATGTTGAAAACCTGTGATACTTTTTTCAGGATTCTTCGATGAATGAAAAGTTAAATAAGAACAGCATTTATTTAAAATATACATTTTGTAACAATATACTCTACCGTTCAAAAGCTTGAAGTCAGTATTTTTATTTATTTATTTATTTTTTCAAGAAATTAGTTTTTATTCAGCAAGAATTTGTTAAATTGATAGAAACAGTGATAGTAATGATTGATATTGTTAGAAAACATCTTTATTTTGAATAAATGCTGTTCTTTTTAACTTTTTATTTATCAATGAACCCCAAAAAAGTATCACAGGTTCCAATAAATAAATAAATTTAAATAAAATAAAAATAAATTAAGCAGCACAACTGTTTCCAACATTGATAATAAATCAGCATATTATAATGATGCTGAAAATTCAGCTCTGAATCACAGAAATAAATGATATTTCATTAAAATAGTATAAATGTATATTAAAATAGAAAAACATTCTTTTAAATTGTAATAATATTTCACAATATTAGGCTACAGTTTTTTCTGTATTTTTGATCAAATAAATGCAGGCTTGATGAGCATAAGACACTTAATGGTAATATAATAAAGTCCTTTCACGTCACCATTTCGCCAGCCTACACTTCACATAATAGGCCTGTATGTGGCACTTGGGTTTAAATAACTATGATAGTTTCATCAAATAGTAAACGGTGTATATCACACATAAATATAAGTGAATTGAATAGCCTACTGATTACCATTATTGCGACTTTTGGCGCTGCATGGTTTTGTGCAGTGCTTTTGTAGTCATTTAGCATATATTTTCCCAGCAATGTAATTTGGTTTATAAAATGAGACAAACCACAAATCCAGATCGCTCCACAAATAAGCTCTTCTCTCCCATGTAATTTTCAACCGATTTATGAATAAGAATGGAAAATAACGCTCCACTTCACATATTGTCCAATGAAATTTGAACTTCTTGTGCCAGATCATGATTGGTTGGTGTATTATAACATGACTAATGGGCATTGATGAATTATGTAATATTCTAAAATATGTAATATATGGATTTTTAAATAAATCGACACACTAGCGTTGATTATTGATGAAAAATGTTTAAAATATTGTTTGGTTTATTTTTTCCTTCCGTCGACCCAAAGGCACTCACTGACAGAACCATATATGGCTTGAGAGGCTAAGGTTTCTAAGACTGTGGAATATCAGTCAGTCAAGCAAAGCACACGCAACCCATAGCAACGCCTCAGATTTACAGATATGTAAAAACTAAACAGGAATTTTCCGACTTTTGAGCGATTAGTTACTTTTTGTACAAATTGTCATATTAATTAGAATTCAAATGCATTTTGTTTTATTGACCACAATATCATTGATATTTGTCATTGAGGTGCACTTTTGTATAATTTTGAAAAAGGGCAGGGACTCGAGCCCCCAAAGCCCCCCTTCTGCACGTGCCTGATGTACAGGTATATAACAGTAGACAGTTTTGTATGTACATGTATATTATGTGCAATTGAAATGTAATGTGTGTTAGATAAATAAGTGTATAAGTGTATAAATAGTGTGTGTACCATAATTATTGTCAAGTGTTCATGAGATGGATTGCTTGGGGGAAGAAACTGTTCCTGTGTCTGGTTGTTCTGGTGCTCTGTAGCGTCGACCAGATGGTAACAGTTCAAAGAGGGAGTGTGCTGGATGTGAGGGGTCCAGAGTGATTTTGCCAGCCCTTTTGCTCACTCTGGATGAGTACAGTTCTTGGAGAGGGCTGTACCAATGATTCGCTCAGCAGTCCGGACTACCCTCCGTAGTCTTCTGTGGTCAGATTTGGTAGCTGAGCTGAACCAGACAGTTATTGACGTGCAGAGGACAGATTCAATGATGGTAGAGTAGAACTGTTTCAGCAGCTCCTGTGGCAGGTTAAACTTCCTCAGCTGGCGAAGGAAGTACAACCTCTGCTGGGCCTTTTTTACAATGGAGTCTATGTGATTGTCCCACTTCAGGTCCTGAGAGATGGTGGTGCCCAGGAACCTGAATGACTCCACTGCAGTCGCAGTGCTGTTCATGATGGTGAGTGGGGGGAGAGCAGGGGGGTTTCTCCTGAAGTCCACGATCATCTCCACTGTTTTGAGTGTGTTAAGCTCCAGGTTGTTAAGACTGCACCAGACAGCCAGCTCCTTAACCTCCTGTCTGTAAGCAGACTCGTCACCATCCTGGATGAGGTCGATCAGTGTGGTGTCGTCTGCAAACTTCAGGAGCTTGACAGAGGGGTCTTTAGATGTGCAGTCGTTGGTGTACAGGGAGAAGAGCAGTGGGGAGAGAACACAGCCCTGAGGAGCTCCAGTGCTGATGGTATGGGTGCTGGATGAGAATTTTCCCAGCCTCACTAGCTGCTGCCTGTCTGTCAGGAAGCTGTTGATCCACTGACAGATGGAGGTGGGCACGGAGAGCTGAGTTAGTTTGGGCAGGAGGCAGTTTGGAATGATAGTGTTAAAGGCCGAGCTGAAGTCCACAAACAGGATCCTCACATAAGTCCCTGGTCTGTCTAGATGTTGCAGAACATAATGCAGTCCCATGTTGACTGCATCGTCCACAGACCTGTTTGCTCTGTAGGCAAACTGAAGAGGATCCAGCAAGAGTCCAGTGATGTCCTTCAGGTGGGCCAGCACCAGTTTTTCAAAAAACTTCATGACAACAGACGTTAGAGCCACAGGCCTGTAGTCATTTAGTCCTGTAATTTTGGATTTCTTTGGGATGGGGATGATGGTGGAGCGTTTGAAGCATGAAGGGACTTCGCACAGCTCCAATGATCTGTTGAAATTGATCAAAATAATTCCTCTTTGCTACTCTGATCTCCTTTTCCAGTGTGTATTTGGCCTGTTTATACAAGACTTTATCCCCCTTCCTGTAAGCATCTTCTTTGGCCTGACGGAGCTGTCTGAGTTTTGCAGTGAACCATGGTTTGTCATTGTTGTAGGTTAAATGAGTCCTGGTAGGAATGCATATGTCCTCACAGAAACTGATATATGAAGTGACAGTCTCTGTGAGCTCGTCCAGATCATTAGCCTCAAAAACACTCCAATCAGTAAGGTCGAGACAGGCTTGTAAAACCCGCTCTGTCTCATTGGTCCATCTCTTTACAGTCTTTACCACAGGTTCAGCAGATGTTAATTTCTGCCTGTAGGTTGGTATAAGATGAACCAGGCAGTGATCAGAGAGCCCCAAAGCTGAGAGAGAGCGAGAGAGAGAGAGAGAGAGAGACAGAGACAGAGACAGAGTGTTTTGGACAGGATTAATCATTTAAGTTATGATCAAATCTTGAGTGCAAAAACATTTATTGCAAAATATGCATATTCTTACAAATATTTAAATAGTTTGAGAGCATTGGAAGACTGACTCTATGTCATTTGCAGTGCTTTATGGGATATATATATATATATATATATATATATATATAGTTCAGCTTCCTGACAGCCTGGTGGATGAAGCTGTCCTTCAGTCTGTTGGTCCTGGCCTGGAGACTCCGCAGTCTCCTCCCTGATGGCAGCAGACTGAAGAAGCTGTGTGTCGGGTGGGTGGGATCACCTGCAATGCAGAGGGCTTTGCGGGTGAGACGGGTGCTGTAAATGTCCTGGAGGGAGGGGAGAGAGACACCAACTTCTCAGATCTTCTCAGCTGCTCTCACTATCCGTTGAAGGGACTTGCGGCAGGACGCGTTGCAGGCGCCATACCACACAGTGATGCAGCTAGTCAGAATGCTCTCGATGGTGCCTCTGTAGAAGGTGCACATGATGGGGGCCGGGGCTCTGGCTCTTCTGAGTTTGCGGAGGAAGTAGAGACGCTGTTGTGCTTTCTTGGCCAGTGCTGCAGTGTTGTTGGTCCAGGAGAGGTCCTCTGTGATGTGCACAATAAGTGTTTAAAGTTGATTCTGCTGGTATAAGGAAACAGTTGAAGTGATCGCGCCGGAGCACACACACACACACACACACACACATAAAACACATCAGTTCCAGCATTGCTAACTTGACAGCCAGTTGGTACTTTATCAAAATAAAATACAGTGAGCCAAACATCAGCGCGCCCTCCTCTGTGTCACCGTTGGCATTCACTGTTCTTCTGCTGGCGGTTGTCAAACAGTGTTGCAGTACTACGAGCGCCCCCTTCTGGATTGGGGGTAAATTGCCTGTATTCGTCGTAAGGCCTCATGCACCGAACCGAGATGCCTGTACCGTGACGGTTCGGTATGAATACATGTACCGTGCCACCCCTAATATATATATATTTATATATATATAATATAAAAAAATGTTGGCGTGATTTGCTTGCCACAACTCTATGATTGGTGGAACTCTTTGCAGAATCATGGGTAATATAGTTTTTCACCAAGAACTCCACTGTTCTTTGAAAATAGATTGAAATAATGTGAACTGATTGTTTCAACAGAAGCATATACAGTACCATTGATTAACAACCTCATAGCTTGTATGTCTGACTTTAAATGTTTATAAGTTATCTTTAAAAATCAATTTCCCAATGGGGAAATGAATGGAATTTTTACTTCAAGAACCCGGCTGTTGCTCTCTATAGATACTGAGTGTTTATTTAACATGTTGCGGTTGCTAGGGTGTTATGGGTAGAAAATTACTGGGCCATATTAAGAAAGCCCACTTCCATTCTCTTTGATATTCTTGTCCCCAGATATGGCTCGAGTGCTTCCTTCAATGTTAGTATATGCTTTTTTTAAATTGTTTAATTGTCTGCCAGGTGAAAACTGTCAGTCTGATTGCTTAGGAAATTAATAGCATACCTCTATTTAACATGCCGCCCAGTTTGAAGTATCATTTATACCCACATCACCAAAGTTTAATAGTTAGGGTTAAAGATTTGCTTGCCCTACAAGCTTCACTAATAATAACAACACAGAGCAGAGAGACAGATGACACCCCCTATGCTCTTTATCTGCAGTGCTTATTCAGATGTGTGTGTGACTGCATGCACCACGTTTGGCCATGTGTGTATATAGGACAGTATGGCAGTGGGATATCACAGCTGGCAGAGATCTGAGAAAAGCTTTCAGAGTTACTTACTCTAATCCAGAAGAACAGAGAGACAGAAAGAATGTGTTTGAAAGATATAAAACTTACACTGTTATCACTTAGCAGGATTAATCAACAAACCATTATTAACCCAACACAAACCCTTGGGGCACACCACTAATTAGACTGTGTATGTAGTTGTAACTAATGAGTATTTGTTAGTTGTCTGTTACAGGTATATAGGGGGAAAATAGAAGAAGAAAAAAAGACACAGAGCAATTTGAGTATAAATGATCCTGGTTCAGTTAGAGGACAGAAACTTTTATGCTGGTATTCGTGAGAGAATCATATTCCAGTGAAAAAGTGCAGTGAAACAAAAGGGGCAAGGGAAGAGCAGGTTTATTCCTGAATCATCAATCATACAAGGAACAATTACTTTAATAATGCAACTGCTAAAAATATTGAGCACTGTGTGAAAAAAGGTGTGTATGTATGTGTGTGCATGTGTAGGAGAGAGAACAATGTCTTAATATGCCTGTCGCAGCAGGTGTGAGCCCTGATGAAGCTCAATGTCTGCCAGACTTGGTGAAGAGTGAGAATTGCCATTTGGTATGTGTGTGTGCGGTGATTGTTTGTGAATATGATCCCGCTGAGCTGTGTAGTTCTAAGAGGCTGTGTTGAGGTGTCATAGTACAAATGGCTTCCACAGCAACAACCGTAGCCGCTGATTGTAATCCCTCTTTCATGCCGACCATCTGATACAAGTTCTGATGTGAGCTGGTAACTAATTAGTGTAAAAGATGATATTTTAATGATCACAGTCTTTAATTAGAGGATTACAGCAACAGTTATTATAGGCCTGTTTATGTTAATGGAAGGCAAGTAAACCTGCCTATCTGATAACAAACTAAAAACACCAGAACACCCTCATTCGGCTTGAAAGAATTGAGAGAAACTTTTATGGTCCATAAACTGTAATGTTTAAAGTTCCAAAAGGCTGAACGTAAATACAAAATATACAAAAGGACTTAGTGGATTTTCAATGTAGACCTAAATCAAACTCCTAAAAAGGACATAAAAGAAAAAATGTTAAGACATTCAAGTGACCCATACTTGGAAATAAATGTACAAATGCAAATTCATAGGTGGATGAAAACAAGAGCGGAAAACTTGCAAAGCAAATGAAACAATAATATAGATAGATATAAAAAGTGTAACTAATAGTAATGAACAATATATTATTAATGTCATTATTTTGGAGTTCTGTGTAATTAACCATTGATATATGGTGATTCACTTTATTGTCATAATATGTGTAATACCATCACTTTACAGTAAAGTGTCAATATTTGACCACAGTTTACATGATTTAAAGTTCTAATCTGAAATAAAGCAATATACCCCAAGAAGCTGTGGTTTACAGTAATTTTAGAACAACTAAGGGGTATTGTTAGGCTGGTCGCAGGTTTATTGCTTTTATAAAGCTATGAATTTAATAATAATCCTTCTGTCTAGCAATATAGATCTTTAGCAATGATTAGCAGAATAGTTGCAAAGCAATACACAGACACAGCGTTGCAGTAATATTGAAGTCCTAAGTATACAGGTATGTTTATATGGTATTTTACAGCAGCCTCAGCTAGTCATAATCAAGGACCAGAATCTTTCTTTATGTAACAAATACTTTACCCTGAATATTTTTACGTGGATAATATCTCTGTGCTCAGTTAGTGATTGATTTGATGAGTTTTTTGTGTGTTTGTTTTGTTTTGTTTTCTGTTATACACTGAAGCTGTCTATTTACTTTCACACTGTATTACTATGATGCCTAGACAAACTGTTATGAGTGTGTGTATATGCATTTATTAATGTGTGTGTCCTGCAGTTAGGAATGTTCAGTATTTTTGAGCTCATGTGGGTGTGGGTTTGAGAATGTTTGTGTGTATTTGTGTGCGTGTGTGTTTGCAGGACAGTACGCTGTTTCAGCTGTAGGTTATTGTCGCACTGTGATTCTCCCTTACTGAGAAAATATTGTGGTACATCTGTTCACACTTAGCCTTACCACACACACACACACACACACACACACACACACACACACACACGCAGGGAGAGATTAGAGATCAGATGAGAATCTGAAATACTTTAGGGTGTTTTTAGTAAAATGAGATGAGAAATTATGATCCTAGCATTCAAACATCATTAAAAGTCAAATGGCCATATAACACACAGATTCACCACACTGTAAAAAATGAAAGTGTGAAGTTGTTGCCTTAAGAAGCAACCCAATCTGACCCTAAAATGTATTTTTGTTGGTGTAACCTAATGAAGCCAGATTGATTCTAATAAATAAAATGTAAATAATACACACACACACACACACACACACACACACACACACACACACACACACACACACACACATCAGAAGGTATAGTGAGGACCTCACATGACAATGTCTTTCAAATACTGAGAACCATGCACTTTAAATGTCCTCACAATTTTTCCCCAACATTTGCACTTTATTTATGAAGACATTTTGAAAATTTGTGTACAGAATAATAGTAGAGAACAATATGTTAATTAATATGTTAAGTACTGTGTAATTAGACGTTACTTTTGTATACATGTACATATATATTTTTGTAAACTACACTTCTATATATATAGCAGTGTAGATTACAAAAATTTGGCCCTCACAAGTATGGCCAAACCTGCACACACACACACACACACACACACACACACACACAGACACACACACGTATGAAAATCAAAACCATTCCCGCCTTTGGGGTCTCAAACTATAATGCCTAGTCAACAGAAATCTAACATACCTGTTTCTTCATTTATTCGTTCTTATGTTCATCAATGTGATAAATTTATTCTAATCATTCTTATGTAATAAAAATACATATTAAATACAACATTATTATAATAACCCGAACAATAATGCAAACAATTCAGGTATGAAACACACACACACACACACATGTATACAGTATATGTATACATATACTGTATACATGTGTGTGTGTGTGTTTCATACCTGAATTGTACACTGAATTGTACACTTGTCAAAAGTTTGGAAACATTATGTTTTTTAACATTTTTAATGAAGTCTCTTGTGCTCTCCAAGGACCAAGGCTGCATTTGTGTGCTCAAAAATACAGTACAAAAAAAATAAGTGAAATAGTATTAATACTATTTAAAATAACTGTTTTCTATTGTTATACATTTTAAAATGTAATTTATTCCTGTGATGCACATCTTAATTTTCAAATCATTACTCCAGCTTTAGTGTCATGACTCTTATTTTGATATTACGCTCCATTTCCTTTAGTTCCTGTTTCTTTTTCTATGGTTTCTGATTACTTCTTGTTTGTTTATTTTGTTACCGATTATGTTCTCTTTCATTCCTCATTATTCCCCACATATTTAAGTCCTGTGTTTGGCTCTGTTCTTTGTCCAGTATTGTCTTGTTTAGGTGATGCAAGCTGTTACGCTGTCCTGTGATTTCTATCATTCCTGGATTATTGTGTTTTGTTTGATTAGAAGACTGCTGCAAATCTCTTCCTCTGTTCAACTTTGCCTTGAATGTGACAGAATACTGGACCAAAAATTTACTTTTTTAGACCTGCTGTGCCTCACCCACTACCTAGACTGCTCACTCTGTATATTTTTCCACACCAGCCTCACTGAGCGATCCAAGACACACCTGTCCATGAGTGGTCCTCTTTTGTGGAGTGGATGCTGGCTAACAACAACTCCCCTCTCATCATCTGCTTCACTGAGGAGCCAGCCCCATTCCAGACCCAGAGCCCAGCCAGCTGTCCTACAAGCCCATCACGGACATCCTGCCAGAGCCCACTGCAGACACAGAGCCGGGCCCGCCTCAATGTCAGTCAGAACCAATGCCTGTGGACTTCACTGCCCCAGAGCCTGAGCTCAACAGAGTGTCTGACCATGTGCGTGAGCCAGCAACATCCTCCATCATAGAGGGCATCTTCATGGAGTTGAAGAGAATGAATTGGAGCCCCGCCCATACTCTTGCTGCTGACGGTACATTGTGTCTGCTCTCTGCAGTTTATTATGAGGATTTGGAAGAGCTAATTCCCCAAAAACCTTCCTTCACAACTGGTTCTGCGCAGCTCTAAATCTCTTGTGTTTCTGCTGGTTCTGTCCAGCCCTGAATCTCCTTTGTCAACCAGTACAAAGTCTCCTTCGGTTGAAATACTCCAACCCAGCCTCCCTCTCCCGCCTCCTTTGCTAAATCCAGCCAGTTCTCTAGCCCCACCTCCACTGGATCCCTTCAGCCACTCAACTCTTCTGTCAGTGCCTCCATCTAGCTGCTTTGAGTTGCCTGGTGCTTCCAGATCCTGGGGTGTCGATCCCGTGTCTCCACCTCGGGCCTCCAAGACCTGGACTTCACCTAGGTCTTCTGAAACTTCAGCTGCTCCTTGGCTCCATGTTCCCTCAGCTCCACTGGGGTCCATCAGTCCTTGGACTCCACTGGGCTCCCTCGTTCCAAAGTCATCAACCTGCCTCCACCGTAGTCTTCCAGTTCTTTGGCTGTGCCTCTTCCCTCCATCCCTTTGGTTCCACTGGGTTTCTCCGTCCCTCTGGCTCAGATTTGGTCCTCAGTCCCACCTGCTCCACCCTGGCCTGCTGAGCCCCCGTTTCCACCTTGGTCCCACAAGTTTGTGCCTCCAACTTGGCCCTCCAGGCCTCCGTTGTCACCCCAGGGTTCCATCTTTTTGGCTCTGCCTGGGTTTCCACCACTCCTGGCTCCACTTAGTTGGGCAGGGTCTTGGCTCCACTCTGGCTCGTTCTTCCATTGGTTCCACCGTGGGCCTTTGCACTGGCTGTGCTCTTGAGTTTCTATGGTTTCTGATTAGTACCTTGTATGTTCCTATGGTTACTGATTATGTTCTCCTGCCTTGAACGTGACAGCAAAATGCTCAATTCTAATTGGAGGATGGATATTCGAAGGTGTGCAATCACCTTCCAGGAAACGCACAGCTATGAATTACTTCTAGGTCTGTTTGGAATGCATTACAGTTCCAAATCACTGTGCCAAATAATTTAAGTTAAGGTTAAAAAGTGCTGGTCCTTACAACCTAAAACAGCAAAAGAACCAAAATCAAAGACACTAACCAAGCAAATAAATTTGACCAACATATGGTCAGTGCTGTCCTGCAATTGACTTTTAGGGTAATATAGTTTGCAAGTGAAAAGCTAAATAACATTGCTCAAATGGAGGTGGTAACATTGCTGTTCTTGAAGAAGATAAATTTACAGTTTCTCTATTAATAGGAGCGTTGCTGCTGAACACTGCTGAGAGATGCAAAGACTCCTTGGTTGTACATTATTTTTCAATAACGGCCCATCATCAGTAATTGGTTACACACACACACACACACACACATTGACCCCCATGCGTTGTGTGTGAAGTGTGTCACAGCAGAATGACCTTCCTTATTTCAGATGTGGTAACTGTATCTGCGCTGACCCCTTCAACCTTTCCAAAGCTCACCCCCTGCCATCTCTGCCTCTCTCGCACACATACGGCTGGGGCAGCCCAGTCCCTTATTTGTTCAGTATGCAGGACTAATTTTTCGCATGTAGCGAGTGCACAAGTTGTGCGGCTGACCGATCTCAACCCTCGGCTTACCTTATGGAGTTAGTTACTGTCACACACAGTTCAACCCTGACACTACCAATCCAATCATGCGCTCCGACAAAGAAAAAGAGAGAGAGATCGCTTGAAGGGTTCCAATGTCTTTCCAGCCAGTGTCTCACCCCCCTGTTTAAAGCTCTGATCCTTATCGTAATTAATTCAATAAACCCGCAATGTGCCGCCAACCTCTTAGCCCCTCTGTCAGACGTGGACATGGATAGACTTTCACTATTCATGTATGTATGCTGTGTGTGTGTGTGTGTGTGTGTGTGTGTGTGTGTTTGTGCATACAAAGCAAACTGCTCTCTGTGAGGAGTTTTCAGTTCGGTGTATGAACTAGCAACTTAGCAATTGTATCTGAGTGTGTTACTGGAATCTGGAATTGTATTGGGTGTGTGTGTCTATGTGCACGTTAATATCAGGGATAATCAGGAACAGACTAGGCACAAACTTTTTTCTTGCAGTAGGGCAAAGTATAAAGGTTTAATTACATTTGTTTTAGACTCACAGAGGTTTCTCCTAATAACTTAAAACTTAAAAAAAGGGAAATCCTAAGCCAAGTGTCACTGCAACAGTTTTCAGTGTGTGTGTTTATGTGGGCCATGTTTGGACCTCTTCTTTATTTGAAATAATTGTATCTACATAACATAACTGCAGTTTTGTAGATAAACTAATTAGCTAGATTCTAAATGACTTGAATGAGCTTTATTATGCTTTTGACATTTTTACATGAGTGTTTTCCTATGAATGTGAGTAGACACTTTCACACAAATATGAGAGCCGTGTCTCAAAACCCAGTGAGCTGACTTGCTGTCTTGCTACGTTTACTTCAAGTTAAAGTTACTGTAATTACCGTACAAGATGGTAATCCATAGATTATGCTCTAGACCAGCTGTTTATGTCCTCAGAAATTATTTGTTTCTACCACAGTTCTCATAATGACAGTGGGTTTATGTATCTTAGTATCTACAAATTCCCATAATGCATCATTACAATGATCAATATACTATAGTTTTTACAGTAGTTAATTCAAATGGTTTTAACACCCTGTCTTTTTACACATGCTTCACATTCACAGGCTTCACACAAAGCTATTAAGATAGCTATCAAGCACCCTAGGTTTTGAGACACAATCAAAATTTTGGTTTAATCACACACACAGCACTTACCGTTTCAATCTTCTTCCAGGATTTTAGTGCACTACCCATGAAGTGATGACTGATGCTCTGGTAACCAGACTCACCAGCACCTGGCTTAATCTGCACGCTTCGAACAGGTAACTAAACACTCCAATGGCATTAACTATCTCAAGGAAATCAGGCAGCACAGATGCATGCAGATCCCTTCATGGCTACACCAAAAGCCATTAGCTACAATAATATCCAAAGTATCAGTATAAACAGACTAAATGTCATCATAGAGATTTAAAATAATTGGAAAGGTGATATGGATGAACACAGAACAGAAGCAAGAGGTATGTTATGTTTTGCTAGGACTTTTTTAATGCTGCAGGTTGTGTGGGTAAAGACTGGAGAGTGCTACCCGTAGAGGAGAGGTGGATTTGTTCAGGGCTCAAAAAAGCTTACAAATAGTTTGTTAAGGTTTAGAGTTAGCGGGGCCACCTAAGGCATAGTAATTCTTTTTTTTTTTTCATTTATGTATTTTGATAAATATTTATTTATTTATCTAAGCAGCTGAAGTCATTTATATTTAGAGGTCTTACTAAAAAATGTGAGCATTACTGCATTATCATTTATTTGCACATTAGCAGCATTTTATACACTATGTTTAAATATAATCTACAAAGCAATAACTATGGATTTACCAAATGAAAGGTGTAGCAAATTCATTATTAGAAGACCAGTTAGAGTGATAGGAATCAAATCTTGTCACAAAACAGGGCATCAATCAAATTCAAGTTCAGTGTGATGTAGCTATCCTGCCGTCACCATTTATTATATTTCAGAGCATATCACGCTATTTACCACTGACCTTCGGCCCCGCTGGTGAGTCGGAGTGACCGCCATTGAATAGGGTAGGGAAAGGTTTTTTTTTGGGGGGGGGGCAATGCACTCAGGATATTTGACCAGAATTTGCCCTCTGCCGCACCCCCGCCCGCCCTGTCCTCTCCATTCCCCCTCAGATCAGTCAAATTGGATCAAGATGACACCAATAATTGATTCAAGCTGCAGTCGCGCTCAGACCAAACGATCCATATCTGAGTGCGTTTGTAACTGGTGTCTGTGTTCACAGCGCTCCATCGTGGCTCCATGCAGCCCAGTTTACCTTGGCTCAGCCCGGCTATCCTTTCAGCCTGATCTCCCTCAGAGAGTCCTTGCGCCATTACATCATGAGAGGAACGGTGAGGTTACAATTTTCACAGATATTTGGGAAATTAAAGCTCCATCTTTTCATCAGCTTTTCACTTTGCACAAAAAAACATGTGTTTTCTTGAAAATTGACAGTTCCGGTCACCGGATGTAATGGGTTGCTGAAGATAAACAAAGAACTGAGAGGGAATTTTGGAACTTTGAGAGCATAGAGATACAGTGACGGTAACAGATAGAAATACTAAACTGTACTTTTATATATTGTATGGCACTGAATTATGACCATAATCAGTTACCTTTAGCTTTACATGGTACTCCAAGGTACATCAAAGAAAACCATAGTACATGTCCTAAAACATGTAGCATGGTAGGTTTTAGTACTATTTTGAATATCAGTGCAGTTTGCGCTGTGTATGTAATCTAAGGCTATGCTCACACTGCAAGCATTAGCTCTCAATTCTGATTAATTATTCAGACCTGATTGTTTTCATTTGGCTGTTCCAATTATTTATTTATTTATTATTATTATTATTTTAAAATTTGGTCAATATGAGATTTCAGTGTGAACTGACCTGCATATGCAAAAGAAGAATAACGAGAGGGCATGCAGCATGCTGTCAGATTGAAGTAAACACAGAGGCCAATATAGTGATGTGCCACAGAAGCCAGGAAATTTGTGAGCATGTGATAAGGAGGACGAAGATGAGGAGAAAGACAGCAAAATTTTAAAATATTTATTGTATGACCCCTTTAGTTCAGGTTGTATTGAGCTGCCACTGTAATACTTCAATACCTCACGCACTGTCACTCCACTGACTACCTCTACAACTGTCCAGTATGTGAAATTTTTAGAGTGACTCCCATCAGCGCAGAATTATGACAAATGTTGATCCAGAGTGACGTAAAAGAATTCGCATGAATTCCGATATGACTGTTCAGACTGAGGTTGCATTGCAAAACGTCTGACCTGTACTGGATTTAGAACCACATATGGAAGTGGTCCAAATCGGAATCAAAAAGATCAAATTCCATGTGGTTTGTGCTGTTCACACAGTCATGAAAAAAAGAAAAAACGATCTGAGTCACATATGAGCAAAATAATTGGATTTGGGCCTTGTTTTCCAGCAGTCTGAACACAGCCAGTCACCATAAGAACTGGTACAACATGAAACTCAAGTGTTCTGACAAGAATTGTAACTCTAGTTGCTCCAGTGACAGAATAAATAATCGAGACAGAGTTCACATGGTCTGTATAGATTAGCTTGACAGTATTTGTTCTGAGTTTTAAATATTTTCCCACCTCTAATTAGCAATTTTCAGCCTGCTTGGGTCCAAGTAAAATGTTTAAAGTTGTAATGAACTTAAATCAAATAATAACAGAGCAAAGAGAGATATGAGCATGCTCACACACCATCAGACAAACACACACATACAGTAACACAATAAGAGAAAGTGAATGTGCAGTCTTAACTGGAAATGACATATTTATTTTCATTCTACATGTAGACTACTCAAACCTTCATCACCCTGCGCTGCTTCCATAACCTCATGCTAACACATGCAGATACACACAGAGCACTGATACACAAACACAGACAAAGCACTAATTAACTGTGAATAGATACATGGGAAGACCAGGGCTAATTGTTATACTTAGGGGAAAGCCGATTAGTCACCAGAAGAGAAGGACGGCAGCTCGCGTAAGTGTTGTAATACTTTTTCGCAGTTCTGTTGTTTAAATTATTTACTTGCTGCTAGGAAGGAATACTTCGTTTCCTACCTATTTCTATTGTGCATTTTCGTTGAGGTTTATATGTTTGATTGCACTTACTGGTAATTAGAATAATTTGCGCCTCAGCTAAGAAGGAGCCTGTGTGATTGTGCGAAGTGTTTAGTTTCTTATTGAGCAATTAGCAGTCCTTTCAGGTTATTGGCTGTGCTGAGCAGAAGCCGGCCTCAGCTATTTTCACTCTAGTCTCCTGCGGAAGCGTTCAGCCGTCGTGCTCAGCCTCCTCGTGTGAAGACCAACGAGTGTAAAGACGGACGACATTTTCCTGCGCGACTTTAACCGAGCAACGACACCGAGCACACACTTAAGTATCATTTCTATCTTCCCTCACACACTCTCCTTCCCTATCCTCTATCCCTCCACCTCTATCATGTGTTTCCAAACCATTCCGGTTCTCTCTCAACCACGCTCTAAAAACACACGCAGATGGCAACGTAATCCTGCTAACCTGCGCCCTATTGCTGCATCTTCTACTACACCTCTTTCTTTCTCTGTGGGTCTTTGGAATTGCCAGTCAGCTGTCAACAAAGCTGACTTCATTTCTGCTTTTTCCTTACAATCCACACTCAGCATCTTGGGCTTGACTGAGACCTGGATTCGTCCAGAAGACTCAGCTACTCCACAATTTCTCTTTCTCTCACACCCCAAGACAAGTTGGCCAGGGTGGGGGCACTGGTCTGCTCATTTCAAACAATTGGAAATACTCAACCCACTCTCCCCTAGGCAATCACAACTCATTTGAATCTCATGCGATTACTGTAACAGCTCCTATAAAACTCCAGATAGTAGTAATCTACCGTCCCCCTGGCCAAATTCTAGCCACCTTCCTAGAGGAGCTGGACGGCCTGCTGTCCTCTTTCATGGAGGATGGCACTCCACTCTTAGTCTTTGGCGATTTCAACATTCACCTAGACAGGCCTTATGCTACAGACTTCCATTCACTCCTAGCTTCATTTGATCTCAAACGCCTTACCACTACTAGCACGCACAAATCAGGCAACCAACTTGATTTAATTTACACACGCAACTGTACTACAGATAACATTCTGGTACAACCACTACATATCTCTGACCATTTCTTCATTACATTTACCTTACATTTTGCTACCCGGGTGCCACCATCTCCCTTACCGGTTACTTTCAGACGTAACCTACGCTCCCTTTCCCCTTCCCTTCTTTCCTCTGTAGTATCCTCCTCTCTTCCCTCACCTACCCATTTCACATCTCTGGATGTGAATGCAGCTACTGACACTTTATGGTCTACCTTAACCTCTGGTCTAGACGACATTTGTCCTCTCTCCTCCAGGCCAGCATGGGCTTCCCCTTCTAACCCCTGGTTATCCGATGTTCTTCGTGAGCATCAGACCAAACTCAGAGCGGCAGAGAGAAAATGGCGCAAATCTAACGATCCGTCGGACCTGACTAGGTATCAGTCTTTGCTTTCATCTTTCTCTACTGAAGTCCACACTGCCAAATCCTCACATTTCCACAACAAGATCAACAGCGCTCCAGACATGCGTAATCTCTTCAGAACATTTAATTCTCTCCTCTGTCCCCCTCCACCACCGCCCACCACTTCTATAACAGCTGACGACTTTGCCACTTTTTTCACAGACAAAACTAGAACAATCAGTAACCAGTTCTCACCTCTACACACACAGGACCTCCAACCAACCACATCCACTGCTCAAACTCCCATCTTCTCCTTCTGTCCCCTCACCGAGGCGGAAGTATCCAAACTTCTCCTCTCCAGCCATCCTACAACATGTCCTCTTGACCCAATCCCCTCTCACCTTCTCCAAGCAATCTCTCCCACACTCTTACCGGCACTCACACACATTATCAACACATCTCTCCGCACTGGCATCTTCCCCACAGCGTTCAAGCAGGCCCGGGTAACCCCACTGCTCAAAAAACCTACATTAAACACTTCTCTTTTAGAAAACTACAGACCTGTCTCTCTCCTTCCATTCGTTGCGAAAACACTCAAATGAGTTGTCTTCAACCAGCTCTCACTGTTTCTTTCACAGTACAACAAACTGGATGCTAAACAGTCAGGTTTCAGGAGTGGCCATTCAACAGAGACTGCGCTACTCTCAGTCACTGAAGCCCTGCGAATCGCAAAGGCCGATTCCAAATCATCAGTCCTCATTCTGCTGGATCTTTCTGCTGCTTTTGACACTGTCAATCATCAGATCCTCCTGTCCACCCTCTCATCGCTGGGCATCACTGGGATTCCACTTCGCTGGTTTGAATCCTATCTCACTGGTAGGTCTTTCAGGGTGGCCTGGGGAGGGGAGGTATCCAAAGCACATCAACTGGTCACTGGGGTTCCTCAGGGATCGGTTCTTGGACCCCTCCTCTTCTCCACATACACTACATCACTGGGACCCATCATACAGGCACATGGCTTCTCCTACCATTGCTACGCCGATGACACACAGCTCTATCTCTCTTTTCAACCAGATGATCCAACGGTAGCTGCACGGATCTCAGGCTGCCTGGCGGACATCTCGGCATGGATGAAAGAACATCACCTACAGCTCAACCTGGCAAAGACTGAGCTTCTTGTCGTCCCTGCCACTCCGACTCTACAGCATGACTTCTCGATTCAGTTAGGCACATCAATAATTACCCCATCAACTTCGGTCAGAAATCTTGGTGTAATCTTTGATGACCAGCTGACCTTCAAAGAGCACATTGCAAAGACTGCTCGATCTTGCAGGTTTGCGCTACACAACATCAGAAAAATCAGGCCCTTTCTGACAGAGCATGTTGCACAACTTCTTGTCCAGGCCCTTGTCGTTTCTAGGCTGGAATACTGCAATGCTCTTCTGGCTGGACTTCCATCAAACACAATCAAACCTCTACAAATGATTCAGAATGCAGCGGCACGACTGGTCTTCAATGAGCCCAAAAGAACCCATGTTACATCTCTCTTCATCTCATTGCACTGGCTACCAGAGGCAGCTCGCATCAAGTTCAAGACACTGATGCTTGCATACAGAACGACCACAGGCTCAGCACCCTCCTACTTCCACTCACTATTACGAATCTACATCCCCTCCAGAAGTCTGAGATCTGCTAGTGAGCGACGCCTTGTGGTACCATTACAGAGAGGCTCAAAATCACTCTCCAGAACATTCTCATTCACCATTCCTGGATGGTGGAATAATCTTCCCACCCCTATCCGGAATGCTGGATCCCTGTCAATCTTCAAGCAACAACTGAAAACTCATCTCTTTCGGCACTACTTGACTTCATCCTAAACTTGTTCTAAAAAAAAACTAAAAAAAACTTTCCCTTTATCTTTCTCTCCTTCCCTTGCTAGCTTGTACTTATTCGAACAATGACTGAGACTTGGTGTTACGAGCACTTCCTCTGTCTGATTGCCTCTTCAAGATGAATCGCTTTATGTATTCCCCAATTGTAAGTCGCTTTGGATAAAAGCGTCTGCCAAATGACTAAATGTAAATGTAAATGTAAATGTAAATGTACTTTTTACTCTTCCAGGCCTGTTTTAAAAAAAGATATTGAACATTCTCAATTTTGCACAAGAAAATATATAGGTAATATTAATACAACCCCAAATCAGAAAAAGTTGGGACAGTATGGAAAACGCAAATAAAAAAAGAAAGTAGTGATTTCTAAATTTACTTTGACTTGTATTTCATTGCAGACAATATGAACACAAAATATTTCATGTTTTGTCTGGTCAACTTCATGTCATTTGTAAATATACATCCTTTCCTGTCATTCAGACCTGCAACACATTCCAAAAAAAGTTGGGACAGGAGCAATTTAGGGCTAGTAATGAGGTAAATTGGTTAAATAATGATGTGATTTGAAACAGTTGATGTCAACAGGTGATTGTAATTATGATTTGGTACAAAAGCAGCATCCAAGAAAGGGCTAGTCCTTTAGGAGCAAAGATGGGCCGAGGATCGCCAGTTTGCCAACAAATACGTGAGAAAATTATTGAAATGTTTAAAAACAATGTCCCTCAAAGAAAGATAGGAAGAGATTTGGATATTTCACCTTCAACAGTGCATAACATAATTAAAAGATTCAAGGAATCTGGAGGAATTTCAGTGCGTAAAGGACAAGGGCGCAAGCCTAAGCTGAACAACCGTGATCTCCGATCCCTCAGGTGGCACTGCATCAAGAATTGTCATTCATCTACAGTATAAGCGATATCACCACATGGGCTCAGGACTACTTTGGCAAACCTTTGTCAAGTACCACAATACGTAGTTACATACCCCATAACTTCAGGTCCAGAAGAAATCTTGGTGTAATACTGTTCAGATGAATCCAGCTGATCACAGGCTGTTTCCAAAAGCCAGTCACAGTTGCAAAGGTAACTTGCACTTCTGTGATGCACAGAACGTCGTCCATGCTTGCATTCTGGTCCTGGCTGCGGAGGAAGAGGGTACGGGTACTTGACTGGCCTGCCTGCAGTCCCGACCTGTCTCCAATAGAGAATGTGTGGCGCATTTTGAAGCGCAAAATGCGACAACGAAGACCCCGTACTGTTGCCCACCTTAAGACTTGTTTGCAGGAAGAATGGGACAAAATTACACCTGAAACACTTCATCACTTGGTGTCTTCAGTCCCTAAACGTCTTTTAAGTGTTGTGAAAAGGAATGGCAACATTACAAAGTGGTAAATGCTTTACTGTCCCAACTTTTTTTGGAATGTGTTGCAAGTCTGAATGACAGGAAAGGATGTATATTTACAAATGACATGAAGTTGACTAGACAAAACATGAAATATTTTGTGTTCATATTGTCTGCAATGAAATACAAGTCAAAGTAAATTTAGAAATCACTACTTTCTTTTTTTATTTGCGTTTTCCATACTGTCCCAACTTTTTCTGATTTGGGGTTGTATATTGAATACCTTTTGTTCACAACTGCCTAAATAGAGGAGCATTTTAAAAGTATGAAGCACAAAACAATCCATGAAACATCAAAAAGCAACATACAAAAATATCAAACTGCAGTTCTGGACAATGAAAATTAATGATCAATTGTATGAAATTAAAACACTTAAAATACAAATTTGTCAATGTGCACAACTTGACTTTCACCGTACAAACAGTATGCCATTGTGTTAGGTTTATTTTATTTATTTATTTATTTTTTTAGGTATTGTGATCATCTTATGACAATGACCAAAATACGATATTAGAATTTTCAGAATTAATCAGAATTCACAAAATTATTTAAATTTAAGACAAAGTTGAACTGCTGTTGAAATCAATATATAAACCACTTCTGAGAAAGCAAGCTTTTCTGCAATTGGATGTTTGACTCAACATTTTAACTGCTCTGCAATATGTTTGTGTGTATGTGTTCAGAGTGACGATCTTTTGCTGCTGCAGTACACATGGTCTATGTGTTCTGTTATCAGATGATGTGATCAGGGAGTACTACTAACACAGCACTAAGTGATGCATTTAATTATAATTCACATTATCTAACCCTGAAGCTCACAGAGAGCTACAGTACATACACACACTTACACACACAAAGCCACAATAGCTGATTTCATTCTCTAAGTTACCATGGAAAATAATCAAATTTCCATTCTCTTCCTAATATGTAGGATTTTTTGATTAAATGGTTGGCGATAGCTAAAGTGACTAACATGTTAGATAATATGTTGTAAGCATGCACTGAGGTTAAAGTGTATTCTTTCACTCCGTTTTAGAACCTTAGGCAGACACATTCTACAAATAAACTGAAGACAATAGACTGAATCCAAAACCAAAATAAAACCACAAATAGGATTTTAAAAGCTTTTAACACTATTTGACATATTTACATTACATTCAAGTTTGATGTAAAAATGTATACCAAGTTTGAGCTGTTAAACTCATGGGCAGCACTCTGACATGCAGCGTGGTTGCGCTTTGGATGACCTGAGTTCAAATCCCAGCTCGTGGTACTTTATGATCCCGTCCCCTGACTTTGCTTTCTGTCCATACTCTTCAATGTTCAGTCTGAATAAAGGCAAAAATGGCAGATAGAAACTTTTAATCAAAGCAATATGCAGTGCATTCAAAGTATAGCTACATTTTACCAGTATGTGTGTTCCCTGGGATCTGAACCCATGACCCTGGAGTTGCTAGCACACACACAGTTTATTTACATAAGTGTGACCTCTCACCTCAGTATCAACCAGAAAAAGCATAATAATTTTAGGATTTTTTTTGTTTCTAAACTGTTGTGTTTATGCCCTGTTTTAAGTCTTTATTGTTTTTTTACGTCATGGTGCAGTGCATTCTGATGCTGATACCACAACACAAAGACCATATCCTTCTATTGTGCCCCCCCTCTCATTCACACAAACACACACACACACACACACACACACACACATTATCGCCCAGCTCTAATCTACTAAATGCAACTATACTGTAAAGCATGAACACATTAAGATATCATAAACATTAACATCATGATTTTCTGTAAAGCTGCTTTGAAACAATGTGTATTGTGAATAGCGCTATACAAATAAATGTGACTTGATTTTGACTAGTAGCACTAAATGAAAACGAACAGATAGCCTAAGCATTTACACCACCCCTTCCGCTCTGGCCTCATCTTCTATTTTTCGGAACACAGGTATTCCTCCCCTAACTCACACCCTTTGGTGAGTTACTTTATTCCAATACATCATTTATTCAACACACTGATGCTCTATTTCACTTCCTATATCACAGTTTTTGATAAGTCTCTATTACACAACTGTCAGACTTGTGTTCCCCATGTCACATGTTTCCCCTCCTCTCGTGCCCATATTTGGTCTTCCTGTTCCTGTCCTCGTTTGTCTTCATTAGTCTCCGTCTGTGTTTGATTGCTCCCCACCTGTTTCAGTTCTTCCTCGTTTGATTTCCTTGTGTTTAAAAGCCCAGTGTCTCCTGTGTCTGTGTTCGCTGTTAAATGTCTTCCATGTTTTATTAAAGTCTATGTTAAAGTATTCTCCGTGTCTCCTTGCTCCCCCGAGAGCCTGACAGAACAGCGAACCCAAGCAGAAAGAAGCGGCGTTTCTCCTCCCTCGTTTTTGTTTTCCCGTTTTTGAAAAGTTTTTTGTTTCCAGCTTTTTTGGCTCCCGCGGCGATGGAAATCGCTGCCCGCTTCATCGCCCTTGCCCACCGAGATCTCCCTTTCCCCGAGTATTCGCGGGAGTTCTGCGGGCTTGCCGCGGTGATGGCAATAGATGACGCCACCATCCTCTCTCTGTTCTGGCACGGGGCCAATGCCCATCGTCCCGTGGACCTCCCAGACACCACTGGACTAAAATGGAGGGAAGGGATCCTCCGGTGTCTGGAGAGTGTCCGGGCCCGAGCCAGAACCAGCCTGCCGTCGTCCGCGGCTCCCCCAAGCCCGCCAACGCGGCCCGCGGCTCTTCCTTGCCTGCCGGCAGAGAATATGGCAAGCCCAATGATCCTTCATCCTCGCAAGAGCTCTCCAGTGCCCGCTTCTCCAGGGCCAGTCCCTCCAGAGCCCCTGCTGGTCCCGTCCAGCTCTCCAGAGCCCCTGCTGGTCCCGTCCAGCTCTCCAGAGCCCCTGCTGGTCCGTCCAGCTCTCCAGAGCCCCTGCTGGTTCCTCGCCATGATCCGCCATGGCCTCCCGAGTCCCCTGACCCGCCATGGCTCCCAGAACGGGCGCCGCCCTGGAGGCCTCCTGTCCTGTCCTGTCTCCGTGTCCCTTAAGGCCTCCAGAGCGCCCACCCCCCCTCCCCGTTGGATGGTGTTCGGTGCGGGACGCACCGTTCGGGAGGGGGGAGTACTGTCAGACTTGTGTTCCCCATGTCACATGTTTCCCCTCCTCTCGTGCCCATATTTGGTCTTCCTGTTCCTGTCCTCGTTTGTCTTCATTAGTCTCTGTCTGTGTTTGATTGCTCCCCACCTGTTTCAGTTCTTCCTCGTTTGATTTCCTTGTGTTTAAAAGCCCAGTGTCTCCTGTGTCCTGTGTTCGCTGTTAAATGTCTTCCATGTTTTATTAAAGTCTGTGTTAAAGTATTCTCTGTGTCTCCTCGCTCCTTGCTCCCCCGAGAGCCTGACAACAACTCTTTGGAATACTTTATTTAGTCAGACCAATTCAGCAGTAAAATATTTTTGAATAATGATTGTTGTAAATAACTGACTGGTCATCTAGGGCAGAGGTTTCCAACCGGCTTCAGCACACCTGCCTGCAATATTCAAGCAGTCTTGAGGAGATTGATTGGCTGCTTCAGGTGTGTTTGATTAGGGTTGTCGCTAAACTCTTCAGGATAGTGGGTCCCCAGGAACAGGGTTGAAGACCTCTGATCTAGGGTACTTGTTTTCTATATAGGTTTGCTTTGTTTCTCTCTGAAAACTCAAGTAAGATGATAAAATAAAAGTCCAATCAATATTTATTTAGCAAGGAGTCAATAAGGAGGTTGTTTCTGAATACTTTTGTTGTGCCTTCCAGCAAACAAGAAGAGAAGAAAGACCTGCAAGTATGCACAATAATATATATACTTGGTATTTAGCATATATCATTATAAAGTGACACAACATGTCTATGTTTGGAATGGAATACCATCTTAATATTTTTAAATACTGCACAGTGTTGTGTGTGAAATTGAGGTTACATTCTCTACATACAATCTATGACAACAAGCCAAAATATCTTATGCAATCTTTCTTAATTCTAGATTAAATTTATCGTGGTTTAAGTTTTTGTTTTTTTTTGGATTGAGAAAACAAGAAAAATATTCTGTATAAGAAAAACATTTACAACCCGATATGGATTTTATTAATATAATTAATATATTATTTACACAAATATAATTGTCTCTGCAACAGGGCTGTAATGTAAATAACATTTAATTTAGCATACAACTAAAATACAAGTGACCACATAAATAACAAAGGATACAGGCTATTTTCATAATGGTGTATTTATTGGATTTTTTCTTCTTGTATCAAAACATTTCATTACTGTATTTGCTTTAAAACTGTCTGAAATCGTCCACTATTCCCTCAATCACTATCACAGTGTAGTGAATGACATATAGTTCACTACATGAGAAAGAATTGAACAAAATGTGCTCTTCCTTGCAGTGCATTATGGGTATTCCCTCTAAAGTGTGCATAGGCTGTATACTTAATGTTGCAGTGCATTATGGGACTATGTTTTTGGACACCTGAAATAATGCACTATATAACGGGATAAAGGACACAACTTTGACTCGTGCCCAACTTTATATAATGGAATTCCAGACTCAAGACACAAGTTATTGGTTAACATAGATTGTTTATTGCAAGAATGCAGCAGTGAGCACAGAACTGGTAAGTAGAACAATATTATCAGAGATGATATTGTGACTGAGGAATAACAGAGGCCCTCTGTATTACCAGGCTAGTTGGAGATCATGAGCGGGAGTCTGTGATGGTTCATGGAGCACACTCCTCTTGACTGATTGTGGTCTGTACATAACGGTGACAGATGAAGGAGCTGGGAGACTTCAGGGAGGATCACACAGAGAACGCAGGAGAATATCACTTGAAGGTAAGTAGAGCAGATAGGTAGTCCAAAGTTGTAAGTGAGACCAGACAATGAATGAGTAAGAGGTGCTTGCTTAAATCGAGTAGTGAGGTGATGAGGAACAGGGTGATTCATTAATCAGTTGAGAGTGAGCATTGTAAGAAAATGATGGAGCTTGGTGAATCCAAGACCAAGTCTCTGCCTTACTCACACAGAAAAACCTCCTGGACAGCAACCAGTCTGGCTTCAAAAGTGGATATTCAACCGAGACTGCCTTGTTTTCGGTTGTTGAAGCCATAAGACTGGCAAGAGCGGCTTCTAAATCTTCATTACTTATCTTGCTGGATCTGTCCACTGCTTTTTGATACAGTTAACCACCAGATCCTCCTGTTAACCCTATTAGAAAAAAGGACATATCAGGAACCACCCTCCAGTGGTTTGAGTCTTACCTCTCAGATAGGTCCTTCAAGGTATCTTGGAGGGGTGAGGTGTCCAAGTTGCAACATCTAGCTACTGGGGTGCCTCAGGGCTCAGCTATTGGACCACTTCTCTTCTCTGTCTACATGGCATCACTAGGTTCTGTCATTCAGAAACATGGCTTTTCATATCACTGCTATGCTGATGACACTCAACTCTACCTCTCATTCCATCCTGATGATCCGACGATAGCTGCTTGCATCTCAGCTTGCCTAACAGACATTTCTTGCTGGATGAAGGACCATCACCTTCAACTCAACCTTTCCAAGACAGATGTGGTTTCAACAAAACCATCACTTCATCAATTTCACCATCCAATTAGGCACATCAACCATAACACCTTCAAAAACAGCCAGAAACCTTGGAGTTGTGATTGATGATCAGCTGAATTACTACACCACATTGCTAAAACTTCCTGGTCCTGCAGATTTGCTTTATCCAACATTAGGAAGATCAGGCCCTTTCTTTTGGAACATGCTACACAACTCCTTGTTCAAGCTCTTGTTCTGTCCAGACTCCAGACTGGACTATTGCAATGCTCTCCTGGCAGGTATTCCAGCCAGTTCTATCAAACCTCTACAATTAATCCAGAATGCGGCTGCAAGATTAATCTTTAATGAGCCTAAAATAACGCACTTCACACCTCTGTTCATCAATTTGCACTGGCTACCAATAGCTGCTCACATAAAATTCAAAGCATTGATGTTTGCCTACAAAACCACCACTGGCTCTGCTCCCCTTTTCCTAAATTCACTACTTCAGATGTATGTGCCTCTAGAAGCTTGCGTTCTGCAAGTGAACGGCGCATTATTGTGCCATCCCAAAGAGATTAACATTACATTAACTGTTCCCTCCTGGTGGAATGACCTGCCCAACTCAATTCGAGCAGCTAAGTCCTTAGCATCTTCAAGAAATGGCTAAAAACACATCTCTTCCATTTTTATTTGATTCTCTAACTAGCACTCTCTATTCTAATTCTATTTTATCTATTTGTTTTCTTTTTTTATTTAAAAAACCACTTGATCCTCTAACCCTTGCACTCTCTATTTGTTTTCTAACTGCTTGTTTTCTTATATATACACTATATTGCCAAAAGTATTGGGTCGCCCCCTTCTAATAACCAGGTTTGACTACTTTAGTAATTTCTGTGAGTACAAATCTTTATGTTAAAGCATATAATGATATTCTAGGAAATTGTGTGCTTCTAATATTATAGCAACAGTTTGGACAGGACCCTTTTCTATTCTAACATGACAATGCCTCTGTGTATAAGGCAAGGCTCAAAAATAAAATTATTGATTCAGTCAGTGTGGAAGAACTTGACTGGTCTGCATAAAACCAAGTCCTAATCCCAGTTTAACACCTCTGGTGTGACTGTAAATGCAGACCTTGAGCCAAAAACTCATCACCAAACACCAATGACTTGTTCATACACAGGTCTCCCGGAAATCCTGTATAATTCAACCAATCAGACGACGACTTCGATACTCCTGAAGTGTTTCCAGATAAATGTGCCATATGCATCACACTTTTAGCCAATGTTTCGTGGGCGTGACGTCTGAGGCTGAGACCAGAGAGTCAGCAACTACACACGATCGCAGATTGCATGCTTCCCACCCAGAAACAACTTTATCAGTTGTATTTTTTTATGTGTGCTGAAAAAAAGTGGAAGCGGCGAAAGAGGAAGGGATAAGAGCTTGAGGTAAGCGGTTTTATTTTTTAGTGCCATGTCGCATTGATTTCATGTCACATTTTTATTGATTGGTCAGTAAACGTTTATCGTACCAGCAAACACACTGTGCGATGATCATACTGTATCGTAGCCTATCTTTGACAAGACCTTGACAACGGCCGTCTTTGAACCTCTCTCACTGTATGACACAGGACAACTGATTAAGAGCCACGATCACAGAAATCGCCACGATTGTTTCACGATGCCAATCTTTTGTCTGGGACAGCCGAAAATCGTGCACTGTGTTTAGGGTTTTAGCCTAAGCCAGGGGTAGGCAATGTCAGTCCTGGAGTCCCGATGTCCCGATGTCCTGCAGATCCAACCCTAATCAAACACTCCTGAACAAGCTAATCAAGGTAGCAATACCGGTGCTGTCCTTTGTAAATAAACATTCCACTATTAGTACAAGCCTGTTATCTTTACAGAAAACATACTCGGTTTAAAAGTCAGTCATCTGATTGCACTGTGCATAATAAATGTGTGTTTATGAATCACACAGACGGGAGCACGGATAAAAATGACAAAATAGCTGGTCTCATGGTGCCATCGCATACTATTACAAACATTATAAGTCCCACTTGCAGTAGCGTGTTTAGTGTACCTATCACACAAAGCACAAGGGGGGAATGCGATCGGAAACACGATTTCTCCCAAGTAGGAAGGAACATGATTTCTCCCAAGGGGAGAAATGGCCCCCAACACCCAGCCACCCCAACCCCACCCCCTCGGACCGCAATCGCGATTTCTCCCGAGGGGGATCCCCCCAACTACCACATTCCTATTTACTATAATTCTGGTAGCACGTGAAGGCAGCATCAGTGAAAACAGGCAGAGACAATGGTAGCTTAACAACATTTGCCTTACAGATTGCTAAGAAGCTCTTTCAGAAAGGAAATTTGGAGGTCAAACGTGTGACTTACTTTGTCTGGAGCTGACGTTCGTGCACGAAGCGCTGGTATTGATCCATAAACATATAGGGGACTTCACAGATTTTTTCCAGGACATTTCCTTCGATAATGCAATTCAACCTCAGTGTCCTCAGCGGCTCAGATGGAGGGAGTCTATGGAAACTCCTATGTTCGTTGGTGCATCAGGAAACACAACACTTGTATTGCCTCTTTGGCGCTGACATTGTATATCTCCAGTAATGGCGGACTGCTGCTTCTCACTCAGGGCTGTGTTTATGCTATGAAGCTGGGTTTCTGTGTAAGGACGCCTGTGTGACTGTACATCCGAACACAGAGCAGGTGCATGCCAGGATCGCTTCATTGTTCAAATGCAGATAAAGGCAAGGCACCTTTGTTAGCCGCTTTGCTATCTGTTTACAAAAAGGGGTGGGAAGAGTGAACGCCATACTTTACTTGGAGGCGGTCATATTCAAATAACTAGCTAGTTGCATCAGAACCGGCACCAAATTGAAACAGGTCGCTGGATGACACATTTTTAAACTCAGACAGTTTATAACAAACTGGCTGCATGTTTTCTTTTCAGCTTTTCTGAGCTGGCAGACACAGCAGAAACCTAACTAAATGCAAAAAAATCTACAAAGTGAAAATTTCATCCAATGTCACCTTTAAAGAATATTAAGGCTACAGGGAGGAGAGGTTTTTTTTTTAGGGTTGGAGCTCAACTCTGCAGGAGATTGGCACTCCAGGACAGGTGTTGCCTATCCCTGGCCTAAGCGAACAGAAACGGTGTGATATTAATCAAGGTATGTCACACCAGCATTAGGTGGAAGAGAAAGAGTTTTAGTTATTTCAGCAGGTTGAAACAAGGAGGCAGAGTTGCCATTTATCCAGTAATAAATGACTGGCTTATCAGTGGCCTTAAGCACAATGAACTTCTTGTTAAAACTGCATTTTGGTCCCAGCTGGTCGCAACATTTGGTCACAACCATGGTGTGTCCATAAGGATCTGTGGCAACAGTTCATCTAGTCACCAAGGTCTTTGCTGAGGATCTGTGCCAAGTGCTTGGACCATTTTCTTAATCACTGGTGACTGGGTAGTAAGGTGATTTACTATGTTGTACACCACAAGCTAAGAAAGCTGCAAACTTTGTGATAAGGACTGTGGTCCGATGTTACTGATGAGCTATAAAAATACCTGAACATTTTTGTTCTACTACTGTATTCTTAGCCATTGTCACGTGCATGATGGCAAGTTGTAGCAGCTTGATATGTGAATCTCCTACCAAAAAGAGCATGCAGAGGTATGGCAGATAATAACAGTCTTACCTTTTCAGGTTTGGATTCAGAGGTGTTTGTGTGCTTGAGCGATGCAGATTCGTTGAAGACTGAAGAAGGTTGAAGGGATTGCTCAGGTAAGGGCATACAGGTAGGTACTCAGGAAATTGTCTTAGAATGAACAACGAGACCAGACTATGGTGAACTAAAGTGAGCAGGTTAAATAGGGTGTGGTGATTGGCGGTGATACGTGCAGGTGATCAGAATTCAGGAGACTGGGAATTAGTGGGCGGAGTGTACGGGTCTGGTGCTGCGGATGTTGCTGACTCTGTGACAGTACCCCTCCCCCCATCCATGGGCAGCTCCTGATGACCACGGCGGACAACGACAGGAACCTGCCTCTAGGTGCTGGACGATCTGGGTGGTTCGTATGCAATTCGAGTAGCAGAGATGGGTCCAGAATGTCATCATGGGTAACCCAAGTTCTTTTCTTGTGTCTCCGAACTGCCCTCTGCAAGTGGATGTGATCTGAGTCCCAGATCCTCTCGCTCTCTTGAAACCAGTGGTGAATAGCTGGAAAATCTGATGGTTCACCTGACCAGGGAAACAGGGGTGGTTGGTAACTAAGTATGCACTGAAAATGAGTTAATCTCGTTGTAGCTTGACGCAGAGAGTCAGAGCATACTCGGCCCATGGGAGAAAATGGCTCCAGCTGTCCTGATGTTCATGACAATATGACCACAGGTATCTTCCAATCTCCACAGCCTGTTAGGTACAAACTTGCCTGCTGGTAGAGGATGAGGAACTCTGGATAGGGCACAGAGTGAGCATTCTTAGATGAGGATATCATCAATATAGACGATGATGAAATGGAGGAATTGCCAGGAAACACCTCGATGTGGTGGTAGTTTGGTTGCCAGCTGCTTGCTGAAGACATCTGGAGGAATCTCTTGTTGCTTTGAGGTGTTCGGACTCTCAATGGAAGTGGAGCACACAACAACATTTCTATAAGAATGGGATGGTTTCTGTTTGACAGACTTGAATGTGGTCTTTTTAACAGTTTGTATACAGTTAGCAAAGCAGTTCTTACTCCATTGTTGTACCTCACTAGTGTTCCAGTTTATGAGCAGGGCATGTTCTAACAACCATGGGTGTCCCAGGATGATGTCAGCCATGGAACCCTTGAAAAGCAATTGAAAAGATCAATTGCTTGTTGATAAAAATCTTGCACCTGGAGAGGACCCATCACATTGTACCTGGAAAGTACAAGGAACTTGGAATTGTTCCACCTCATATTTGAAAATGATCACAGAATCAGTGCTTGAGGTCAGACATCTGACTGGTAAATATGGAGCAGATCAATCAAGCCTAACTTCAGTGAGAGGTGTCATATTCAAGATGTCACTGAACATTACTTCATGGTCCATATGTTACTTTTAATTGAAGGAGTTCCAGTGTGGCAGAGCAGCATAACTAGAATGCTTTGAAGTGGGAAATTTAATTTAAAGTTTCCCCACCTCCTTTAGCTGGAACACTGCATTAATAAGTCAAATGTGTCAGTCATTTTATTCCAAAAACATGTTAAAAATGTAATTTTCACAAAGAATGCTATTAAACAATATAGGTCTATAAGAGGTGGTGGAAATGACACTGTGTTGAGATTATTGATAATTTTCAGAAAAAAAAAAAAAAAGGCCGAATTGTTAAGAGATTAATTTATTATACTAATGAAAGTGTCCAGACCCAAAAGTATCCTAAATTGTTTTAAATGAATAGACATTAATATGGAGTTGGTCCACTTCCACTTTCTAATACAGTTGAATTTGGAATATCTAACAGGGATGAAATTTCACAAACTGGCTTATTGCAACTATGACATCCTATCACAGTATCACACTTGAATTCACTGAACTCGTGACTGCATGGCTAGGTGCTTGATTTCATAAACCTGTGGCAATGAGTCTGACTGAAACACCTGAATTCATGGGCATGCGGGTGAGGTCGTATCCTAATTCGGTTGTGCAGTGATGAATAATTTGGAGTCCAGGACTCAAAGGCCGGAGGCGGAGACAGGGGATCCTCATGCCTAGGCAGAGCCGGAGATTGGAAGACCCGAGGTGGACCAGAGCGCTCGGATGGCTCTGACTAAGGGTGAGCTGAAGGACTACCAAAAACCAGTGGAGACAGTGCTGAAGAACTGGCTGGTTTTGGAGAGGAGGCAGGAGAGGGAGGCTGGGTGGGAACTCGGGAGACACAGGAAGCTCAGGAGATGCAGGAGATTCGGGGCTGGGCAGAACCAGCTGAGATGCAGGAGATTCAGAGCTAGGAATCTTCCGCTGGAATCAGCGGAAACTCAAGAGACATAGGAGACTCAGGAGATAAAGGAAACATGGGAGACTCAGGAGAATTGGGTATTACCTCCCCAAACCAGTCAATTAAAAAATACAGTCTATTATTCTCCAGCACCAACTCCCCAAATGTGGCAAAATCTTCCTTTAGACCAACCACTGGAAGGTGTGCCTTGCTTAGGCTGGTGTGGTCCTGTTAGTGTGTTTGGCATCTAGGTCAATGAAGTCCCGTGTGTGGTCTTCCAGCAGACCGTCTCCCTGCTCCAGGCATAATAGTTGAACTGTGGGCAGGTCCATGGGAAGACGGGAGGGAAAAAAAAACAAAATGAAAGAAAAATGCTGAGAAACTGTTTTGGTTCGTTCTTCTGCCATGCGTTGATGACAAAACACACGAGGACGATGGAAATCAGACAATACGATGAATCCAACAGACAAGGCAAGGAAACCAACTAAACACATATGAGAACATACAAAGAATGGAGTAGAATTCAGGGCTTAAATAATGAGAACTAACAAGATAATTAACAGAACAGGTGAACAAGGTCATTAATCAAACACACTAGGAAACTGGGTCAAAAGACAGGTATGGGGAGAACACAAAGACACAGAAAACAAAACATAACCCTGACAGAGTCTTCTGGCTCAACTGGTACAAGTCTATTACACAGCTTTTGATCTCAGTCTGTCTGAAAATTCTATTTTCACATGGTATGTTATCAAAGCCTTAAATTATTCATATATTCATATTCTGTATTTGTTCATAAAGAAAATGTTCTGAAGAGCTTAAAAAAAAAATCACATTTCAAATTAGTGTTACGCACACTGAATGCACGTGCCCCGGTCCAAAGACATGATAACACACACACACACATGCGCTAGTCAACACAGACCACAAAATGTATCTGCAGTCTTTTAGTACCAAGTCCATGACAAGACCAAGGTGACAGAAAATGTATATCTTAACTTGAGATGGACTTAAAACAGGGTCTGGGTATTACAACACTGTATTTCTGCATTTTCTCTTGTGTTACTGCACCAGTAATTCCAAAACATATTTCTGTATCAATCCAGCCCCAGTATATGGAATGTGATGTTGAGACCCTGCGTATGAAATGGGCATGTCGGCATGGGTTGGGCTGGGGTCACTGTGTTATGGATGTTTAGGCTGTTCTCCACATTAAAGTGAATGTTAACCAGCCTCTCATGACTGCGATTCATTGGGTCTGATCGACACACATGTGCAGGGTGTTTCCCTGCTCACAGCCCAAGACACTTTTAGCATCGACATGACCCTCCATAGGATAAGCGGTTTGGAAAATGAATGGATAGATTTTTGAATCCGTCATCATTTCATCACATTCCACTTTTTTAAAAGAGTGGAATATAATGTAAAAGAGTGGAATATTTAATTTTAAAAAAATGACAGAGCATGTTGTTTAGCCACTGAAAACAATCCTCTACTTTTCATAAAATCCTTTAGACAGCATGATTAACAAGAAGGAGAGACCTGAGGGAGGGAGAGAAAGAGATGAAGGTCTCCTCCACACAGCTGTTATATTATCAGTCTGTGTGTGTCTGTGTGTATGAGATTGTGTAGTAAAAGTACAGTTTGCGCTTATCTTCAGGGTCACTGTGAACTACTGGGATCCAGCTGTTGTGTGTATGTGAAAGAGAGAGCAATTCTGGGATAAGAAGTATCTTTGCTAAAAGTATGTTCTGAAGCAGCTCTTCATTACTAATCATATCACCTAATCATAACAACAATCATTTTCATTTTTGTGTTCTTGCGTGTAAGCTCATTTCCAGATTATCTGGAACTGACAGTTATAAACAAGCATCTTTTCCGCAGTTTCTGATTGTTCTGTAAGAATGGGGAAGCATTAAAATCAGGCCTATAATTAGAGTCCCTCTCATTCATCAGCTACATTTGCTGTGTGTGTGTGTTTGTAATAGTAAGAACATTCCTGTATTGTGTTCTTAGTGATTACAGTCTTCGTACTCTTGCCTCTGAGTGTTAGTGTAACGGTGTTTCTATGTAGATATTATAGTGCTTGATTCTGAATTACTGTGACTTTCTATTCTTCTGTTTCAGTCACAGGAACCTTTTTTCACAGCCATCATTTTTATAATGTCAGTGGTGGAAAAGCTACTGTAAAGCAAACAAATTCAAAACTATTTGAAAATCCAAATTAAGAAATATTTTGAATATCATTTTTTGTCTATACCAGAAGTAAACACAGACATTGCCAAATCTGACATTTGCAGAGATGTACATGTATTTAACCCGTAAACCATCGGTGAGTACAGAAGCAGACCAGTATGAATATCTTGTTTTAAAATGTCATGTTATTGTGTTGTTTTATGCTCTAATTTTGTCACAGTATTACAAAGAAAGAAAGAAAGAAAGTGAGATGATATAGGAATGTAGCTGCTGCTTTCAGAGCACTGGAAAAAGGTCCTCGAAAAGAACATACAGAAGGCAACCCAGCATGCATTTGCCATATTTTTGCCATTTGCCAGTTATTTTTAAATTACTGTTGCATTTCATTGATGTTGTTATTCATTAAAAGTGTCTTTTTAAAATGCAATCTCTGGTCAATTAAGTAAACAGCAATATCACTATATCAAGTTTAGACACAGAAGTAAGAGTTTTTTTTTGCAGCTATTGTCACATCCCACACTAGCATATTTACAGTATATGTTAATAACTTTCTATCATAAATAAGGCTCAGTATCACATCAAAAGAAATGATCAATCTATACTGTAGCAAAATTTTAATTATGAATCACAAACTGAGATTACACTTTATTTTGAAGTGTTCTTGTTTCAGTGTAAATACACAAATAACTATTATGATCTTTTAAATTAGCATTTATAAAGGCATACTACTCTTACTGTTAACACTATTTTTGCAAGGCCAAGGTTATTGGTTTGATTCCTAGGTATAAAATCATGAATCAAAGTTTCTTTGGATGATGGGATCCACCAAATATATAAAATGTGATATTGGCGCATTTATATACAGAACTGAATTAAAAGTAGTTTAAAAAAAAAATGTATTGTGAAACAAACAAACAAATCCACTAAGACCACTTTTGCTGTTTATGTTACTGTTCAGAATGTGTAAATACTGCAAGATTACTTTCTTAAAATGAAAGTAGAACTATAATGAAAAGGAAAACAAGAGAGCGATTCTGTTGGGAAGCAGATAGAGGATGAGTGTCACTGTGCCCTTTTCCAATCTCTTCTTTGCCTCCCTCTCATTGAAATGAGAAATACCAATGCTCAAGTCCTTGAAGCCTTAGAGCTGCCTCTGAGAGCACACACACACACACACACACACACACACACACACACACACCAACAAACTCCTTTCCATTTCACTCTTTCCTGAAACCTCAGTTTTTTGACTAGTGTGAAGAAACCAAAATGAGCATAGACTGAATTAGTCTTTATATACAATAAGTGTGCATAGACGTGTAATAACACAATCACACACATTGCCTGTGCAGCCAGGCAATCCTAGGTCAAGCTCTGACCTTCCTGGACACACGCACACACACACATATTTGTTTACTTAGCTTTCTAAAAGGAGACATTCCATAGAATTCTATTGTTTTTTTTATATACAGCTAGTTACAAATACCACAGCCTAAACCTAACTGAAAACTTTCGTGAATTTTTGCAATTTACATTTTTTTTTTTATTGATTTTATTTATCTATGATTTAGCTAATTTGTTGGTAACATTTTGTCACACACACACATCAATACACTCTCAGATAGTGTCCTAAATTCTAGAATCACATCATATAGCTGTGCATGAAGCTCGACAATTATAGGTGTGTGTGTGTGTGTGTGTGTGTGTGTGTGTGTGTGTGTGTGTGTGTGTGTGTGTGTGTGTGTGCGGTTCAATATGGAGACAGCTGTTGCTTGTTGAAAGGCTAAGTCTTGCCTCTAGTGACTACCCTCCACCATTAACATGTTCACGCGTACACACACACACACATACACACACACACACACACACACATGCATGATTACTTAGCTATCTTAGCTAGCTGACTTTCCTTAGACTTCTGTTGTTTTTACACACTGCTAATTATAAATACCACAGTCTTTTGCTCATAGTTTGGCGACAAAATATTTCACAGACAAAAGCCCCCTTTGATGATATTCAGGTACATGTTTAGTTTTTATTAATGAAATCTGTTTTCTTTTAGTGGATTGTATATGGTCAGGGTTATGTTTGTAGTTGCATTAAAATAAAGTGGCCATCATTATTTAAAACAAACAAAAAAAATCATATATGGGTCAAAGCACATTTAGCTTTAAATCAACTGATATCTGCAGGTTTTGGTGAGGGGTGAGTTTAGGGCTAACCCTAGCCCTACTCCTAAACCTACCCTTACAGAAAACCTTCTGCTACTTCAGATTTTTAAAACACTTAATTCATTCTGTATGATTTATAAGCTGTTTTTCTCATGGTACCAAAAATGTCTCCACAAGGTCAGAATTTACTGGTATTACTATACTTGTGGGGACATAGTCATAATGTAGTGAATACCAGGTACACACACTTATGTTTGTTTCATATTATTGAGGACACCTCATAAACTTCCATTGTTTTTATATCAGGTTAATATTTTCTATAGCCTAACCTGACCCCTACCCGTAAACATAACCCTCATAGAAACATATTGACTTAAATACAAACATGATTTGGACAATTTATAAGCCTTTTTAACTAGTGAGGTCTGGCTCTCTAGTCGGTGTTTAATAGGTTTCACAAGTACAGTCAAACCAGTACACACACACACACACACACACACACACAATTACCCTGATCGACCTTGGTCAACAATAGTAGTAATGAAAAGGGAGACAGTATCATAGCTCAGCTATTAGACTAACATTGCATCAGATTATTGTAAATAGTGAGATCACTAAATGAGTCTGTTAGTGGTAATCACCATCTGTCTGATGCGAACAGCTATGAGCACCTTTAGAGGGACATACAGACATTCTAAACACTCAGGATCCCACAGTCAGCTCTTTGGGTCTGCTCAAAGTGATTGACATAAAAAAAAACATGCATACATACATAAATACATAAACAATTCGAACAAATAATAACAAGTTTCACCTAAAAACTCATAGCTGTTCACATGAGATAGATGGTGATCACAGGAACCCTTGTCAAAAGTGGATAGACAACACAAACAGACAAACCCAACAGATAGCAGATTTTTAAAAAGTATGTAATATGTGGTGCTATTTTGATAAATGATAAATGTCAGTATCACAGCAGTTTAGCAAAATATGAGCAAACATCAGCATATACAAAAAAAAAAAAATGAGAAGACTGATTTGATTGATTGATTGATTGATTGATTGATAATTGCTTTGACTTTGGAATCTGGGCATAACACCTAAGCTGATAATGTATCTTGTTGAATCCCAGTGTCATTTCAACTTTGGGGTGTGCAAAGGAAACGATTTATTTAATTATTTCATCAAGGACATATTTGACCATGTTATTGTAAAAAAAATAAAAAAATACACAAATAAAGTACATAAATAAAGAACTTTATTTTTGTCTGTGTAGATATGTCACGTTTGCGCGTGGATGCGCTGTATTAATCCACGGATAACTGTAAACCTCTGGCGCCATCTACTGAGTAAAATATTCTCATCTCATGGAGATGATTTGACCTGTATACAGGTTCACCATCTGTACCAATACATGCTTTATGAGCAAATGTTGGGGTCTAATAAATGTTTGTTTTACTATATTTGTGAGGACATCTCCATGGACTTTAAATCAGGTTTATGATATTTTCTATTGCCTAACCTGACCACAGCCCCTGATCATATCCCTAAAGAGAAACATGTGCAAATCACTTGTATATAAACATGATTTGACCGATTTCAAATTAGTATCTAGCGCCATCTTGCGACAAAAAAACGTTTAACCTGGGCTAAAAATGCAAGTCTTTAATAGGCCCAATATTTTCAACATGTATGGTGAACACAAAACATTTCAGCATTCATTTTTTTTGTTGGGATATTTGTTTCTGTATTTATTTTAATTAAAGTCTAATTATAAACCATATTTGGAATACATTTCTGAGATCTCCCACTTGAGGTATGAATCTACTGGCTGGCCACAAGTTCACATACAGTTCACGTTTATCATTATTTTACAAATTATTAACAAATTTGACAGTGTAATATTGTACTATTAAAATGCAAGAGAGAGATCAATGATTCTCTTTCATTATTGTCATTAATACAGAATTCTGATCAGTGTTGCAATAGGAAAATGCGTCCTGTGCTTTTCTTGTTCTTATTTTTTCCCTTCTACATGAAGGTAGAGCTGCCATTTAGCAAGCAGTAAACTAGCTTATCAATGGCCATTTCATTTGCATGATAATCTTGATAGGCTACTTGTTAAACTCTGTGTTTACAGTCCTAGCGGGTCCTGGCATGATGCGCTCATCGTGTTCATCGCACTCGCATAGTTTGTCATTAGATTAACAACTATCTGGGACAAATATGTATATAGTTTACCCTATGCTAGAACATTTTATATGGTGCATTTTTTTTTTCTTTAAAATTTTTAACTTTATGTGGATTTATCTCTATCTATCTTAGTTTAGTACGCAGGCATTTGTGAGAACACAGCTGAACTGACAGCCTATCCGCTAATCTACAATATATTTACCATTAAACATTCATTTTTTGGAATTGCTATGTTACAACAAAATAACCCTTGTTTTATAGGACATACAAGTGCATCTCAATAAATTAGAATGTCGTGGAAAAGTTCATTTATTTCAGTAATTCAACAGACTGAAGTAGTTTAAGTCTTTGGTTCTTTTAATTGTGATGATTTAGGCTCACATTTAACAAAAACCCACCAATTCACTATCTCAACAAATTAGAATACTTCATAAGACCAATAAAAAAAAACATTTTTAGTGAATTGTTGGCCTTCTGGAAAGTATGTTAATTTACTGTATATGTACTCAATACTTGGTAGGGGCTCCTTTTGCTTTAATTACTGCCTCAATTCGGCGTGGCATGGAGGTGATCAGTTTGTGGCACTGCTGAGGTGGTATGGAAGCCCAGGTTTCTTTGACAGTGGCCTTCAGGTCATCTGCATTGTTGGGACTGGTGTCTCTCATCTTCCTCTTGACAATACTCCATAGATTCTCTATGGGGTTCAGGTCAGGCGAGTTTGCTGGCCAATCAAGCACAGTAACACCATGGTCATTGAACCAGCTTTTGGTATCTTTGGCAGTGTGGGCAGGTACCAAGTCCTGCTGGAAAATGAAATCAGCATCTCCATAAAGCTTGTCAGCAGAAGGAAGCATGAAGTGCTCTAAAATTTCTTGGTAGATGGCTGCCTTGACTGTGGACTTCAGAAAACACAGTGGACCAACACCAGCAGATGACATGGCAGCCCAAATCATCACTGACTGTGGAAACTTCACACTGGACTTCAAGCAACATGGATTCTGTGCCTCTCCACTCTTCCTCCAGACTCTGGGACCTTGATTTCCAAACGAAATGCAAAATTTACTTTCATCTGAAAAGAGAACTTTGGACCACTGAGCAACAGTCCAGTTCTTTTTCTCCACAGCCCAGGTAAGATGCTTCTGACGTTGTCTCTGGTTGAGAAGTGGCTTGGTAGCCCTTTTCCTGAAGATGTCTGAGCGTGGTGACTCTTGATGCACTGACTCCAGCTTCAGTCCACTCCTTGTGAAGCTCTCCCAAGTGTTTGAATCAGCTTTGCTTGACTGTATTCTCAAGCTTGCGGTCATCCCTGTTGCTTGTGCACCTTTTCCTACCCAAATTCTTCCTTCCAGTCAACTTTGCATTTAATATGCTTTGATACAGCACTCTGTAAACAGCCACACCTTTCAGTAATGACCTTCTGTGACTTACCCTCTTTGTGGAGGGTGTCAATGTTCGTCTTCTGGATCATTGCCAAGTCAGCAGTCTTCCCCATTATTGTGGTTTCAAAGAACAAGAGATACCCAGAATTTATACTGTATGGATTGTCATTTATTGAAACTCAAATGTAAATATTCTAATATTTTGAGATACTGATTTTTGACTTTCATGAGCTGTAAGCTCTAATCATCAAAATTAAAACAAAAAAAACTTTTGACATGTTTTACTTTACATGTAATGAATCTAAAATATATGACTCACAACTTATTTTTCTCGTGATCTCGACATAACAAAAGTTGTTTTCTCTTGATCACGACTTATTTTTCTCGTGATCTCGACATAACAAAAGTTGTTTTGTCGTTATCACGACTTATTTTTTCTCGTGATCACGACATAACAAAAGTTGTTTTCTCGTTATCACGACTTATTTTTCTTGTGATCACGACATAACAAAAGTTGTTTTCTCGTTATCACGACTTATTTTTCTTGTGATCTCGACATAACAAAAGTTGTTTTCTCTTGATCACGACTTATTTTTCTCGTGATCTCGACATAACAAAAGTTGTTTTCTCTTGATCACGACTTATTTTTCTCGTGATCTCGACATAACAAAAGTTGTTTTGTCGTTATCACGACTTATTTTTCTCGTGATCACGACATAACAAAAGTTGTTTTCTTGTTATCACGACTTAATTTTCTCGTAATCTCCACATAACAAAGTTTGTTCTCTAAGTTACACAACTGCGCCACCAGGTGACAGTATAGAACTACTGATGGGGAGTTGTATACTGTATATCCACTATACTGTATGCCTTTGGGACAGAGGACCTTCTTCGTGATCGCTATAATTTGTGCAGTTCATTACTGACATTTAATTAACTTATACATTTTAAATGCTTGAATAAATATGATCATTTTGCTTGAAATTGTATCTGTTATCTTAAGTTATTACTGCTGCACGACTCATCACAGTTTCTCATTTAGGCTACAAAGACGTATTTGTAATGTGCATCTTTATTTTTTTTTAACTTTATCGTTAATAAATGTATATTAATAAGCAATGTGATTTACATGTGTATATTTTAGTTCAATGATGTTATACAGTGTTGTAGCCTAATTCTTTGTATTTTCTGCATTTCCACACACACACATAACAGCATCCACGCTTAACGCACATGATATCACAGCCTATGACTAATAAAAACCACAAACAAATTATTATAATATATTATTATATATTATTTTATTTCAAACGAACGAGAAAAATGAAATGAGTTTAATCCAAGCATTTTACGATTTTTAGAATAGCTAGCTCTTCTTTGCATTCTTTGGCGCTCCGCCTGCGCTTGCGGTGTTAATGCTTGTTGTTAGACCATTTAAACATGTTAATTACACAAATAAAATTTTGTATACGTTATTTCTAAGTGAAGCAACATATTTGCTGAACAAGATAAAGGTTAAGCATTTTAGAATGTTCCTGTCAAGGTTCGTTACTATAGCAACAGTAGACTCATGGTGCATTGTTTTAAAAATCAAACAATCATTGTTTAAAAGAACCACTTTTGTTATGTCGAAATCACGAGAAAATTAAGTCGTGATAACGAGAAAACAACTTTTGTTATGTCGTGATCACGAGAAAACAAGAAGGAAAAAAAATAATAATGCATGGCCGCTTAGAACTTCCGTAGGTAGCTGTTTTGTTTGTTTGTTTGTTTGTTTTTTGCATACATGTGTTTTCAGATGGTAAATAATAATAATAATAAAATTGTATTTATTTGTTTGTTTGAATGAAAATGGTGGCAGACAGCGAAAAAGCTGTCCCTTTCTCTTAGAACTCTGTTCTCGGATGTTATTTACTACATCTCCCAGCATTCCTTGTAGTTCTTTGAAAGGTGAAAGTTCAATACACAGCCGCAGTGATATCATTTACAGCATGGCTGCCTTCAGTTTCACAAAGTGTTTAGTAAGGTCTTACTTTTGCGTTAAATGTGCAGATCATGTGCAAACGCGTTTGCAGACAACTACGCGAATGTTCTGTGTATCAGCATCACGCAGTAGTAAGTATAGTCACAGTAAACGAGACGTTAATGGTTCTGTGCTTCACAATAGTGTAGAGCTGACCTTGTATATCACGTTTAATGTTTTGCAGTTTTAATGTCTCATGTGGCTACTAAATATAAAAAAGCTTTGAAGTTATTAGAACACTGAAACGAAACTCATGCTAAACGAAAAAGTACAGTTCAATGACCATTTTGCTAAACCTTACAAAATTACCACAGTAATTTACCGTGTTTTATACCTTGATGCTGTTATTCTTATTTGGAATTAATTTTTACGCATGTAAATACTGTGCTGTATATGTTAATTAAGTATATAAGTAGTGTGGTATATTTCAAAGTACCGTTGTATTACCATGCGATAACATAACTCTTAATTTAAGCATCATTCAGTCTATCAGTGTTTGTTCGTTCGTTCAGTCAGTCAGTCATTGATTGATTGATGTGATAGATTGATTGTCCCTTCTTTTTCCAGGCTTTGTGGATGTATCTAAAGCTCAGTTCACAGACACAGAGGTTCAAGACATTCTGACCAAAATCGCAGGTCTGGACCTGAAGAAAGCGTTCCGACCTATAAGACAGCAGCTAACACCACCTAAATACAAGCTTATGACAGACACCGAATTAGAAGAGGTGAGATTTTTCATGATAGGTCAGGATTCATGATGGGATGGAATTTGTGAGATGATGGTTATATGACAGAATAGGGCTAATGAGGGGATGATATACATGATGAAATGGAAAGAGATTCAGTATGGCAATTGGGAATAACATCAGATAGCTATTGTGGTGTGATTGTACAGTTATTCTGCTAGAAAAACTGCTGTCTTAATTGGGTTCATGTGTTCTGCTACTGAGCAGGCAGTGCGTAAGGCAGAGGAACAGGCAAAACATTTGCTGAAGATGCCACCGGTCCTGCCTGAGAGGAAGCCCATAAATGATGTGCTCTCTGAAGATCAGATGCTAGAAGGCATGGACACTGCTAAATATGTCTTCACCGACATCAACTTTAACGTCCCGCATCGAGTAAGAAAAGGACATTTAGCGAATCTGTGTTGTGTAAACTTTCATTTTACATTGATTTTAAAAGTAATTTATGAACGTTCCTGTTGTTCTTGGGTAAAAACCTGAATAAGCAAATATATTTTTTTAATGTACTGTAATTTCTTGGTAATTTTCTGATCTACTAATGCAATTTCTGATCTTTTTGTGTGTATACAGAGATACTGTTATTTGTCTTTCTTACTGTTGGAATTTTTGTTTCTCTCACCATTATTCCAAAGGAAAGATTCATTGTTGTGAGAGAGCCCAGTGGAACCCTAAGAAAAGCAACATGGAATGAAAGAGATAGGCTAATACAAGTTTATTTCCCCAAAGAGGGTCGTAAGATTACACCACCACCCATCTTTAAGGAAGAAAATCTTAGGGTATGGAAAGTGCAAAAGCTGACTAATTCTTATTGATTTGCACATGTATTCATTTCTGACAAGTGTTTCTTTCTCTTTTCAGGTGGTCTTTGAACAGGATAGACACGAGGATGCGCTAAACCAATGCGTTGTCCAATTCGAGCCAGACTCTGCAGAATTTAAGAATGTGAGTTGCTGACAGACAGATGTATACAAGGGTTGGGAGATAAACTGTACCAGTGCATGAAAACGTTATTCTTGGAGAGAATAATATTTATGTGGTCTTTTAGGTGCTCATGCTGACCTATGAAGACATTGAAAAGCATGGGAAATACGATCTGCTCAGATCCACAAGGTTCTTCGGTGGTTTGGCCTGGCATCTGGTTAATGGCCGACGAATTGATGGCCTTCTTGTAGACATGTTGCAGAGAGACCTGTGAGTATGTGTGAGAAAAAAGGAAAGATCTGGGTTCAGTGCATAAGCAGATGGATTCAGTTTCCACAGAATTTATTTTTTTGATTTGTCACTCAGTTTGTAATAAAAAAATAGAATGAAAATATGCTTAGAGCATTGCACTTGCATTGGATGTCTATTGGACAAGTGTACCAGAGGGTTTAAAAGCAGAAATTAATCTTGCATTATTGACACGATTTATGCCATAGCAATGTTTATTGTTGGTGTATAAATTGTCTTTTTGAAGAGTTTCAAGTGTGCATTATTGCATTGCTGATATAATTCCAGTGGGGAAGCGTTTGCACCTTGTAAAATGTGCCTTATACATAGTTACATCATATCACTTTCTGGTATCCTTGCATGTACTGTATAACATGAAAGGAAAATGAAGAAAACACAAAAGAAGCAAGATGAGTGAACATCAGTATAGCTTGGAGGGAGCTTTTTTTTAAAGCTCTTGGAAGTTTTTGATTCACTGGCATGGCTCCCAGCACCTTTAATTTTAATTTAATTATGCATTCTGGTTGCTTTGTATGATGATCATATGTTGTCATGGTTATAGAATGCAGGATGCAGTGAGGTTGGTGAATCTGTTCAACTTGGTTCATCCTCAGAGTGAGTCTGCACAGCAAGCTCAAAGACAACAGGCTTCTGGCCTGGACCTGCTCAAGGTGAATACACAGTACATGGTCATCAGTGTTTTTTTGTGCATATCAATTCCACATCTGTTACTGTGACCACAAATTTTAACTACAGTTCAAGCATAACTATAATGGTTTGAAATTATGGTTTTCTATTACCATTTCTTACTGTTACTATTAATTAATATGCATGAAAAAATGTCCTGTGGTTACTGTGAGTTAACCTCAGATTCACCTCAGATTCTAAAACTGCATTTTTAATTGGAGCGCAAGATTATCCACATATATACAGTGTATATATATATATATATACACTAGAGATATTAACTCAAGTATCACTAAGTGTTTAGCCATGCTATTCAGCTCACATACCTGCAGAGCCGGTCAGCAAAACTCTTCCTGTTCAGTCACTGTTGAAAAAAAAAAACACTCTTACAATAATGTGTGCTTTTGACAACTCTGAAACGGGGAATAAGGGGTCAGGTCCAGGGTACATCACTTCCCATTAGCCTGTGGTTAGACCTTTAACCCATGCAAGGACGTCATTCCGAGTGCATGGAGTAAAGAAGGGCAAAAAAATATATTTTCGAATTCTGAGATGCCACCAGTAATTTGGTAGAGATGGTGGAGTGACAGGTTTTAATGTGAGTAAGAGAGCGTGTGTATATTAAGTTCTTTGAAAGGAAATAGGAAAGCATGGTAGATTTGATGAGGGGCCACTGTTTAGTCACGGTTCCTGCTTGGTGCACACTCCACTTAACCCTGTCTTATGTCACACTGACCCTTTAACCCCTGTGCCAAGAGTCAAGCCAGTTGATGTAGCCAGCCCAACTTGAGAGGTGCATTCAGTGTTTTTTTTTTTTCCTTCTTATTTTTCCTCAATTTACACAAAGAAATAAACGGCACTTTAGAGAAATATCATTAAAATGATTTAGACTCACATGAGACAAAGACACTGAAAAGCTATAGTAAAAGCTGTTTGATTCTATATGGAGTGGATTTGCCACCATGTTGACATCATATTACAAAAAAAAGAAGAACAATGTACAGATAATGTAAATGTAGGGTTATGTGTGATCCAACAGCAGTTACTACCAGGGTTATTATAGTTAACTAAAATTAAACGTAGTGCTGTCAAACAATTAATCGTGATTAATCGCATCCAAAATAAAAGTTTTTGTTTACATCATTTACATAATATATGTATGTGTACTGTGCATATTTATTATGTATATATAAATACACACATGCATGTATATATTTCAGAAAAATATGCTGTTTATTTATTAAATATAATTATTTATAATTTAAATTATATAAATATAGACATGTAAATACATGTAAATATTTTCAGAATTTATACTGTATGTGTGTGTGTGTATATATATATATATATACACAGTACATACACGTATATTATGCAAACAAAAACTTTTATTTTGTATGCGATTAATCGCGATTAATCATTTGACAGCACTACTAAAAAAAAAAAATCATTACTTGAAATAAAAAAAGTTGCCAAGGCAAAATTTCTTACTTTCATTAAAGTACTAAAAATAAATAAATAAATGTGATAAACATACAGGCACAAAAAAATAATATATATATATATTAGGGGTGTAACGGTTCACAAAATTCACGGTTCGGTTCGATACGACACAGCCAATGGATATCAAACAAGCACGCGTTTGCACCAGGGTTTGCACACGTGAAAACTTTGTGCAAGATTTATGCCGTGAACGTCTTAATCGCAGTCAATTCACTATAAACAGAAAGTGAAAGTAAAAACAGAATGACGGTGTAATGACGGAGCTTTCGGCATCTGACGCCGCATATTCTCTCAGAGACAAAGAGAGACGAATCTACTTCAACATGCTGATAACGGTATAGCCCAGCGCTTCTCAAAGTTTGGACTCCGGACCGGGAGGGAATTAAATCCGGACCCGCCTCGACTTCGTATTTCAAGGCACTTGTATCACTCAGACCTCCGTGCGTGACACGCACGCACACACACACACACGCGCATGAACCAGTGTTGCAGTGTTTACCGACTCTTTTGTAAGACAAAGCGCATAGCAACTAGCGACATTTTGGATAAACCTTAAGCTTTCATTCAGTAGAATAATGTCACTGGTTTCGCCCCGCGAGTGCGAGGTTTCACCTTCCCGACGCAGTCTTTCTCCACCGGCAGAGTTAGCAGCGCATTGAAAGAACTGAACCGCAGCAGACTTGTGAATGAATGAGTACAAAACAGCATTTCCAAAAACCTATCACTGTTGACTGTATGGGCATATGAACATGAGTGTAGTTCGTCTGTAAATATGCACATAGTTTGTTACACAGACGGATGTTTGTGCTCCATATAAAATAATATAATTCACTGCTGTATAACAGCGTATTGCAGTTATAATTAAATATTTGAGCAATTCAGTTGAAGTGAAGAATCTCCCCAGCAAGGGGAGGTTATCACGGGGCAGACAGCACGTTGCCTGTTACGTCGTTTGGGCTGCGTTGTTGAGCGCAGTGGCACTGATATTTCACACACTTTAAGCTCTTTTATTTTCCAAACGTAATAGGATTAGTCCAACGAATCGTTCGGTTTGTAATGCGCACCGAACCGAAAGCCTCGTACCGAACGGTTCAATACGAATACGCGTATCGTTACACCCCTAATATATATTAGTATGATTCTAAAATAACAGTGGGTAGTACACAAACGTCATGCACCCAAGGTGAATAATAAAAATTCAAAAACAAAATACTATTATTTATTTTTTAAGATAGGCTTGTGGTAATCCATTTTGTACATACTGTATACTGTATGTGCATGTCTTATGTTTTTCCTGTCTTTTTCCACTTATTCTTAGATCTATGCCCAGTATGAGTCAAATAGAGCTGGATTCATCGAGTTGGCGGTGCAAACCTATGAACAGACCAAAGCACTGAGCTCTTTTTAAATACATTGTTAAAACACTTGAAACAATAATCATTATGAATGAAGTATCTGTCATATAGTTCAAATGTTGATGTTAAGTTTTGAAATATGTACTCATTCTGTACATAATAAAGAAATCTTTTGTATAGAAGGTCTCAGTTTCTTTATTTAAATATTAACACAGTTTCTTGGACATTTTTCAAGTGTACCAAATGTAGAAATCAGAGTAGTTCTCTTGTTTTTGCTCACAAAAACAGGTAGTCCCACCTCAAATATATCAGGATGTCCGCGGGTCCTTAAAAAGTCTTAAATGTCTTAAATAACGTTTTCCTAATAAAAGGCCTTAAAATGTCTTAAATTCAGATTCGATGGGTCTTAAATATTGTTGGTCACATTACCGCTAAAATATCTTCAGTCTGACAGACCTAATGACTGTTTACAATCATTGGACAGACCGAAGATCCAAGGATCACAGCAGAAGTATCACACATTCTCGAAACCGCACTCGGCGGTGTTTTGTTACTGAATGATTCAGCGTTTTGAACGAATCAGTTGAATGAATGACTCAATGACTCACTCATTGTCAATTACCACCACCTACTGGTAGTTTAGTATGTTGAAAAGTATGCATTTTCCCCCCCAACATTTCTTATTTGGAATCTGGCCAGAGGAGAAATGGCCCCCCGACTGAGCCTGGTTTCTCCCAAGGTTTTCTTCTCCGTTCTGTTACCGATGGAGTTTTGGTTCCTTGCCGCCTCTGGCTTGCTTAGTTGGGGACACTTCATTTCCAGCAATATCGTCGACTTGATTGAACAGAAACTTTTTGAACTGAACTGAGCTGGACGATGCCATCACTGAATTCAATAATGAAATGCCTTTAACTGAAAATTGAGTGTTTAATCTTGTCATTTTACATTATTGACACTATTTTCCTATTTTGATATTGTGCAGTTGCTTTGACACAATTTGTATTGTTAAAAGCGCTATATAAATAAAGGACTTGACTTGACTATTTGTATATTCATAAATTTATTTAAAACATTAATCTCATAACATTATTTATTGCAGTTGTAATTTTGCAGTGGAAATTATTTAATCTGACTGCTAACATTTACAATTTATTGATAAATTGTAATTTGACATGAAAGGTGATGCATTTAAAAAGTTTTTAAAAAATAGGCCTTTATAAATAAAAATATACCGATTTAAGTTTGTAAAAGCTGATAGAACACTGATGAAAATATTGCTTCAGAATAATTGATTACACCACCAAAAATCTCAGTGATGTAGTTTTGTGGGGATATTTTGTATATGATATTGTCTGCTGATATGAAAAGTTCACTGTATATCGTAGTAAAAATTATCATTTATGATAGCGATGATTTTTCTTTTTACATTAAACACATTATATATTACATACATGTATGTAATATAATGTGTATTTCCATTACAGGTTTAGGTCTTAAATTTCATATAAGGTGGTATTAAAAAGGTCTTAAAAAGTTCATATCTGTAGAAACCCTGTATATACTACTGAAGGATTGAGCAAGTATTTGGCATGGCTCAAACACCCAATGTTTTGAAAGCACCAGAACTCTGTGAATGCTGTGAGTTCTCAGTCTGATCTGGTGGAGAGTAAATTCCTAAAGTTGATTAAGTTACCATCAATGGAATCGGTCTCATGATAGTCCAGCTCAAAATTGCACTTTACTGTAGATGTGGCAAAGCCTGTAAATGTCGACAGAAAACAACAGTTTGCAGGAATCTGTTTTTACCTCCTTTATAAAATCTAAAGGCAGCAAATTATTTCATCCATAAATACCCATTTGTACAGTAAAAAAAATGGTCAAAGTGATGTTTGCAAAATAAATGTCTTGTTTTTACTATAATAAACATTGTATCAGGAAAACAATTACAAAATGCCGCTGTGCTCCCGAAAATGAAAAAAAAAGGTCCTGTTGAACAGATGTCAATAGATATTTCAGTACGCTGCGTGAACCGTTTTTCTGTGGAAACACCCCGTTACTGGGTGCTAATCTGCATCATGTTTGCATTACATCTAAAGTTTGGAATGAGCTATATTTGGAGCGTTCAAAATATCGCTGATTTATAAAAGGAAACAATTTGCAACATATATAATTAATTTTACAGCACTGCACATTCATTTGTGACCGTCGAGATTTAATCAGAGATAGTCATATTATTGGGAGATACGCAGCTCTGCCTTGGAGAAAGCATATTGGCCAAATTGGATCACGTGTGCCTTGATGACCAATCACATGACATATTTTTGTCAGAATTTTGTGCGTCAGTCAATCGCTGTTTACGGATACCATAGAAATGAATGAGAAATGCCGTGAACCGGATCCTATCCTAATCCTACGCATATTATTCAGCATAGTAAAGTCTCTTCTCCACTGACTCTGGTATCCTCCCATACGAGTCAACGTTTCGTTTACTGCCGTACAGATTGGCATCTCCTCTGTTAATAATAAATATAATCTTTGTGCGTGGTCCTTAAAGAGCCACCGTACGTCAGAGGAAAAACATGGTGACTTCCTAAAAGATAAAAGCTGCAGAATAAAACAACCTTAAAGACAGCTTTACATATGATCCGTGCTTTCATTTTGTTGAGACGATTACCGCAATTATTTTTAACCACTTAAACAGAAAAACCACAAGTTAGCATTGTGATCGTTTTCATAAACAGGTCTCCACCTCTGTGATTGTGAATATACTGGTCCAAGGGCACCAATGGCATTTGTATTGGTTTCTGCGTTCAGAAGTAAGTCACCTAGTTTGATCATCAAACTGCATTTGTTTAAATACTCACATTAACTATATTCACTGTTTGTATATGTTATTGTGATTAAGTAGTGAACACTGGATGGAAGGATCAAACCTGTAAGAATCAAAACTGTAAAAGGTCGTTTTGTTAACATTTTGTTCGAATGACAGTTACATTGACGTTGTAATGGAAACATTTTATTTGTCTGTAACTGCAGCTGAATGTAGGTGAATGCGTCATTACTGAGTTCAGTTAACTGGGTGAAAAGTCACATACTCAATAATATGTTTACATTTATTAATACATTACATTAATACATTTAAAGGATATATCCAAACGATATAGCATAGAGTCGTAATTGTAATTGGACAAATAAATATAATCATAAATAAAATGTTAATTTTTAATACTTTGTTGAGAATCCTTTGCAGGCAATGACTTAAGTCATGCCTTAAGTCTGGAACTCATGGACATCAGCAGAAACTGGGTTTCCTCCTTTGTGATGCTTTCCCAGGCCTTTACTGCAGCTGATTCCAGTTGTTTGTTTGTTTGTGGGTCTTTCTGCCTTTAGTTTTGTCTGCAGCAAGTGAAATGCATGCTCAATCGGGTTGAGATCAGGAGATTGTCTTGGCCATTGCAGAATATTCCACTTTTTTACCTTCAAAAACTCCTGGGTTGCTTTTGCTGTATGTTTTGGATCATCGTCCATTTGTCCTATGAAGCACCGCCCAATCAACTTTGCTGCATTTGTCTGAAGCTGGGCAGAGAGTATATCCTTATACGCTTCAGAATTCTTCTGGCTGCTTCTGCCTTCTGTCACGTTACAGTAGTAACCCAGTGCCACTGGAAGCCATGCACGCTCATGCCATCACACTGCTCCATGTTTCACAGATGATGTTGTATGCTTTGGATTATGAGCTGTTCCAAGCCTTTTCCTCCTATCATTCTGGTACAGGTTGATCTTAATTTCAGACGTCCAAAGAATCCTTTTCCAGAAGTGGTCTGGCTTCTTTAGATGTTTTTTTGGCAAAGTCAAATCTGGCCTTGTTTGCACCTTGTGGTGAATCCTCTGTATTTGCTCTGGTGAAGTCTTCTCTTGATTGTAGACTTTGATAGGGACACGTCTGCCTCCTGGAGAGTGTTCTTCTCTTGGCTGGATGTTGTGAAAGGGTTTTTCTTTACCATGGAGAGGATCCTCTGATCATCCATCACTGTTTTCTTCTGAAGACGTCCAGGCCTTTTTATGTTGCTGAGCTCACCAGTGCGCTCTTTTTTTATTATTTTTTTCGAATGTACCAAACTGTAGATTTTCTTGCTATCTCTCTGATGGATTTGTTTTGTTTTTGAAGCCTAACAACTGTCTGTTTCACTTGTATGGAGAGCTCCTTTGACCGCATGATGTGGGTTCACAGCAACAGCTTCCAAATGCAAATGGCACACTTAGAATCAACTCCAGACCTTTTACCTGCTTAACTGATGTAGAAATAATGAAGGAATAGCCCAATAGTCCATGAAACCGCTTTTGAGTCAATTGTCCAATTATTATAGTCCCTTGAAAAAGGGGGGGATGTACATATTAAAGAGCTGTAATTCCTTAACCTTTCTTCCAATTTGATGTGTGAATACTCTCCAATTAAAGATCAGAGTGTATATAATACAGCATTTGATTAGTTTAATGCATCTTTGCTGAATAAAAGTATTTCTTATTTTTATATATTCTTGCCTCAAACTTTTGAATGGTTTCCAAAAAAAAAACTGCAGCAAAGGCTGTTGAACACTAAATCAGTATATTAGAATGATTACTGTAGGATCATGTGACGTCATATCTTTCATTTAAACTTAAATAATTCTTTATTATTCCAAATGTTTGACCTATGGGCAAATCTCTCACCCTGATTTGCTTAAAATGACCTTATTTGAACTGCAATATGTGAATTGCGTTTAAAGTGCTAGAACACCTGTTTGAATAGGAACTTTATAAATCCAGATCCATATCTAAAGTACATTTAATTAGTGCTAAACTATTCCTTACCTGTTTAGTAGTTTAATTTTAAACCGTTTTGTCCTCTGCATGTTAGAAGTGTAAACCTGTGTGTATTGTTCTGTGTTTTGTGATTAGAACAGGCTCTGTTGATACCATTCATGAATGCTGTTAGAGGAATGTCTTCATCAGGAGGGCCGACACCCCCCTTCACAACCCTGTCAGTCACCCGGCCAGCTGAGACCATCACTCACGTCGAGTTCTGCCGCCCAGAGAAACGCAATGCAATGAACAAGGCATTCTGGCTGTATGACGTCCATGTCAATATCATACACTATGAATAATTCATTTATATCATTTAATTTCCTTTCAGATTTAAGCAATCATTTCACAAGAACAGAATGGCATTAGTAATATTTTAACTAGTAAAATGTTTACATAGTATGACTCATCATTTATACTGGAAAGAGTGTCCATTTTATGCCATTTCTATGTTAAAATGTGCTTATTTGAATGGTGGTATGAGATGAGAATTTAAAGTGCACAATGATCTCAGTTATCTAAAATATTTGCAATCATGTCATGACAGGCTTAGCGATATACAAGTTATTATACTGAATTACTGTGTGTTGGTGTTAATTCTTTGCTGTGCTGAATTACTTTATTTTTATTTTACCTGCAGTGAAATGGTTGACTGCTTCAATCAGATCGCTGAGGATTCAGAGTGTCGTGTCGTGGTTTTCTCAGGTGCTGGAAAGGTCTTCACTTCAGGTAAAGCTTTCAGACATCTTGTTAAATATGACCAGTTGCTAGTCTAGGCCTTTTGTTTTATTGCAGTTTTGTGTGTGATTGGTCAGACTGTTTCTCATGATATCATAATACCTTTTCAAATTTGCATGATGTTTAATCTCAACAATGTTTTGACCACTGGCAACTGAATAGAACATTCTTCAATTTGACCAAATAGTTTTGTGGTGATCTAGATTTTTTACAGAATTTTGCTTGCCCATGCAATACTCAGTGTCATGGTACTACATGTATGTGATTGACAAGGTGTTGCTGTGACGGTGGTTGATTTCTGACAATAGTCAAAATAAATCTCTATATTTTGCTGTCTCCTTAATTGTAAGATTGTGGATTTTTCACACCTAATTTATCCATCAGATGGAAATTTGAACCACCCAATGCAAGGTATAATTCATATCCATAGCACCAATGTTGTGGTAGTTTAATGCTTAGGGTTAGGGGTTTATTGAAATCAGTCAATATGAGCATTAGTTATAGCAACACTTACCTTAGCACACACCACTAACACTTTTTTTAATTTATATGTTTAACTGCAGCTGGAGACAGGCATTTGTGAAGATACCAAGATTGCATTGCTTATGTTTTATATGCCATATATAAATATTTAATGTAGTAATTTGTGCACAGGTATTGACCTCATGAGCATGGCCAGTGATATTCTTCAGCCTGAAGGAGATGACACAGCCAGGATCTCATGGAACGTGCGCCGCATCATAACTAAATACCAAGAGACCTTCTCTGTTATTGAAAAGGTTACTATTTTAAAACATCATTCTGTGAAAGCATATACAGATAATTATCAAAATAAAAATGAGATCTAGGAAATATGGGAAATATAAGGGAAAACATGAAGATGTTTAGAGGATTACAAGATTGTTGAACATTATGTTTGGCTTTATCAGCCCATTCCAAGATATGGATTTAGAAATGTACTGTCAAATAGGCTTTATCTCGTATGCACAAATCATATGTTTCATAATGTCTCTTGTGCTTCATTGTACAGTGTCCAAAACCAGTGATTGTGGCCATTCATGGAGCATGTATAGGAGGAGGTTAGTTTTCCTGTGTACAGAGGTTGCCATTTTATACTTTCTATCAGGTTTATAGTACAGATAGAAGGTTAATTCTGTTTATTTGTATAGCACTTTTCACAATACATATTGTTCCAAAAAATAATGAATTACAAACTCCCTGGTGATCTTAGCAAAAAAAATAAAAAATATATAGTTTAACCTATTCAGTTACAAGAATGTTCTAAGTGGTGTCTAGGTGGTTGTTTTCTGGCCCAAAACAAAAGAGCCCATTGCCAAGTCTCTATGATGTTATTAATTGTAAGTTTATAGATTTTTCCCCAACTAATTCATCCATCAGATGGAAATCTGAACCACGCAATGCAAGGTATAATTCATATCCATAGCACAAATTTTGCAGTAGTATAATGCTTAGGGTTAGGGATTTATTGAAATCATTCAGAGCAATAGTTAGAGTAATAATTGCCTTAGTACACACCAAAAATATTTTATTGTTCCAAAAAATAATGGATTACAAACTTCCTGGTAAGCAAAAAATAAGTAAATAAATCAAGATGTGTAAATATTATTTTTCCTTTGTGTCTTTGTTTTCTTTATAGGGGTGGACTTAATCACAGCGTGTGATATACGACTGTGTACGCAGGATGCCTGGTTTCAGGTCAAGGTGTGGGCATTTTTAGATTGTTGTTCATTTTAACTGACCGCTTTTTAATCATCAATTCTGTAAAGCTCTTTGTAGTCCCAACTTGAACCCCTTTTATTTGTTTAATATTATTTTAGAATTAACGTAGGTTTGCGTTGAATTTGAATGCTTGAATCGATCACCCTTTCCTGTTCAGGAGGTTGACATTGGTTTGGCAGCTGATGTTGGGACTTTGCAGCGTCTCCCCAGAGTGATTGGAAGTCGAAGGTACTTGCATAAACTTAAAGCATGTTATAGATCCAGAAGCCCTGTGTTTATACAATTGATAGTAACATTTTCTTCTAATGCCTTCCAGTCTAGTGAATGAGTTGGCTTTCACTGCAAGGAAGATGTATGCTGATGAAGCCAAGAGCTGTGGACTGGTCAGGTGAGATATTTAGACAATAAAATATGAGATTATATGCTTTATTTTGAATATATAATATAGCTGCTGTATTCACAACATAGAACAGCCTCAAGTTTTATTATAAATTTAAGTAAATATGAGTGTGTGTGTTCTCTTTTGTTGCACACAGTCGTGTTTTCCCGGATAAAGAGACTATGATGGCAGGAGCTCTGGAGATGGCAGGAGACATTGCCAGCAAAAGTCCTGTAGCAGTCCAGGGAACTAAAGTCAATCTCATTTTCTCCAGAGACCACAGTGTTCCAGAGGCCCTGAATTACATAGTAAGATCTGAACTGAGTATTGAGTAAAGTAAAACGATATAAATTACCAAAGTGACAAGAATAATAATAATAACAATAATAATAAAGAAAAAAAACACACACACACAAACATGAATTCAGTTGGGATATGGGAATTAAAATAACATCAACACAAATGTAATGAAAGGCAGTGAAGATACAGACAAACAGGGAAAATACTTATTAAAACCTAAAAAACAACAACAACTTAACAGTACATCCATTTGAATTAAGACCTTTGAAATGCACCTTAAGCCGGGCTCACACTGTGCGATTTTTTTTTTAAAAGTCCTTTAGGATTGTACTTGTCAGACTGATGATCATGTCACACTATGGGATCTCAGTTGTCATTAATGTCAGACTGTACGACAGTCAAGACGAGTTAAAAACGGGTGCGCGCAAGAAAACTTGTCCGGAGTTTACATTATCAACCCATACACGTCCAGTGACTGCGAACCGCATTGCACGCGGGAACGAAATGTTGGCTATCATGAAAAGTATATGAACGGCGGCAATACCAGCGTATTTAAGAAGAATAGTGTATGCAGCTCTACACACCCACATGAAAACAGCGGCGCAACCAGTGTTTATATAGAAAAGGCAACATATCAGATGAATTCCGTGAGCGGAGGACGGGAGCGCAGGAGTTTATGGCTGATAGAATAATTCTCTAGCATTAATTCTGCTCATAGCTTGTCTTGAAAAACGGAGACAGTTCAACATTCATCGTAGGGGTAGTCACACTGCAGGACTGTGCGCCAAATCTTCTGACACTGCCAGAATTTCGTCGGAGGTGAAATTTGATCGCAACAGCCATTAATCGGCTGTCGGTGAACATGTCAAACCAGCGATCAAAGACTACAGATTTTAGCCTAGGATTATAGGAATCTTTTAGGATTTTCAAAATTTGTCTCAGATGACCAAATCGTGGCCAAAATCGCACCGTGTGAGCCGGGCTTAAGACAAACAATGGATTAATCAGTATTTGTTTTTGTCTTGGTGTATGGTAGTGTGTTGTAACAATCTGTGAAAATTTCACATATTTACATATACAAAATGCACTAAAACTACCAAAGCACTTCATAGAGAACATGTTTCAAATCAACCCATTCTTTTATAACACCAGCAAAAATTGTCAGTCAACAAGCACAGTTTGTCACTCACAAAACAATAACAACAGGTGGCATTATACATTGTATTCTTTGTAACATTTCTTTACAAAACAAGAATGACAGCAGTTTACTGTTCAGAAATGTTAATGAAATTGAATGATTAACACCTGTGTAGGTTTAGGTTTTTATTATTAAATCTCCTTAAATGTGTAAATAGCTTCAATTAGAAAGAGTGCTGTTGTTCCAACTCAGCCATTACCGCAGTGATTTGCAAACTAATAAAAAGCGTCAACCTCCTCCTTACATTTTTCGTAAGGTAATCAAATCATAATTTATTTTTAATGTTAATCAAACTTATATATGAATAATTATTAAACTTTTTTTTTAAATTTAAAACATTGAATAAATTCTGAAAAAATATAGAACAAATACATTAAACATAGGCTAACAATAGAATAAATAAAAATGAAACCAAGTGTGTTAGACACTCTTACAACTGTAGCAGTGCATGCAGTATACTCCTATTTTTGGATTATGTATTATCAATATTATTAAAAAGAAATGATGAGTCCAGCAGTCCAAGTTACAAGTACAACCCTTCCCATGTGGACAGCCATTTTTTATATATATATATATATATATAAGTATATATACACAATCTTCACATAAAACCATTATAATAAGTGTCATATTTACCTGTGCCCTTCAGCAGAAATATACAGAAATTGAAACTGAAGTTATCAAACACCAAATTCTTAATTAATATAGACGAATACTTAAAGCTTTTAAAAGTTATTGATTTAATCTTCTTTCTTTGATTAACAGTCATCACATTTTAGGTTGTTTTGGCTGCTATTTCTTTAAGAGCTGCTGGTGCTGAACATGACACGGATCTGACACGCATCGTATTTTCTCTCAAATCTCTTTACCTTTTCTGACTCACTTCAGGTCTTAAAGTCTCTTCTAATGAACTGACAAGGAGTGTGTTAGATGAGGGAGACAGTGCTAGGATGCTCCAGGACAGTTTTGAAAACCATTTCAGAGACATGTTCTTAATGTGACTACATGCATGCACATTTACATGCATGCACAGTTTTAAAGCAGCACTATGTAGTTTTTCGACCTTAAAATAATGTCTCTAAAATTATTTCAGTGGTAAAACAACTCTTAACTGGACAAATTCTACTGCCGCTGCTACCTGAGCAACCTCCTAGCAGCTAAAACCACACGCTGTAAGTTTGGTGTTCGTGCTTAATAAATGCACTTCTTAACAAGAAAAAAGAGACAGAAGAAGCAGTTTTGAGTGGGGTGGCCAACCCTAGCTCTGCCCCTGCGTTAATTGCGTTAAATAATTTTAACACGTTAAAGTGAAAAAATTAATCGCCTGCGTTAACGCACTAATTTTGACAGCACTAATAGTCAAGTCAAGTCACCATTATTTATATAGCGCTTTTTACAATGCAGATTGTCAAAGCAGTGACCATCTGATCTGGATACAGTCTGGACCCTATCTGACCTCGGAATAAGAAAGAAACAGCCTAATATTAGCCTAGATGCCATTCTTCTAACGATGTAACAAGTACATTGGGTGTTATGGGAAGTGTTCCCGGTTCCGGTTGATCTAATTAATGCAGCCTAACAATCCTTTAACGGATTTGAAATATAGAGATGTGTTAGTGTGTTATGTGTAAGCCAGGTTAAAAAGATGGGTCTTTAATCTAGATTTGAACTGACAGAGTGTGTCTGCCTCCCAAACAGTGTTAGGTAGGTTTTTTAAAGGGGGTGATTACTCCGATTTAAATTGCTATAGACCCAATTCCATTTTGCCCTGTCTCTCTAAAATACTAAAGAAGTTGGTCAACAAGCAGCTTATGCACCATTTGGAGACTTATAATGTCCTTAATCAGGTTCAGTCTGGCTTCAGATCTGGGCATTGTTGTATCACAGCTACACTTAAGGTTCTCAATGACATCATATGTGCCATTGACATCAAGGAGTAAAGTGTGGCTGCATTCGTTGATCTGGCAAAGGCTTTTGACTCTGTGGACCATTAAATATTGCTGGATAGGCTAAGAGGTATAGGACTCTCTGAGAGCTGTCTGGCCTGGTTCAAGAGTTACTGTTCTGGTCGTTTACAATCAGTGAGGGTGGAGGGGCTTCTGTCAGATCCCCTGCCCCTATTTAAAGGGGTCCCACAAGGAAGTATATTGGGGCCTATACGTACTTTTTAATATTTATGTTAATGACATTGACCTTGCCGCATCATGTATATTCATATGCTGATGACACTATTATTTATACATTTTGTTCTTCTTCTGCATCTTTATTGCAGGCCAGTTTTACTCGCATCCAACATCCTTTCTCTGGCCTTTATTTAGTTTTAAATACAAATAAAACAAAATGTATGGTTTTAACAGAAATTTACCACATATTGAGTATCCGCCTAAAATTTTCTCATCGGATGGCTCTGAGATCGATCATGTTAAATGTTACAATTTACAAATATTGCTAATACTGCTCACAAAGGTTAAAACTCGTATTGTTTTTCTTTATCATAACAAATCTTCTTTTATACATTCTTCAAAACAGCTTCTGGTTAAAATGACAGTGCTCCCAATTTTGGATTATGGTGATGTAGTTTACAGGTCTGCTTCAAAAACTCTCCTTCACAAACTGGATGTTATTTACCACACTGCAATCCGCTTAGTCTGGACTTTGAGTTAGTCATGTTTTTAGTAACTTTACTATTACAAATTAATTGTTTGCAGTTTTATATTAAGAAATATTCCTTCTCAGTGGACTCAAATGAAATAAGTTAACCAAATGTTTACACACCATCACAACAATTTTACAGCATGCAAGAGTTTGCTGTATTTTTACAGTACAATTGTAATTATTGATTTACAGAACTTTTGTAAATTTACAGTCTTACTGGCAACCAAAATTGCCAGTAAGTTACTGTAAATTTTACAGCAATTTTTTACAGTGTAGGATATGTCCCAAAGACCTTCAAACTGGCTGTTATTAAGCCTCTCATTAAAAAACCACAACATGACCCCAAAGAATTAATTAATTACAGACCGATTTCGAATCTCCCTTTTCTGTCAAAGATACTAGAAAAGGTAGTATCATCACAACTATGTTCCTTCTTAGAATAAAATGGTATCTGTGAGGATTTCCGGTCAGGATTTAGACCAAAATTGCCAGTAAGTCACTGTAAATTTTACAGCATTTTTTTTACAGTGTAATGACAATGATGAATTGATAATATTCAGAAGAGGATCTATGACTTCTGGAAGCACCTCTTTTAGTAGCTAAGATGGAATAGGGTCTAACATACATGTTGTTGGTTTAGATGATTTAACAAGTTTATACAATTATTCCTTTCCTATAGAAGAAAATGAGTGGAATTGTTCCTCAGGAGGACTATAGATGGCTGACAGCTGCATGGTTACAATTTTATCTCTAATAGTATCGATCTTGGGAGTAAAGTAGTTCATAAAATCATTACTACTTGCTGTTGGGAAATGTCTGCACCTTCTGATGTTATATTTTTTGTTAATTTAGCCACTGTATTGAATAAATACTTGGGGTTGTGTTTGTTTTCTTCTAAAAGAGACAAAAAGTAATCAGATCTAGCAGTTTTTAAGGCTTTTCTGTAAGAGAAAGTATTTTATATATCATTATACCACGGTGTCAGACTGTTTTCCTTAATTTTCCTTAAGCGTAAAGGAGCAACCGTATCTAAAGTGCTAGAAAAGAGAAAGACCATAGTTTCTGAGGAATTTAGATAAATCAGGAAGATTATTTACAAAGCAGTATATATTTATATTTATTTATTTATTTAAGTGAAAAGTTTTTGTAGATCTTGTACTGAATATTGAATTAAACAATTTTCAGCTTATTATCAGCTTATTTGCACATGAAATTATAAACCAACAACAATTGTAAGATTCAGTTTCTGAGCCGTCAAGTGCTCCTTTGAGGAAGACCATTTGTGTATTTTGGTAAACAGTAACAACATTTGTCATTCAATGATAAAACTGAAAACTCTTCTTATATGTTTTCTGTTCCTGTTTGTTTTTGCAGAACACCTGGAATATGAGCATGCTTCAAACCCCAGATTTAATGAAGTCAGCTCAGGCAGCGATGGAGAAGAAAAACCTCAAAGAAGTTACTTTCTCTAAGCTCTGAGAGTCTACACACCCTCACTTACAAATAACCGCTTCTTTAATGAAAAACACCTGCTAAGTTTGGTTTGCTCATCTTAATCGACATGATTTTTACAACTAAAGTGAATCTTGCTATTGCAGAATTTTCAATTCTGTCTTCACATTCAGTGCCTTAATGCTGGTTCACAAATGTCAAATAATTAACCAAAAAATACTGCTAAACATGTTCAGTGCTGAATGCGGTAAAAACTAAATACCTTAAGATGGAATGAAGGTAAATGGTTTGATTTGCTTTTGTAGTTTATGATTTGTTTTATGATTTATCAGTGACTTGTGTTCTACGTTAAAAGAAATGTTACAATCTGTATCAATTTCAATTGTGATATTTTTGCATCTCAATAAAACAACTAATGCTAAAATAAGTGTATACTGTAGAACATAGTAATATCAGTATGGATGATTTGTGAAGCGAAACTAGTTTGGTCTTGAAATATGAACTTCATCACAGCTTGGATATTGTATTTTTCTGTGCGTCCAGGTTTCAGGTGTTCATTATCAACACTGTAAAGTTATTCACAGTACTGTGGACATCATATCATATTACTGGCTCCCCAGTTGGGTATAAAAACTGCTCCAGTCTTGTATAGACTGGAAACCATCATCTACAACCAAACCACTGGGTTCTTTTAGACTGACATCTGTTAGATAATTAGGTAGAATGATGTCTGTGATGAGTTGGCTTACAGTAATTCTGCTTATTGACCTGGTTTGCTCTGGTAAGACTGATTCTGCATTGCATTTTTTCTCTTATTATTCTTGATAATATTCTTTGGAAGCAGTGTCATTTCTCCCTTATTTACACCCCCATGATTAATTTATATAATTGAGAAGATTGTTTATAGAACTTTAGTGTCTAACGAAATGTAAAATAAAACTTACAATTTGATATATATATAAAAAAAAAACTTATTTTGAAGATCAGCCAATTACCCATTCATCATTATTATAATGGGTTATATGGATTAAGACTGAATTCTACTTTTTCCCATTTTGCTTTGTATAGCAATTTATGCTTTTATTTCTAAAGTGCAGAATTTGTGTCACTTCATCTGTTTTTTTCTCACCTGCTCCTTCTGACATGTTTAAACGAAACAGTTCTCCTTCAAAGGGGACAGCATTATCATCTCCAGTATTTGACCACATTATTGTATTTTAAGTTTGTCAGTATGTTTACACTCATTGTCTTCATCAAGCTCTGAGTCAGTAGGTTTTCTGGAGGAAATAACTGTTCTGTTTCTTGACATGTTGTGAGTTATAAATCTCACTGGGTTATTAATGTTCTTTCAATTAGTGTGTGACTTTTGTGAAGGTACATCGAAGCTTTACTAGATTTGATCGATGGGCTTGAAATAATTTGGCACTAAAGGGTTGAGTAATGAGATAAATATAAAAAATGTTCAGGCATGATTCCTGAGAGTAACCAATGCATCAAATAGAACTGTAATTAAATACTAACTGAATTTTGGCTCCTACAAGTCCAGATAAGCATTTATCTGTTCACGTGAGTGAGTGTGTGTGTGTGTGTGTGTGTGTGTGCGTGTGTGTGTGTGTACGTGTGCGCACGCGCGTTTTTGTGACATATGAGGACACAAATTTGTATATTGACATGGGTATGACAGGTATTTCAAGGAGAATGTGATTTATGAAGACATTTCCCCATGTCCCCATTTTTAAAAAGGCTTATAAATCATACAGAATGAGGTTTTTTTTTGAGAAAGTAAAAATGCACAAAGTTTCCTGTAAGGGGTAGGTTTAGGTGTAGGTTGGTGTAGGGCGATAGAAAATATGGTTTGTACAGTATAAAAATCATTACGCCTATGGAATGTCCCCACAATTCACAAAAACAAACGTGTGTGTGTGTGTATAAAATGTATAAGCATGATAAATAAACTATAAAACTAACAAGTGCTGCTAGTAAATATAAATCTCGTACATCTAAAGTGAATCCTGCATGGAAAAAATTGCTGACAAAAAATGAAACAACATATGCCTAAACGCTTCCTTCTGTTCCAACTGAAGCATACCATTATATGCTTCAACCCCATCAGATTATTACATTACCAAACACTCACACACTTTTGTTTTCATATAGATATATGGTATATTTTCTAGGTCAAATTCTATGGAGAATGAAGGACCATGTGCATAAAATCCAACAGGCCAGAATAAAACAGAGTGTGACACACACTTCCACTGTCATTCCCAAAAAAGGCACAATTCACCAACCCCTGAACCACTTTGACAGGAAAACTGACAAAACTTTCCCACAGGTACAAATTATAAACTCAACCTTACACTCACACTCTTCTTTAAATGTGATTTCATAAGGATGGCACAAGAACAAGAAATATGTCATTTTAAATAATGTGTTGTTATTATAATATTTTAAATAATTGTGAAATAAATATAACACACATTACTTAATAATAATTATTATTATTTTATTATAAAATGTCATTTTAATTATATTAAAATAAATGATTTATCCTGTCAGTTATTTTGCTATCATCATTTATTCATTAATATTTGATCTGCAGAAATTCTTTGTGAACGACGTTTATTGGCAGCGTTCAGATGGACCAGTTTTTCTCTACATAGAAGGAGAGGGCCCACTCTCTAAATTCAGTGTATTGTTCGGTTAGTACCAGTTTTCCTTGTTTAAAATCATACTAACTATTATATTGAACCTGATCTGCTATAAACCATGATGACATGTTACCTCCTCTTACACATCACTGCCGTGTCCAGCTGCAAATGTCCACTGGGTGGCGCCAAAAGCGAGTTTTATTTTCTCGAATCCATAACAGGTAGCATACTCAGCACTCTCAGGAATGTTCCTGGTTCAGTATAAGTTAAACTCTATAAAAAAAACATCTTTCACATATCAGTTACAGTACAAAATATTTTTGTAACATTATTATTTTTCCCTATCAGCTGAAAAGACTTCCAATCATGAGTCACATGGCATTCACTGGTTGCCTCAATAATTAGCATTTACATTTGTTCACAAATTTTAATTTATCAGCGAGTTTTATCCAAAGCAATTGTTTACAAATGAGGAACATCACAATGGCAGCAGATTGTGTACTTCTGGGACTGTATATAGACCAGCCGGCCAAGTGCTATGATGATGAATTGAACTTAACTTGAAACCCAAAATATTTTTTTTTGGCAAAAAATGAATAAATAAATTAATAAATTAAAATTAAAAAAAGAAATGGTCTTTGAGTAACTATACGGTAACTATACAGTTATGTTTTGGAGCTATTATCATTATTAGTTCTCTAGATCAACATATTGGTTTGTTCAAAGATGAACAAAACAGATTCAATTCAGTTTTCAAGGCCTAGTGAAAGACATTTTAAAAGATTCTGTAATGGAATCAGGCTAAAACATTTCCATTTCATTTTAAGAATGAATGATACAGAGATGAATACTGTATATTGAAAATTTATTAGGCCACCATGTGGACATGGCAGAGAGATATGGAGCACTGCTGGTGGCCCTGGAGCACCGCTTCTATGGGCAGAGCATCAACCCCGATGGTCTAGAGACAGAGAACCTGAGAGATCTCTCCAGCCAGCAAGCGTAAGTGATGTTGACAGACCGTTTCTCAGATCACAATGATGATCACAGTGACATGTATGATACATGTGGTCTCTATCTCAGTTTGGCCGACCTGGCAGCGTTCCATCATTATATCAGCCAGCGTTTCAGCCTCTCCCATAAGAACACCTGGATCAGCTTCGGTGGGTCCTATGCTGGAGCTCTCTCAGCTTGGTTAAGAGGAAAGGTTTGTTCCAAACAAATCTTTGTTGTTTAGTTCAAACATTTACTAAAGATGTTTCATTTTTTCTTCTACATCTTTAATTCAAGCAAACCATTTTAGACGATCAAATCTCAACCAGTTCTATTAACTGCACCTTAAAAGTAAATAAATAAATGAAAGTAAAAATTCTGGGTAACACTTCATAATAAGGTTCCAGTAGTAGGTTAATGCATTACATTTGTTACAGAATTGATTAATCTTTGTTAACATTAGTCAATAAAATTAGGCTACAACTGTTCATTGTTAGTTCATGTTAGCTCAGGTCCACTAAATAATGTTAAAAGATACAACTTTTGTTTTTAATAAAGTGTTAGAAAATGTTGCGATTAAAATTCATGAATAACATGAATTATTTTCATTGTTAGTTCTAATGTAGTTAACTAATGTTAACAAATGGAACCTTCTTGTAAAGTGTTACCAAATTCTGTCATCATGTATTCTTTCCTGTATCACCAAAGACTGCTTCAGTGAACATATAAATAACAAATAATATATCTTTCAAACGTTCTTTCTCTTCTAGTTTCCTCATCTTATCTATGGAGCAGTGGCATCCTCTGCCCCTGTTCAAGCTCAGTTGGACTTTAGCTCTTATAATAGGGTATGGGTTTGTAAAACACACGTGGGAGATATTTGATCAATTAGAGCACATTACTATTGCATTATTTGTATGGTTTGGCATTTATTTACTCATTTTTGCAGGTGGTTGGTTATAGTCTTATGAATGAGGCAGTGGGCGGCTCTAAAAAGGTAAGAGCACATTTAGAGTCCCTATGAATTTCTCTGTGTGTGTTTGAGTGTCTATCTGCATGTGTGTGTGTCCTCAGTGTGTAGCAGAAGTGAAAGGGGTGTTTGCAGCAGTAGAGGCAGCTCTGCTAATGGGGAATGAGGTAGAGGTGGGAAAAGACTTTGGCTGTTGTGAGACCCCTTTCAAACCAGAGGACAAGATGGAACTGTTGCGGAGTTTGGCTGATATCTTCATGGGAACCGTCCAATACAATGAGGAGGGGGTTGTATTCAGCATCGCAGAACTTTGTGGCATCATGACCAATAAGAGTGAAGAGAATGAACAGAAGGAGGAGGCGTATGACCGTCTGGTCAAACTAGTGGCGGTAACATTTCTTGATCTCATATAAAGTGGTCTTCTAAAAATGTGTTGTTTGGTGTTATAGTTTCATTTGGTTCAAATAAAAAGGGAAATTTTTATGTAAAAAAAAATATCTAAATTTAAGCATTAGGATGTATTTAAAAGTGTAGTATAACAGTATTTATTACCACAGATTGATTGATTATTTATTTATTTATTACTTTTTGCTATTTTAATAATATTAAGCTTGATTGACTTCTCTATCCCCTTAATTATGTGTATTAGTTCATTCAGTATATAAGTTATTTCATTGGGATACTTACCTTGAACTCACAATTACTGAAATTAATGTAATACATTTATAAATGAACAAAGAACTGTCAAGTGGACACTGAACACATCAATGTCCATGCTCAGAATAGTATACTAGCATATGACTTACAGTACACTATTTCTGTGGTATATAATATGTATATTGTCACTGTGTGGAATAGTCACAATGCCATATGTTCAACTTAACCATCCATCCCTGGTGTGATGAATGAGCTAGAAGTAATATCAGCTGCAACATCTTTTTTCTTGACTTAATTTTGATCAAACTTCCGAATGGTAAGATAGGTTTTACTCAAAATTGAATTACAAATGCACAGTGTGCTGAATGTCAATGAGGTCATATGGCAACAATTATCATATTAGTATTTGAAAAGGTTTATCCTATAAAGCTTTCAATTTCATAGTAGACAGTATACACTGTATTCACTAGCAGTATGTTATTAGTGTTATATTATGCACATAACCCCAACTGTGCAACTAAAATGAAAAGCACAATATTCTATCTAACCAGCAGAGGGCATCAATGACTGTGAAAAAAAAGTTGCCTGATTTTTTTTAAAATCTCTATAAACTGTTTCCTCTTGTTATAAAATGCATTTTGCTCAATTGAAAAAGTCAGAAAGATTTTTGCCATGTATTCAGATGTACCGTGCCAGAGAGAAGGTGCCGTGTCTGGATGTTTCTCATGAAAAGCTTGTGCTTGAACTCAGAAACACTACAGCTACATCCAGCTACAGACAGTGGTTCTACCAGACCTGCACTGAGTTTGGCTTCTGTGAGTACTAGATCTAGCCTACAGTGCTCTTTTTGATCATTCTCTAATTTCTGTTTCAATCAAATTCCCTGTACAAATATTCACACACAGACACCGACACAGTAGCCCCAGGAGTATCTTAACACTTCTGTCTGAAAGTCATTACATTAGAAAACTAAAAATAATCAAACCAAGTGGCATCTGCAAACAAACATTTTCTCAGAACCAACCTTATCTTCTTTCCATTTTGCATTGACTTTTAACAAACTGGCGTCAAGGCGATTTTATAAATAGCCATTTTTATAGTAATCACTGGTGTAGTTTATATGTGTGGACATGTTTGGCTAATGTTTGTATCACACTTTTTGTCTTTATCTTGAACTGTATATCTATTGTTGCATGAATTAAAACCTAACAAACATTTTTGTGAAATGATTTGCTTGAGAATTGTGTTGATGCTATCTTTAAATGGCATTTGGTTTTTCATATGTAATGCTATGACGTTCATGAAATTGTTGAGTGCAGCCAAATTCTTGTAATGTCTGTGTATTTAAGCTAGTTGAATAATCTTTTACAAGTGTTTTCCAAATGTAGTTTACGTGATGTCTATAGTTTTGAGTTATTTCATAATCCAGTTTTGTACCTTTTGTGTTGGTTTATGGAGCAGATCAGACGTGTGAGGACACTAGCTGCCCTTTCTCACGTATGTCAACCATCCAGTCTCAGACTGAGCTCTGCTCTCGAATCTTTGACATCCCTCAGGACCGTCTGCCTGTCCACATTGACTTTACCAACCAGTACTATGGAGGGAACCGGCCCCAAACACAAAGAGTGCTCTATGTCAACGGTAAGCATGTCGCTGGAGTTTGGCTTTCATGTGGGCTTTTACAATGACTAACTGTTAATACGTTTATTAAAAATAGGACGATCTGTTAAAAAAATCTTAGCAAACCAAAATGAAAGACGATTTAAAAAAAAAAACATCAAAATTATTATTAAAAATATATAATTAATTATTATTAGTGTGTAAACAGCTGTTTTTTTATTTATATACTTTCAACATAGATTTAAATATTTAAAAATAAAATTTCCTTAGATGTAATGACAGTAGATGCCTGCTCAGAGTACAGTGACTGAACATTATATATATATATATATATATATTTTTATATATATATATATTTTTTAATATATTTCAAAAATGGCCAAAAAATATATTTGTTAAAATATATATTTTTAAAAATATATATTTTTAGATATTTTTACCAATATATTTTTGGCCAATTTTTGAAAATATATTTTAAATATATAAATATACATATTTTAAAAGCATTTAAAAATATATATTTTGACCTCTATATATTTCAGTTCAAGAAAATGCATTTTCTTGCCTCAGAAATACATTTAGAAATATGTTTTGGTATATGAAGTTTGAAACTAAATATATTTCCTATT